>CM074437.1:9070891-9528391 GCA_037101425.1 Elopichthys bambusa
CTGTCCACAAAGCCATCTAAAAGGGTAAGAATCAGGCCTTATGATAAATATTAAAATGTAAACAGGGGGGGGGAACGGAATTCGACAGCAAATATACAGCTGTCGACATCCGTTCCCCCCACCAAAATGATGAGAGATGTTGATGAAGTGACTTAAAATATTGTTATTCTATCCTGTGTGTGGATGGAGTTTAACCTGCTTCAGTTTAAATGTTCATTTGTAGCCTTTTTGCCATTAATCATGATATTAAATATGTTGAAAAGAAGCAAAATAGGTGAGAGAAGGCAGACGGAAAAATCGACGAGCTTGGTTTCGAACCTATGATTCTCTAAACACAACTGCACCAGAGGTCAGCACACTGTCCACAAAGCCATCTAGAAGGGTGAGAATCAGCCCTTATGATAAATATTAAAATCTCAACAGGGGGGGGAACGGAATTCGCCAGCAAATATACAGCTGTCGAAATCCGTTCCCCCCCACAAAATGATGAGAGATGTTGATGAAGTGACTTAAAATATTTTTATTCTATCCTGTGTGTGGATGGAGTTTAACCTGCTTCAGTTTAAATGTTCATTTGTAGCCTTTTTGCCATTAATCATGATATTAAATATGTTGAAAAGAAGCAAAATAGGTGAGAGAAGGCAGATGGAAAAAGCAACGAGCCTGGATTCGAACTTATGATTCTCTAAACACAACTGCACTAGAGGTCAGCACACTGTCCACCAAGCCATCTGGAAGGGTGAGAATCAGCCCTTATGATAAATATTGAAATCTCAACAGGGGGGGGAACGGAATCCGACGGCAAATATACAGCTGTCGAAATCCGTTCCCCCCCCCCCAAAATGATGAGAGATGTTGATGAAGTGACTTAAAATATTTTTATTCTATCCTGTGTGTGGATGGAGTTTAACCTGCTTCAGTTTAAATGTTCATTTGTAGCCTTTTTGCCATTAATCATGATATTAAATATGTTGAAAAGAAGCTAAATAGGTGAGAGAAGCCAGACGGAAAAAGCAACGAGCCTGGATTCGAACCAATGATTCTCTAAACACAACTGCATCAGAGGTCAGCACACTGTCCACAAAGCCATCTGGAAGGGTGAGAATCAGCCCTCATGACAAATATTAAAATGTAAATAGGGGGGGGGGAGCGGAATTCGACAGCAAATATACAGCTGTCGAAATCCGTTCCCCCCCCCCAAAATGATGAGAGATGTTGATGAAGTGACTTAAAATATTGTTATTCTATCCTGTGTGTGATGGAGTTTAACCTGCTTCAGTTTAAATGTTCATTTGTAGCCTTTTTGCCATTTATCATGATATTAAATATGTTGAAAAGAAGCAAAATAGGTGAGAGAAAGCAGACGGAAAAAATCGACGAGCTTGGATTCAAACCTATGATTCTCTAAACACAACTGCACCAGAGGTCAGCACACTGTCCACAAAGCCATCTAGAAGGGTGAGAATCAGCCCTTATGATAAATATTAAAATCTCAACAGGGGGGGGAACGGAATTCGACAGCAAATATACAGTTGTCGAAATCCGTTCCCCCCCACAAAATGATGAGAGATGTTGATGAAGTGACTTAAAATATTTTTATTCATTCCTGTGTGTGGATGGAGTTTAACCTGCTTCAGTTTAAATGTTCATTTGTAGCCTTTTTGCCATTAATCATGATATTAAATATGTTGAAAAGAAGCAAAATAGGTGAGAGAAGGCAGACGGAAAAAGCAACAAGCCTGGATTCGAACCTATGATTCTCTAAACACAACTGCACTAGAGGTCAGCACACTGTCCACCAAGCCATCTGGAAGGGTGAGAATCAGCCCTTATGATAAATATTAAAATCTCAACAGGGGGGGGGGAGCGGAATTCGACAGCAAATATACAGCTGTCGAAATCCGTTCCCCCCCCCCCCCAAAATGATGAGAGATGTTGATGAAGTGACTTAAAATATTGTTATTCTATCCTGTGTTGTGGATGGAGTTTAACCTGCTTCAGTTTAAATGTTCATTTGTAGCCTTTTTGCCATTTATCATGATATTAAATATGTTGAAAAGAAGCAAAATAGGTGAGAGAAGGCAGACGGAAAAATTGACGACCTTGGATTCAAACCTATGATTCTCTAAACACAACTGCACCAGAGGTCAGCACACTGTCCACAAAGCCATCTAGAAGGGTGAGAATCAGCCCTTATGATAAATATTAAAATCTCAACAGGGGGGGGAACGGAATTCGAGCAGCAAATATACAGTTGTCGAAATCCGTTCCCCCCCACAAAATGATGAGAGATGTTGATGAAGTGACTTAAAATATTTTTATTCATTCCTGTGTGTGGATGGAGTTTAACCTGCTTCAGTTTAAATGTTCATTTGTAGCCTTTTTGCCATTAATCATGATATTAAATATGTTGAAAAGAAGCAAAATAGGTGAGAGAAGGCAGACGGAAAAAGCAACAAGCCTGGATTCGAACCTATGATTCTCTAAACACAACTGCACTAGAGGTCAGCACACTGTCCACCAAACCATCTGGAAGGGTGAGAATCAGCCCTTATGATAAATATTAAAATCTCAACAGGGGGGGGAACGGAATCCGACGGCAAATATACAGCTGTCGAAATATTAAAAATCTCAAACAGGGGGGGGGGGAGCGGAATTCGACAGCAAATATACAGCTGTCGAAATCCGTTCCCCCCACCAAAAATGATGAGAGATGTTGATGAAGTGACTTAAAATATTGTTATTCTATCCTGTGTGTGGATGGAGTATAACCTGCTTCAGTTTAAAATGTTCATTTTGTAGCCTTTTTGCCATTTATCATGATATTAAAATATGTTGAAAAGAAGCAAAATAGGTGAGAGAAGGCAGACGGAAAAAGCAACGAGCCTGGATTCGAACCTACGATTCTCTAAACACAACTGCACCAGAGGTCAGCACACTGTCCACAAAGCCATCTAGAAGGGTAAGAATCAGGCCTTATGATAAACATTAAAATCTCAACAGGGGGGGGAACGGAATTCGACGGTAAATATACAGCTGTCGAAATCCGTTCCCCCCCACAAAATGATGAGAGATGTTGATGAAGTGACTTAAAATATTTTTATTCTATCCTGTGTGTGGATGGAGTTTAACCTGCTTCAGTTTAAATGCTCATTTGTAGCCTTTTTGCCATTAATAATGATATTAAATATGTTAAAAAGAAGCTAAATAGGTGAGAGAAGGCAGACGGAAAAAGCAACGAGTCTGGATTCGAACCAATGATTCTCTAAACACAACTGCACCAGAGGTCAGCACACTGTCCCACAAAGCCATCTGGAAGGGTGAGAATCAGCCCTTATGATAAATATTAAAATCTCAACAGGGGGGGGAACGGAATCCGACGGCAAATATACAGCTGTCGAAATCCGTCCCCCCACCCCCCCCCCCCCCCCCCCCCCCCCCCCCACCCCACCCCAAAATGATGAGAGATGTTGATGAAGTGACTTAAAATATTTTTATTCTATCCTGTGTGTGGATGGAGGTTAACTTGCTTCAGTTTAAATGTTCATTTGTAGCCTTTTTGCCATTTATCATGATATTAAATATGTTGAAAAGAAGCAAAATAGGTGAGAGAAGGCAGACGGAAAATCCACACGCCTGGATTCAAACCTAAAAACCTCTAGACACAACTGCACCAGAGGTCAACACACTGTCCACAAAGCCATCTGGAAGTGTGAGACTCTGCAAGTATGATAAATATTAGAATCTCAATAGGGGGGGGAAGGGAATTCGACGGCAATGACACAGCTGTCGAAATCCGTTCCCCCCTACACAGTGATAAGAGATGTTGATTCAGTGACTTAATAGATTTTTATTCTAACCCTGTGTGTGGATGGAGTTTAAACTGCTTCAGTTTAAATGTTCATTTTTTGCCTTTTTGCCATTTATCATGATATTAAATATGTTGAAAAGAAGCAAAATAGGTGAGAGAAGGGAGACGGAAGAATCCACGAGCCTAGATTCGAACATAGGAAAACACAGACACATCTGCACCAGAGGTCAGCACACTGTCCACAAAGCCATCTGTAAGGGTGAGAATCAGCCCTTATGATAAATATTAAAATCTCAACAGGGGGGGGGGAACGGAATCCAACAGCAAATATACAGCTGTTGAAATCCGTTCCCCCCCCCAAAATGATGAGAGATGTTGATGAATTGACTTAAAATATTTTTATTCTATCCTGTGTGTAGATGGAGTTTAACCTGCTTCAGTTTAAATGTTCCTTTTTTGCCTTTTTGCCATTTATCATGAAATTAAATATGTTGACAAGAAGCAAAATAGGTGAGAGAAGGCAGACGGAAATTCCCACACGCCTGCATTCAAACCTAAAAACCTCTGGACACAACTGCTCCAGAGGTCAGGACACTGTCCACAAAGCCATCTGGAAGTGTGAGAATCTGTAAGTATGATAAATATTAGAGTCTCAATAGGGGGGGGAACGGAATTCGACGGCAATGATACAGCTGTCGAAATCCGTTCCCCCCTCCACAGTGATAAGAGATGTTGATTCAGTGACTTAATAGATTTTTATTCTAACCCTGTGTGTGGATGGAGTTTAAACTGCTTCAGTTTAAATGTTCATTTTTTGCCTTTTTGCCATTTATCATGATATTAAATATGTTGACAAGAAGCAAAATAGGTGAGAGAAGGCAGACGGAAAATCCCACACGCCTGGATTTGAACCTAGGATTCTCTGGACACAACTGCACCAGACGTCAGCACACTGTCCACAAAGCCATCTGTAAGTATGAGAAACAGCAAGTATGATAAATATTAGAATCTCAATAAGGGGGGGGAACGGAATTCGACGGCAATGATACAGCTGTCGAAATCCGTTCCCCCCCTCCAAAATGATGAGAGATGTTGATTCAGTGGCTTAAAAGATTTTTATTCTATCCCTGTGTGTGGATGGACTTTAAACTGCTTCAGTTTAAATGTTCATTTTTTTGCCTTTTTGCCATTTATCATGATATTAAATATGTTGACAAGAAGCAAAATAGGTGAGAGAAGGCAGACGGAAAATCCCACACGCCTGGATTCGAACCTAGGATTCTCTAGACACAACTGCACCAGATGTCAGCACACTGTCCACAAAGACATCTGTAAGGGTGAGAATGAGCGAGTATGAAAAATATTAGAATCTCAATAGGGGGGGGGGAACGGAATTCGACAGCAAATATACAGCTGTCGAAATCCGTTCCCCCCTCCAAAATGATGAGAGATGTTGATGAAGTGACTTAAAATATTTTTATTCTATCCCTGTGTGTGGATGGAGTTTAACCTGCTTCAGTTTAAATGTTCATTTGTAGCCTTTTTGCCATTAATCATGATATTAAATATGTTGAAAAGAAGCTAAATAGGTGAGAGAAGGCAGACGGAAAAAGCAATGAGCCTGGATTCGACCCTATGATTCTCTAAACACAACTGCACCAGAGGTCAGCACACTGTCCACAAAGCCATCTGGAAGGGTGAGAATCAGCCCTTATGATAAATATTAAAATCTCAATGGGGGGGGTGACGGACTTCGACGGCAAATATTCAGCTGTCGAAATCCGTTCCCCCCCCACAAAATGATGAGAGATGTTGATGAAGTGACTTAAAATATTTTTATTCTATCCTGTGTGTGGATGGAGTTTAACCTGCTTCAGTTTAAATGTTCATTTGTAGCCTTTTTGCCATTAATCATGATATTAAATATGTTGAAAAGAAGCAAAATAGGTGAGAGAAGGCAGACAGAAAAAGCAACGAGCCTGGATTCGAACCTATGATTCTCTAGACACAACTGCACCACAGGTCAGCACACTGTCCACAAAGCCATCTGCAAGTGTGAAACTCAGCCCTTATGATAAATATTAAAATCTCAATAGGGGGAGGAACGGAATCCAACGGCAAATATACAGCTGTCGAAATCCGTCCCCCCCCCCCCCCCCCCCAAAAAAATGATGAGAGATGTTGATAAAGTGACTTAAAATATTTTTATTCTATCCTGTGTGTGGATGGAGTTTAACCTACTTCAGTTTAAATGTTAATTTTTTGCTTTTTTGCCATTAATCATGATATTAAATATGTTGAAAAGAAGCAAAATAGGTGAGAGAAGGGAGACAGAAGAATCCACGAGCCTAGATTCAAACATAGGATAACACAGACACATCTGCACCAGAGGTCAGCACACTGTCCACAAAGCCATCTGTAAGGGTGAGAATCAGCCCTTATGATAAATATTAAAATCTCAACAGGGGGGGGGGAACGTAATCCGACAGCAAATATACAGCTGTTGAAATCCGTTCCCCCCCCCCAAAATGATGAGAGATGTTGATGAATTGACTTAAAATATTTTTATTCTATCCTGTGTTTAGATGGAGTTTAACCTGCTTCAGTTTAAATGTTCCTTTTTTGCCTTTTTGCCATTTATCATGAAATTAAATATGTTGACAAGAAGCAAAATAGGTGAGAGAAGGCAGACGGAAAATCGCACACGCCTGGATTCAAACCTAAAAACCTCTAGACACAACTGCACCAGAGGTCAACACACTGTCCACAAAGCCATCTGGAAGTGTGAGACTCTGCAAGTATGATAAATATTAGAATCTCAATAGGGGGGGGAAGGGAATTCGACGGCAATGACACAGCTGTCGAAATCCGTTCCCCCCTACACAGTGATAAGAGATGTTGATTCAGTGACTTAATAGATTTTTATTCTAACCCTGTGTGTGGATGGAGTTTAAACTGCTTCAGTTTAAATGTTCATTTTTTGCCTTTTTGCCATTTATCATGATATTAAATATGTTGACAAGAAGCAAAATAGGTGAGAGAAGGCAGACGGAAAATCCCACACGCCTAGATTCGAACCTAGGATTCTCTGGACACAACTGCATCAGAGGTCAGCACACTGTCCACAAAGCCATCTGTAAGTGTGAGAAACAGCAATTATGATAAATATTAGAATCTCAATAGGGGGGGGGGAACGGAATTCGACGGCAATGATACAGCTGTCGAAATCCGTTCCCCCCTCCAAAATGATGAGAGATGTTGATGAAGTGACTTAAAAGATTTTTATTCTATCCCTGTGTGTGGATGGAGTTTAAACTGTAAATATTAATATTACAGATAAATATTAGAATCTCAATGGGAGGGGGGAACGGAATTCGACAGCAAATACACAATAGCTGCCAGTTTTGCTGGATTACAAGATATCAATGACTGTAGGTTTTGAGTGTCAGTTGGTTTTATTACTATTCTTTTACAAGATTTCAGAGACGGTTGGTTTTATTCGGTTACGAAATTTCAGTGATGGTAGGTTTTCATCGTCAGTTGGTTTTGTTCCTTTATTCTCTTTCGAGACTTTAAAGACAGTCTGGTTTTCTTTTGTTACGAAATTTCAGTGATGGTTAGTTTTGTCCTGTTATGAGATTTCAATGGTAGTCGATTTTTTCAGCTAAGAAATTTCAATAGCGGTTAGTTTTACTAGGTTACAAGATATCAATGACTGTAGGTTTTTAGTGTCATTTGGTTGTGTTCTTTTATTCTTTTACGAGAACCCGAGGACAATCGGTTTTGTTTCGTTAAGAGATTTCAATGACGTTTGGTTTTGCTGGGTTATGAGATCTCAATGACGGTAGGTTTTCAGTTTTATTCGTTTTGTTCTATTATGAGATTTCAATGACAGTCTGTTTTGTTTAGTTACAAGACTTCAATGACGGTCTGTTTTGTTTGGTTATGAGACTTCAATAATGGGGGACTTTTTCCATTAAGGAATTTGAATAGTGGTCAGTTTTGCTGGGTTACATCATCTCAATGATAGTAGGTTTTTATCGTCAGTTGGTTTTGTTCCTTTATTCTCTTTTGAAACTTTAAAGACAGTCGGTTTTCTTTTGTTACGAGATTTCAACGATGGTCGGTTTTGTTTGGTTACGAGATTTCAATGACAGTCGGTTTTGTTTGGGTAGAAGATCTCAATGATGGTAGGTTTTCAGTATCAGTCAGTTTTGTTCTGTGATGAGATTTCAAAAACGGTTGGTTTTATTCGGTTACGAGATTTCAATGACAGTCGGTTTTGCTGAGTAATGAGATTTCAATGATGGTCGGGTGTGATTGGTTACGAGATTTCAATGACAGTCGGTTTTGTTTCGTTACGAGATTTCTATAATGGTCGGTTTTGTTTGGTGACGAGATTTCAAAGTCGGTCGCTTTTGATCTTTTGTTATTTTATGAGATTTCAAAGATATTCGGTTTTGTTTTATTACAAGATTTCAACGACAATCGTTTTTTTCGGTTAAGAGATTTCAATTACGGTCGGTTTTGCTGGGTTATGGGATCTCGGTGACGGTAGGATTTCAGTATCAATCAGTTTTGTTCTGTTATGAAATTTCAATAACGATCGGTTTTGCTGGATTACGAGATCTCAATGAAAGTCTGTTTTGCTGAGTAATGAGATTTCCATGATAGTCGGGTGTGTTCGGTTACGAGATTTCAATGACAGTCGGTTTTGTTTTATTACGAGACGTCAATGACAGTATGTTATGTTTCGTTTATGTTCTGTGATGAGATTTCAAAAACGGTTGGTTTTATTCGGTTACGAGATTTCAATGACAGTCGGTTTTGCTGAGGTATGAGATTTCAACGATGGGTGGTTGTGCTCGGTTATGAGATTTCAATGACAGGCGGTTTTGTTTCGTTATGAGATTTCTATGATGGTTGGTTTGTTTGGTTACGTGATTTCAAAGTCGGTTGGTTTTGTTCTTTTGTTATTTTACGAGATTTCAAAGATATTCAGTTTTGTTTGGTTAAGACATTTCAATAATGGTCGGTTTTGCTGGGTTATGAGATCTCAATGACGGTAAGTTTTCAGTATCAGTTGGTGTTGTTCTTTTATTCTTTAACGAGATTTCAAAGACAGTCGGTTTTGTTTTGTTACGAGATTTCAATGACGGTCGGTCTTGTTCGGTTACGAGATTTCAACCACTGTCAGTTTTGCTAGGTAACGAAATCTCCATGATGTTAGAATTTCAGTGTACATCATTTTTGTTTGGTAACGAGATTTCAGTGACGGTCGGTTTTGTTTGGTTAGGAGATCTCAATGATGGTAGGTTTTCTTTATCGGTTGGTTTTGTTCTTATATTCTTTTACAAGATTTCAAGAACAGTTGGTTTTGTTTTGCTTGGTTACGAGTTCTTAATGACAGTAGTCTTTCAGTCTTAGTTGGTTTTGTTCTGAGATGAAATTTCAAAGGTTTTGGTCGGTTATGGGATTTCAAGAATGGTCAATTTTTTTCCGTTAAGAAATTTGAATAGTGGTCAGTTTTTCTGGGTTACAAGATCTCAATGATGGTAGATTTTCATCGTCAGTTGGTTTTGTTTCTTTATTCTCTTTCGAGACTTTAAATACATTCGGTTTTCTTTTGTTATGAGATTTCAATGATGGACGGTTTTGCTCGGTTAAGAGATTTCAATAACAGTCGGTGTTGCTAGGTCAAGAGATCGCAATAACAATAGGTTTTCAGGGTCAGTCAGTTTTATTCTGTTAGGAGATTTCAAAGATGGTTGGTTTTGCTCAGCTCTGAGATTTCGACGATGGTCGGTTTTGCTGGGTTACGAGATCTCAATAGCAAATATACAGTGTGGATGGAGTCTAACCTGCTTCAATTTAATTGTTCATTTTTTGCCTTTTTGCCATTTATCATGATATTAAATATGTTGACAAGAAGCAAAATAGGTGAGAGAAGGCAGACGGAAAATCCCACATGCCTGGATTCAAACCTAGGATTCACTGGACACAACTGCACCAGAGGTCAGCACACTGTCCACAAATCCATCTGGAAGTGTGAGAATCCGCAAGTATGATAAATATTAGAATCTCAATAGGGGGTGGGGGAACGGAATTCGACGGCAAATATACAGCTGTCGAAATCCGTTCCCCCCTCCAAAATGATGAGAGATGTTGATGAAGTGACTTAAAATATTTTTATTCTATCCCTGTATGTGGATGGAGTTTAAACTGCTTCAGTTTAAATGTTTATTTTTTGCCTTTTTGCCAATTATCATGATATTAAATATGCTGACAAGAAACAAAATAGGTGAGAAAAGGCAGACGGAAAATCCCATTCACCTGGACTCAAACCTAGGATTCTCTGGATACAACTGCACCAGAGGTCAGCACACTGTCCACAAAGTCATCTGGAAGTGTGAGAAATAGCAAGTATGATAAATATTAGAATCTCAATAAGGGGGGGAACGGAATTCGACGGCAATGATACAGCTGTCGAAATCCGTTCCTCCCCCAAAATGATGAGAGATGTTGATTCAGTGACTTAATAGATTTTTATTCTATCCCTGTGTGTGGATGGAGTTTAAACTGCTTCAGTTTAAATGTTCATTTCTTGCCTTGTTGCCATTTATCATGATATTAAATATGTTGACAAGAAGCAAAATAGGTGAGAGAAGGCAGATGGAAAATCCCACAAGCCTGGATTCAAACCTAGGATTCTCTGGACACAACTGCATCAGATTTCAGCACACTGTCCACAAAGCCATCTGTAAGGGTGAGAATGAGCGAGTATGATAAATATTAGAATCTCATTAGGGGGGGGAACGGAATTCGTATATTTATTTATCATATTTATCAATATTTATCATACGGGATGATTCTCATGCTTCCACATGCTCTTTCTGTTTATCCCGAGGTTTACCGTAGTCAACCGGATCCGGGCCGTATCCAGGTGAGATCGAGGACCTGCGCCTTGACACGACCACAACGCAGCCCTGAAGTATCAGCAGAGATTGAGTCAACTAGATCATCCACTATGAAGGCCTCATCAACATGACAGCCAGTGGCGCATCTCCTCAACAACCGTCCATACCGGTGTGATGAATACGATCCTCAACTGGATGGAACTGAATTAAATACTTTGAATGTTGCGATCCTATCTGACTTATGATAGCAACCTGAGTCGTAACAAAGCACTGTTCGCCAGAGGAGAACTGGCCCCCCGACTAAGCCTGGTTTCTCCCAAGGTTTTTTCTCCATTTTAACACCTGTTTGCCACCTGATGTCACCTGTTGGAGTTTGGGTTCCTTGCCGCTGTCGCCTTTGGCTTGCTTAGTTGGGGACACTTGACAATTGACATTTGATATTCAACAGTGCTTTGATCTACCTGCATTGACACTATTCCTTAAGAGCTGCTGTGCAGCCAAAAAAAATTACCAGTTATCACTGTAAAGCTGCTTTGACACAATCTACATTGTAAAAAGCGCTATATAAATAAAGGTGACTTGACTTGACTTGACATTTTCAGGGGGGGAACGGATTTTAACAGCTGTATTTTTGCCGTCGAATTCCGTTCCTCCCCCCCTATTGAGATTCTAATGTTTCTCATACGGGATGATTCTCACACTTCCAGATGGCTTTGTGGACAGTGTGCTGACCTCTGGTGCAGTTGTGTCTGTGTTATCCTAGGTTCGAATCTAGGCTCGTGGATTCTTCCGTCTCCCTTCTCTCACCTATTTTGCTTCTTTTCAACATATTTAATATCATGAAAAATGGCAAAAAGGCAAAAAATGAACATTTAAACTGAAGCAGGTTAAACTCCATCCACACACAGGATAGAATAAAAATATTTGAAGTCACTTCATCAACATCTCTCATAATTTTTTGGGGGGGGGGGAAGATTTCGGCAGCTGTATATTTGCCGTCGAAGTCCATTAAACTGTATCTGGTTACGGCCATACCACTTTGAGGGAGCTATTGAGCTGCAGGAAGTGACTTGGCAGTAGTAGGAAGTAGTGGGTGAGAGAGGCTCACCAAAATTTTTCTTTATTTGTTGTTTTTTTAGTTAAGTTTTTGAGTTTTTTTTGGGGGGGGGGGGGGGGGGGGGTTGTGATTTTATACACTTCCCTGCAGCATTTTGCTGTCTGAGGAGTATTTTTTTGTTGTTGTTGTTGTTGCTTTCGTGTTTACACTGGACGGATTAAAAGGCAAGGACATGGACACGGCAGGAGAAAGACGAGGGCGATTGGATTTTGGATCTGAAAAAAGACAACGAAGTGGAGAATGTATCCGGGCACTGAGATCTCAGATGGCACAAGATACCTAAGGGTTAAATTCCCTAAAGAGGTAATATCCCTCCCGTACTGTACAAAGTTTGACACTGAGGAAGGAACGCAATTTTTCAGGATTATGCATGATAGGCAGGTTAAAACCTGTCGATTGTGTATGGGTCCAGGATATGTGTTCAAAGATTGTCTGGAGTTTAAATGTTTCCAGTGTGAAGAACAAGGGCATTTTGCAAGGGATTGCGATGCAGTGAAGTGCCCGGAGTGTAGGAAGGTGATGGTAAGATGCGAGTGTTGGATAGAGGATGTGGATGAAATACAAAATATAGAGTCTGGTAATGTAAGGAGGTAAATGTTGAAAGAAATTGAACTGGGAAGGGCTGGAGAGATGGAGAAAGAAAATGGAGAGAACAAAGAGACGAATGTGGAGAATAAGGAGGAAATGGAGGAGAATAAACAGGAAGGACAAATGGAAGAAGATATATGGAAACCACTGGCAATAACACAAGGAACATTGGCAGAAATGGAGGAGCAACAAGTAAAAGGCCACAAGGAAGAGAAGAAAAAAACAACTGAGAGAAAGAAATAAGTGGAGAAAATGGACTGTAGAATGGACAGAAGAGAGACAGTAAGGAGAAGAGTAACTAAGGTAATACCAAATATAGAAGCTGCTAAGAAAAAGAGACTTGAAAGAAAAGAACGGAATAAAGAAAGGATTTTAGGGGAAAATAAATGGCAAGTGCTGATGATGTTTTTAAATATTGTATCATGGAATGCTAGGGGTTTATTGAATAAGGAGAAATTTGAAAAGATGGACATTTTATGTAAAGAAGCTGATGTGATAGTATTGCAGGAAACAAATTGGAAAAATGAAAGTGTGAAATGGTTTCAAACTAAATGGGATGGGAATATGCATTTTAATAATGGAAAGGATAATGTAGGGGGTGGGGTAGCAATTTTAATTAGAAGAAGAGTATGTGGAAAAAAACAAATGATTTTTGAGGATGGGGTAGGGAAAATTATGGCGGTGAAAATAGAAAAAGAAGAACAGAATTTGATTATTTATAATATTCATGCGCCAAATGAAGAAAGGGAGAAGATGTTTTTTTTTTTTTTTTAAATAGTAGACAATGTAAGAAAATGGGAAAGAGTTATTTCATTGGGAGATGTGTTTTGTGAATTTGTGTTTTTAGAATTAGATATGGCAAGCAATATGGTTTTTAGAAATGACAAAGGAGAGGAGAGAGGAGTTGAAAAAAATGATGGACAATTGTAAATTGATTGATGTGTGGAGAGAACGGAATAGAACAAGAAGGGAATTTTCAAGAAGACAGGTGGTTTTGAATGAACTGAAACAAAGTAGAATAGACTATATTTTATGTGTAGAGGAAATGGAAGGGAGGATGAAGAATGTGTTTTATAAAGTAGTGGGTTTTAGAGATCATTCGGTGGTGCATTTCACAATAGATTTTACAAGAGTGGAAAGGGGGAGAGGAGTATGGATTTTAAATGCACAAGTTTTAAAGAGTGATTCTTTTAAGGAGGGTATTAAAAAGGTGGTAGAAGAAAGCAAGCATAATAGTGTGTATGAGGAAGATAGAATATGGTGGGATAATGTGAAATGGGAGATAAAGCAATTTTCAATAGAATATAGCAAAATTGTTCGAAAAGCTAAAAGGCAGGGAGAAATGGAGGTAAGAAAAGATTTAGATAATGAGTTAAGAAAAGAAGCAGAAGGTGAGGGAAAAGAAGATATGGAAAGAATAATAATGTTGTAAGATAAATTAAAGTTAATAGAAGAAGAGAAGTGCAAAGGTGCAATAATAAGAAGTAAAGCAAAATATGCAGTAGATGGAGAAAGATGCACAAAATTTTTCTTTAGTTTAGAAAAAAACAGGCAAAGAGCGGATTTATTGAAAGAAGTGTTAAATAATGATGGAAAGGTAGAAACGGAAACAAGGAATTTTAAAAACAGTTAAAAAATTAAATTTATAAAATTTATATGGATATGTTTAAGGGACAAGGGATAGAAAAGGAAAGGAAAGTTTTTCATAAATCAGATTAAATCTAAAGTATCGGAGGAAGATGAAAAGTTTTGTGATGAAGAAATTAAAGAAGAAGAAATAGATAGTGCGATTCATCAATTAAAGCCAGGGAAAAGTCCAGGAGTAGATGGTTTGATAAATGAATTTTATAAAGAATTTAGAGTACTTTTAGTGCCAATTTTAAAGGAGGTGTATGAAGAGATTTTTAAGAAAGAGGCTTTAAGTGAAAAGATGAAAATTAGAATGATAAAAATGGTATACAAAAAAAGAGGGAATTCTAAATATCTTAAAAATTTTAGACCGATAACAATGTTAAATATGGATTTTAAGATTTTGGCTAAAGTTTTAGCGAATAGATTAAAAAGGGTTTTACCTAAAATCATAAAACCGACACAGGCGTATGGGATACTAGGAAAGGACATTGTAGATGTGGTTAAGAGCATAAGGGACACAATTTATTATATGAAGGAAAAGGAGAAAGGGGGTTATTTAGTTAGTCTAGATTTGGAGAAGGCCTTTGATAGGGTGGAACATGAATTTTTATTTGATGTTCTGAAAGGGTTTTGGTTTTGGAGAAAATTTTGATGAAAATGGATGAGAATTTTTTACACTAATATTTTAACATGTATTAAATGTAATGGTTTTTTAACAGAATGCTTTCAACCAACAAGATCTATAAGGCAGGGATGCCCGTTGTCGGCCTTATTGTACACGCTGGTTGCAGAGCCACTGGGACTGGCTATTAAGGCAGACTGTAACATAAAAGGTATACAAATTGAGAAAAATTCCAAAAGAGAAGCAGTGTATCAATATGCTGATGATACGACATTGTTGGTAGAAGACATTCAAAGTATAGACAGGGCAATGGGGATTTTTGAGAGATATTGTAAAGGTTCAGGAGCTAAACGCAGCACATACCATTTAAAGAAGAAGAACATATTAAGATTTTAGGTATCTGGGTAGGGATGGATTTTAATAAAGCAGACATTTTTAATTGGGGAGTTTTAAATGGGATAGAGAAAAGGCTAAGATTCTGGCAAGCCAGAAATTTGACATTGAAGGGGAAAGTCTTAATTTTAAACACATTAATGCTGTCAAAAGTTTGGTATGTACTAGAAGTTACCCCTTTGACACAAGGATATTATAAAAAGATGAAAGAGGTGGTTTTAAAGTTTTTATGGGGAAATGGGAGAGCCAAGATATCATATTATACTTTAATAGGGAATATTAATGAGGGGGGGGCTGGGACTCTTAGATCCGTTTTTAAGAATGAAAATACTGAGAATTAAAACGATGCAAAATTTTTTGGAAGGAAATAAGGATGTGATGTGGAAAAGTGTAATGGAATATTATCTGAGGAAATGTGGATATTTTGAAATGAGATGTAATGTTTTATGGATGAAATTGAAAAATTGGATGTTAACAGGCTTGCCAAGGTTTTATGTAGGTTTTAGAATCGCGGGGTGAATTTCTAGGAAATGTATTGATTCTACCTAAAAGAAGAACACAGATATTAGAACAACCACTTTTTTTAAAATCAAAATATTTTAAGGGAGGGAAAAGTACTATATTATAAAGAATGGTGGGATGGAGGCATGAGACAAATAAAAGATGTTTTGTATGAGGTGATAAAAGGATGTTTACCATTACAAGTGATTGTGGATGCGGTGGGGGAGGATGATAAAAAAGTTTGGAAAACAAAGCTACAGAAGCAATATGAGGACTTGAAAAAAGCTATACCAAAGGAGTGGATTGAAAATGTTGAAAAGAATGAGATGGGGGATAAGGATGAATGGCCAGAGGTGTATTTTAAGAGGGCTAATGGAGAAAAGGTGAATTTTAATGAATGTAAAGTTAAGAATTTTTATGTGGTTTTTAGGTCAATGGCTTTTACCAAACCAGTAGCATTGAGCTACTGGAAAGAAAGATATGATGATATAAAGGAGAATGATATATGGGGAAATATGAAAATCAAGTGTTTGAACATTTAAATGAATGTTTAAATGAACATTTAAACTGAAGCTAGTTAAACTCCATCTACACACAGGATAGACAACATTTACACAACATTTTTAAAGTCACTGCATCAACATCTCTCATCATTTGGTTGGGGATTTCGACAGCTGTATATTTGCCATCGATTTCTGTCCCCCCGTAGAACGTTTTGCACTTCCCGATGGCTTTGTGGACAGTGAGCTGGTTAATTAAAGAAGGAATATGTGAAAAAGACCAAGTAATATTTGATGATGGAGTAGGAAAAAGCATGGCTGTGAAAATAGAAAAAGGGGAAGAGAATTTTATTATTTATAATATTCATGCACCTAATGAAGAAAAGGGAAAGGTGGATTTTTTTTAAAGAAGTGAACATTAATTTAAAAAGATGGCAGAATGTTATTTTAGTAGGAGATTTTAATACTGTTTTTACAGAATTAGATCTGGCAAGTGAAATGGTTTTTAAGACTGATAGATTTTATGTTGGTCTCAGCATTGAAGGAAAGTGGACAGAGGGTCCTTGGTCCACTGTTGAAGTTGTATCTTATGTTTTAACATATGGTTTTCTTTATGTACCGGAACCATTTCCATATAAGAAACAAGGCTCTGGGAATGCTCCCTGCTTTTTGGAGACGGTCCTTAAAGATCAAGGACTTCTGGGGTACCTGACCGGTAGATGACCATATTTAGACTTGTTTTTCTATATGTATCACATTCCTATACCATGAGCTATATGATGTATTCTCTCTCTCATTGGCTAAAGATATACTACACCCCTTGTACTCTTTCTATATATTCTCTCTTTGCTTATCAATAAAACGAGACTCTATTCTCCCTCAGCGCTGAGTGATTGCTCATTCAATTGCCAATTAAGAGGTCTGGGATGAGGCATGCATTAGGGGCAAAAACCTAACAATTTGGGGGCTCGTCCGGGATTTCTCCAGACAGGTAAGAAATAAAATGCTTAAGTGCATCTTACTGTCTGTTAAGAAATTGATCCTTGTATTTTCATGCCGCACTTTTTCATATTTGTTAAAAGTGGATATCCTCATATTTTGATAAATGCGGGAAGAGTGAAAGAGGACTGATCACCCTTTCATTTTTTGGTGTTATCCTCACGGATTTTATGCGTGGGAAGGGAATAGATGAGTTTGAGTTGAAGATTTTTTCTCTCTCTCTCTAAGTCTATTTCATGGATATCCTCAGGTCCTTGTTGGCAGTTGAATGAATAATACTGAATTTTCTTTTGGCAAAAAATCCTAAAATGTTAATATAAAGCCGCAGACTTTAATTTGTATTCTCTGAAATTGTAAGGCTTTTGTTAAAGCAAAGGAGAGATCTTTGTTGGCTGTTTCAAATGGGTGAGACAATTAGTCGACCGTTAATGGGGGAAACCCCTAAGGATTTCATGAATCGCAATAATAAAGCGTTTTTCACAGAACCCTATCTCTCTAATCTCGCGGGATGGTCAGAAGGAAAAATACAATTAGATCCGTTTCCCTGTGATGGTTCTTTTTAAAGATGAAGATATGCGTGCTGCAAAAGATATGATCTTTGGTTCTTGGGGTGACCCAGGATGGTCAATTGATTATATGAAAGATGCATATAAAGCATGGAGGAATATGAAAACTTATTGGGATAAGGGTCCAGAGCTGAAAAAACAAGACAGCTCTCCCTCTCAGTCTCAGCTGAAACCTGATGCGTCCCTTCCCCCATATGAATGTGTTGTTTCTGCTGAAATTCCAAAGCCCTTGACCAATCGATTGTATCCACAGTTGCCATCCACAACTGAAGCTTTTCCGTTTGTACAGCTTCCAGATGGTTACAAAATTACTCCTCTTAGTGTTTCGGAGGCAGTGGCCATTTGCAAAGATTTGCCGGATCCGGCTAGGTCACCACATCAATTTGTGGCAGTGCTGCAACGGTTAACTGCCTCCAGTCAACTGACGGGGCAAGATTATCGTTTTATTTTGACTAAAACACTGCCGGCGGAAATCACAGAGGAGGAAATGATTGAAGAAGTTGATTACTTAAACCCCATGTATGATACACCGCCTGCTTGTCGTGTGGTATCTCAGAAAGCTAGAGATTCGAAGCCCCTTGATTTGTCTAAACCTTCACGAGTGCTTTTAATTGCTGACTCTGATGATGAAGAAGAGGAATATGAATGGGTTTGGGCCAGCTCAGGTAAACTTAAAGTTTTTTTCAAGCGATTGACTGCTTTTTTGTTAAAAGTGTCTTCTGCTAAACAAGACATCTCGCATGCAGCCAATACCAAACAGAGAACTGGTGAAAGCCCTGTTGCATTCTTTAACAGATTTAAACATGCATGGGTTGAGGAGTCTGCGATTCCTATTGATCAAAATTGTCCATTGTTCTTAAATACGTTCCAAAATAATATGAACAAAGACACGGCACAGTTAATTCATATAACTACTCCAAATATTACTACCATTTCTGTTGATGAATTGGGACGACGCTTGCGTGAGCTTTCCTACGCTGGAGCTTTTGATGTCTCCAGGGGCAAAACTCCTGCAATGCTTCAAGTGAATGCTGCTGTGAATCCTCGCCAGCAACAGTCTGGAAATGTGAGACGTTGTTTTTATTGTGGCAAGCCAGGTCATCTGGAACGTGACTGTAGGAAAAAGGCTTGGGATTTGAGGCAGAGGTCAGAAAAGCAGAAGAAGAAGGGCTCTGGTGGTGGCTCTAAGCAAAGGCCTCCACTTGTGCTCCCTTCTGTAAAGACTGACAGACAAAATCCAGTGTATCCCATTTCTTGGCCACAATGACTAAGCCCTCTTCTGATACTTTTTCACTGATTTCTTTGAGTTATCCGAATGTCTCAACTGTTTTGCCATTTATTGAATTAAATGTTGACCATAAACCCTATGTTTTTCTCATAGATAGTGGTGCCAGCATATCGTCTTTATCTTCTCTTGTTTATGAGGGCTTGATTACAGGAAAACATGTAAACTCTGTGGGAATCAATGGTGTGTCTGTGAAATGTGAAATGACACCAACATTTCCGGTTACTTCTAATGATATCCCATCATTGTTTAAAATGCATGCTTTTGCAATCATACCTAATTCGCCATTTTGTCTTCTCGGTAGAGATCTTATGCATAAATTGGGTATTAAACTTCATTTAATGCTGATTCTCTACAACTTATGTTTCCTGCAGCCTTCTCTCTCACTGTTGATACAGGAAATGCTCTCCTTGAGGATGATTCTGCAACTGAGCTCAAACAGGAAATTGAGGGTGTCAACCCCAAGTTATGGGCGGATGACGCAGGATTCATTGATGTCCAGCCCTATGTTGCTAAGCTAATAACAGACAAGCCTGTGTATCAAAAACAATACCCCCTCTCAAAAGTAAAGGTGGAGGGTATTCTTCCTGTTATTGATAAATTACTGGCTCAAGGCATCCTGGTGCACACTCATTCACCTTATAATACACCAATTAATCCAATTAAGAAAGCAAATGGTTCTTGGCGTTTAACTCAAGATTTGAGAAAGGTTAATGAGTTGGTAACACCATTGTCTCCTATTGTACCTGATGTGCGAACTATAATTAATTCTATTCCTTCTGAACATTTTATTTTTTACTGTTCTAGATATTTCCAGTGCCTTCTTCAGCATTCCTGTTGATCGCCGAACTCAGCCATTGTTTGCTTTTACCTTGGAAAATTCACAATTAACATGGACAAGACTCCCACAAGGGTTCAGAGATTCTCCGGCTGTTTTCTCTGCTGTAGTGCACGCAACGCTGAAAGATGCCAAACTTCCTCCAAACACCTGTCTGCTTCAATATGCAGATGACATCCTCATCACAGGTGCAACTGAGGACATGTGTGCTGCTGCCTCTAAAATTGTCTGCAATATTTTGGCAGAGGCTGGTTTCAAGGCATCTAGAGAGAAACTACAGTGGGTACAAAGGAGGGTCGAATACCTTGGACATGAACTGTCACAGGGAAAGGTGCAATTGTCTGCTGAGAGAGTGAAAGCTATTGCTACCTTCAAACACCCATCGACACGGAAGCAGATGCAAAGCTTCCTGGGACTGGTAATTATTGCCGATCATGGGTGCCCAACTGTTCCATGTATGATAAAATCCTACGAACTGCTACTTTGGGAGACACAGAGGACATTACATGGACAGCTGAGATGGATCAAGCATTCAGACACTTGAAATCCTCCCTTATGAAACCTCCTGCACTCGGCCTCCCAAGTTATACTCAAGACTTTCATTTGTACGTGCATGAAAGTGGGGGCACAGCCGCAGCAATCCTGGCCCAGGAGCATGGGGGTACTTTTCGTCCCATAGCTTATTTGTCTAAAACTCTTGATTCAGTAGCCAGGGGACTTCCTGCTTGTTTGCGTGCAGTGGCTGCCACAGCGATCATGGTTCAAGATGCTGAAAAAATTGTGTTATCACATAAATTGATAGTGCACACCTCTCATCAGGTAGGAGTCATTATGAGCAATATTTCTACTCAACATATGACTGCTCAACGCCGCTCTGGCTATGAGGCTATATTATTAGCTACTGCTAATTTGATTTTGAAACCAACTTCTGTTATTCATGGCCCTACTGTACATTTGCACAGGTTGCTGACACAAGGTGAATTTGAGAGTGACGACCATGATTGCCTGGACAGAATCCAGATTTCGACTGCCTGCAGGCCAGATGTTTCTGCATCTGTCCTGGAGGAGGGGAATAATTGGTATATTGATGGATCCTGTTTCAAGCCAAATGATAATGTATACTTGTGTGGGTATGCTATTGTTGAATTACCTGATCGTGTAATTGAGGCATACTCTTTGCCATACAAGTCAGCACAAGTTGCAGAATTAATTGCTTTAACGAGAGCTTGTCAATTGGCAAAAGATCAGTGTGTTAATATATACACTGACTCTAAATATGCGTATAGCATAGTTCATGACTTTGCTAAATTGTGGGAAGAAAGAAATTTTAAAACCTCAGATGGAAAACCAATCGCTCATCATAGTATTGTAGCGGAGCTCATTAATGCAGCACAACAACCATCAAAACTTGCTGTTATCAAAGTAGCAGGACATGCGTCAGGAGAAACAGATGAGGCCAAAGGAAATAGATTTGTAGATGAAGTAGTGAAATGGGCTGCTAAAGAAGTGATATTAAGTCCACATGTAAGCGAAAGGGGCACCGATGTGCCTATGATGAATTCATTATTGACTAATGATTTGGACATTAAAATATTACAAGCTAACCCTACGCAAGCTGATTTGACTCACTGGTCAGACAATGAAGTAAAACCAGATCAAGCTGGAATTTTGAGAGACAAACAGGGTAGACTTGCACTACCTTCATCTGCAATTGTTATGCTATGTAGACATTATCATGGTGTATCACATGTGTCAAAAAAGAAAGTGATACAAATGTTGAATCGATCTTATTGCATAGCAAATGTTAGAAGAAATACTCTGTTGATATTGGATGCTTGTCTGGTGTGTGCTCAAACTAACAAGCACAAGGCAACTAAACATGACTCTTTACCACATCCTGAGCTACCATTCCAACACTTGCAAATTGATTTTACGCATATGCCTCCTTGCGGAAATAATAAATATTTGCTTGTGATTGTTGACAGATTTTCTAAATGGCCTGAAGCTTTTCCGTGTGGAAAAGAAAATGCACAGACGGTAGTTAAAGTTCTGGCTAAGGACATTATAACGCGTTTTGGTATACCAATGGTTATAGATAGTGATAATGGAACACCGTTCACTTCCAAAGTCACACAATTTTTAGCCAAAGAGCTTAATATTACCTGGTCATTACATATACCGTTTCATGCTCCATCTAGTGGACAAGTTGAGAACATGAATAGAGTTATTAAAGATCGGCTTAATAAGGCGTGTCTTGATACAGGCAGAAATTGGGTTGATCTGCTGCCTGCCGCATTGACAGAAATTAGAATGTCACCATCAGCAATAACAAAGATGTCTCCATTTGAAATACTGTGCTGACTGACTTCCAGCCGCAGTGGATCCATGCCAGTCGTCTGAAAGCAGCTCCATCCCAGGGGAAAGTTCTGGTCGATGCGGAAGAGGAAGCCAGTGAACCAAGAAAAGATCCGAAGGAAGGTGAACCAAGACGTTCGAAGAGGAAAAGAAGAAAGAGATTGCTAGAGACCTAGAACCAGCTAGAACCAGCAATAATTATCATCGAAGCTCTCTAGCCATGGTGGCTAAATTGATATTTTACCTGGTTGTGCTGACAAATGTGTTTATTCACATACAAGCTGCTGTTAGCACTGGTAGTGAAACTTGGGTACATTATGAAGAAGAACCACATGCCTTCGCAGCTAATATGTGGTGGAGATTAGCCAACTACACTGCCAAATCTGAAGGAAAAACAGGTGACTGTTATGTTTGCACAAAAATGCCACATAGTGCTTCTGGGCCACATGTAGAGGTTAAATCACCGAGGACAGAAGAAGAATTAGAATGCCCTCTTTTTGTTAGCATTACTGGAATGATGGCTCCAAATAGAACTGCAATATGGAGTTGTGGAAAAAGTAGAATGATGATGCTTGCAACACAAGTACATGTGAAAGTGACAACCATTGGCTCTATTCCAGAACCACTGTTGTGTATGGAAAGAGAAACTGGAACAGTGAGACTGGGGGTAATTCCTAAAAGTAAATGTAATCGAACATACCATCATTGTGAGATAGAAAATATGTCTTGTTGTATGGGTTGTCTCTTGTATTATCCAAAAGCTAATATGACTAGGTGTTCTAAGGAAACACCACTTCCTATATCTACTATGATTGCTTATGGATGGGCTAATCCTTTTATTCAAAATGTGTGTTCTAAATATTGTGCACTTTACCCGGTCAAAATTGCTATAGATATGCTCCTGCTTCACGTGGAACTAGAGCTGTCAAAGACTGGTTTTGGTTGTGTGGACATAGAGTCTACACTACTCTTCCAGAAGACTGGAGTGGAAGATGTGCTCTAGTAACTTTGGAAGAATATTCCATGGTTATTAGACCACACAAACCTCATGTTATGATAAAACAGAAAATGAAACGCTCCCTCTCTGGTCGCAGTTCAACTGGTAGTTTGAGCAGAGATAATCCAGTACCAATGCAACATCGACTCTGGACTGGTACTGAAAGATTCTTTGAAGCAATGTTTCCAGGAGTAGGTGTTTCTAGTCTTCAAATTGAAGTAGAGGTTACAATATATGAGCTAATTTCATTTATCAATACTACAAGAGACACATTGGCTGGTGTTCAACAGGAACTCAGAGGGCTACGTTTAACTGCCCTGCAAAACAGACTAGTCTTAGATCAGTTAACCGCGGCGGGAGGAGGAGTTTGTGTTTTAGTTGGTTCCTCTTGTTGTACCTATATTCCTGAGAATGATGCAGATGGTCATTTAATCTCAGAGGGTTTAAAAAATATGACTAGAATTGCTCAAGAATTACAAGGATGAGAAGTTACTGATAATCAAAGTGGATTCTTAGCATGGCTCACAGGATGGCAACAAATGCTTGTATCTGCTTTAATTCCCATAGGTGTAATCCTGTTAATTATTGCATTTATTATCTGTTGTATTATTCCATTTATTAGAGCTTTGATTAATCGTGCTATGAATACCTTTGTATCCTCTCAATATGCTTTGATGAATAGAACTGTTAAGTGTTAGTAATTTTGAAGGAAAATGAAGGAAATGTTTAAATGTTTAAAAGCATCTTTGAAATGCTGAGATTTGGGTGTGGCAATTTTATTGCCAAAAGGGGCAACTGATAGATTTTATGTTGGTCTCAGCATTGAAGGAAAGTGGACAAAGGGTCCTTGGTCCACTGTTGAAGTTGTATCTTATGTTTTAACATATGGTTTTCTTTATGGTTCCATATAAGGAACAAGGCTCTGGGAATGCTCCCTGCTTTTTGGAGAAGGTCCTTGGGAGATCAAGGACTTCTGGGGTACCTGACCGGTAGATGACCATATTTAGACTTGTTTTTCTATATGTATCACATTCCTATACCATGAGCTATATGATGTATTCTCTCTCTCATTGGCTAAAGATATACTACACCCCTTGTACTCTTTCTATATATTCTCTCTTTGCTTATCAATAAAACGAGACTCTATTCTCCCTCAGCGCTGAGTGATTGCTCATTCAATTGCCAATTAAGAGGTCTGGGATGAGGCATGCATTAGGGGCAAAAACCTAACAAAGACCAATAAAGGGAGAGAGGAGTTGGTGAAAATAATGAGGGAATGTAATTTTTTAGATATATGGAGGGAAAGAAATAAGACAAAGATGAAATTTTCAAAAATGCAAGTGGTTATGAATAAGATAAAGCAAAGTAGGATTGATTATGTTTTATGTAATGGGGAAAAGGAGGGAAATATCAAAAATGTATTTTATAAAGACGTAGGTTTTAGTGATAATTTCTTTTTATGTGTGAAATTTGATTTTATAAGAGTGGAAAGAGGACCAGGGGTCTGGGTTTTAAATGCAGCAATTTTAAAAGAAGAATCTTACAACGAAAGAATTAAACAGATATTAGAAGTTAGTAAACTGAATAGAATGTACACAGAAGAGAAAAGGATATGGTGGGACAATGTGAAATTGGATATAAAGAGATTTTCAATACAATTTTGTAAAATGTTAAAAAAAAAAGTTAAAATATAGTAAGGAACAGTAATATTCCTTAACTGAGATAAGAAAAGAGCTGGAAGAAGAAACAAAAAGACAGGAGGAAAATCAAAAGGAGGGCGAAAGGAGCACAAAATTCTTTTTTAATTTAGAGAAAAACAGACAGAGAGCAGATTTAATGAAGGAGGTGTTAAATAAAAACAGAAGAGATCTTATTGGTAGTTAAGAATTTTTATAAGGACATGTTTAAGGGACAGGGAATTGATAAAGCAGAAGAAGAGTTTTTTTTTTAAATCAAATAAAAGTAAAAGTTTCTGTGGAAGACAAGGTTTTATGTGATGCAGAGATAACGGAAGAGGAAATTGACAAAGCAATAATGCAGTTAACTATGGGAAAGAGCCTAGGTATAGATGGTTTAACAAATGAGTTTTATAAGAATTTTAGAGAAATAATAGTCCCGTTTTAATAGAAGTATATGATGAGATTTTTTAAAAAGAAGAAGAATTAAGTGAAAGGAAGATAGGAATGATTAAAATTATTTATAAAAAAAGAGGAACTCCTAATGATCTTAAGAATTATAGGCCTTTAACAATGCTAAATACAGATTTTTAGCAAAGGTTTTAGCAAATAGATTAAGAAAAGTTTTACCTAAAATCATAAGCACCACTCAGGCATATGGAGTACAAGGGCAATATATATTAGATGTAGTTCAAAGTATAAGAGATACAATGTTTACACGAATATTTATTTAATGTTATTAAAGAGTTTGGATTTGGGGAAAATTTTAGAAAATGGATTATGATTTTTTATTCAAGTATTTTTACGTGTATTAAATGCAATGGGTTTTTATCAGAATGCTTTCGACCAACAAGGTCTATAAGACAAGGATGTCCATTATCTGCCTCACTTTACTCTCTAGTAGCAGAACCTCTGGGATTAGCAATAAAAGCGGACAGTGAGATAAAGGGCATAAGAATAGAGGGAAGTACTATACAGGAGCCAGTCTATCAATATGCAGATGACACAACCTTGTTGGTTGAAGATGTTCAAAGTGTTATGAAGGCAATGGGGATTGTGGAGAAATATTGTAAAGGGTCAGGAGCAAAGGTGAACATTGAAAAGAGTGTGTGTATGAGAATTGGGAATGTGGAAACATTACCTCAGCACATACATTTTAAAGAAGAACATATACAAATTTTAGGAATTTGGGTGGGTATGGATTGTAATAAAGCTGATGTTTTTAATTGGGAGGGAGCATTAAAAGGAATTGATCAAAGCCTGAGGTTTTGGAAATTAAGAAATTTAACATTAAAGGGAAAGGTATTAGTGATAAATGCCTTAATGCTTTCTAAGATTTGGTATGTGCTGAGTGTAACCCCATTGCCTCATGGGTATTTTAAAAGAATAAAAGGAATTGTTTTAGATTTTTTTATGGGGAAAGGAATGAGCAAAAATCGGAGAAACTGATGTGGGAGGACTTGGGCTTTTAGATCCATTGTTAAGAATGAAAACATTAAGAGTTAAATTGGTGAAAAGTTTTATAGACGTGAAGAGAAAAGCAATGTGGAAGAACGTAATGGAATATTTTTTTAAAGAAATGTAGTAATTTTAACATGGGATGGGATGTACTGTGGATGAAAACAAAAAAAGATATGTTGATGGGTTTACCAAAATTTTATGAAGAAGTTTTAGAAGCCTGGTCAAATTTTCTAGATAATGTATTGATTTTACCAAAAGGAAGAATGCAATTGTTAGAACAACCTTTGTTTTTAAACCAGAATATCACAAATGAGGGAAAGGTAATTTATTATAAAAAATGGTGGGATGGAGGAATAAGACAAGTTAAAGATGTCTTGTATGAAGTAATAAATGGTTATCTTCCAATACAAGCAATTGTGGACGCAATATTTGACAAAGAAAGGGATGTGAGAAAAGGAACACTGATAAAACAGTCTGATGAATTAAAGAAAGCAATACCAAAAGAATGGGGGAAAGGATTGAAAAAAATGAAAAGGATGAGAAGGGAGGTATGCCTGAACTGTATTTTAAAAAGAAAAATGGTGAAAAAAATAGGTTTTTTTTAAAGTAAAGTAAAAGATTTTTATTTGGTTTTTAGGGAAATGGCTTTTACTAAACCTGTGGCAAACAGTTACTGAAGGAAAAGATATGACGTAGACGAAAGAGATATGGAAAAATGTGGAAGTATATGGATCCAATTTTAGAGAATTTTAATTTTTTATTAAGACACAATTGTATTTTAACAGAAATGAGGTTGTGTAAATTTGGGATAGTAACAGATGCAAGTTGAAAAGTCTGTATGAAAAGTGAAGAAGGTCTTTTACATCTGTTTTTTTATTGTGAAGAATTGGGTGCTTTAGCAATTGTTTTTAATGTGTGATTATTATATTTATAATATATGAAGAAGATGAGAAACACAAAGAAAGAGATGCTGTTTGTTGGTCCACAGGCTTTGTGGACAGTGAGCTAGTCTATGGTGCAGCTGTGTCCAAAGAGTCCTAGGTTTGAATCTAGGCTTGTGGATTTTTTGGGATCCCATCTGCCTTCTCTCACCTATTTTGCTTCTTGTCAACATATTTAATATCATAATAAATGGCAAAAAGGCAAAAAATGAACATTTAAACTGAAGCTGGTTAAACCCAATCCACACACAGGATAGAATAAACATCTTTTAAGTCACTGCATCAACGTCTCTCATCATTTCCAGGGCCCCAAATCAGCCTCAGACTCCAGAGGGTTAAGTTCAAGACTGCCCTGAGAGCACTTGTAAAAACACATTTCTGAGTCTGCAGTTAGTGTCAGCTGCCTCATCGCTGTGAGGCTGTAAAATCTATTCTGAATGGCCGCGTAACAAACTATGCAGAACGGACACTGACTGTACATGAAGCTTTTCTCAGACTAAGAACATATCTTTCCTGAGTCATTTTGACCAAAAACTTGGTCTCCAAAGTGATTTTTAGTGGCAGTATGATGATATCTTTTCAGTTTTATACAATTGTTAAAGTAAGCACAGGTTGATATGCTTGAAAAGTGTGATTGTTATCTTTCTTTAAAATAAATGCCCCTTGATTTGATACTTTGATGTCTAATGCATTAATACATTTTAAATATTTAAAGGGATAGTTGACCCAAAAATGAAAATTCTGTCATCGTTTACTCACCCTCATGTTGTTCCAAACTGGTATGACTTTTTCTCTTCTGTGAAACAAGACAACATTTTCATACTATTTGGTGCCAATGTATGTGCACTAGAGTATGAACAAAATTAATTTATGAGCCTTGAGTTTCAAGACAGCTGTGATGAATGGCTAAAGCAAGAGTGTGTTTGTACAAACACTGACACCAGTCTGATTCCTCATAAAGCACATTGAATGAAAATGTACACAGCATCACAATTTAAAATGCAAGTGAACACAGCTTATAAATTGTAAAAGTGAGAGCAATTGTTTTTAATGTGTAATTATTATATTTATAATATATGAAGAAGATGAGAAACACAAAGAAAGAGATGCTGTTTGTTGTTCCACAGCCATCCAGACATGAGGACTGGCAAAATGCATAGTATTTAAAAATGAAAAGCTGATGCCACATGCATCATGTGTTAGAAGAACATGCTGAGCCACGTGGAAGAATATAGGACACTAGCCACTACAACCACGAGTCTCATATGTCTCCAATCCACTTCAGAGAGACGAATGACAAGAAGAAGCTAAAAGAAGCTGCCGTCAAAATGGAGTGCCACATGACCTGAAGTATAATATATGCAACACTGAGTCTTGGGAGCAGGATAGAGAAACACTGATATATGACCATAAATCTGCGATTTCACTTCCTTTTAAATAAACAGTGCTACAGAAAATCATGTGATGAGACTAGATCGTCACGATTAAATGTATATAAATACACTATAGGCTACCGTTCAAAAGTTTAAGGTAAGCTGGTAAGATTTTTGTTTGTTTGTTTGTTTTTGAAAGAAGAATGCTGCACCAAGACTGCATTTATGTGATTAAATATATAGTAAAATAGTAATGCTGTGAAATATTATAATTTAAAATAACTCTTTTCTATTGTAAATTTAAAATGTAATTTGTGCCGCTCATTTCCCATTATCTTTACATTTAGATTACATTTGCCATAACATGAAAATTATTGTTTTATTGTATTGGCAATAATTTGATTGGTTCATCCTTAATTGATATAATATCTATGTGGGACACATCACCTTACTGTACAAATATTTGCAAACATTTTCTGCTTTTAAGTTAATCATTTGTTATTTGTATTGTGGTATGATTTTACTTTTTACTTCTTTTTCTTGCTGATTGCAATTTGTCCCTTATGAACTGAATAATTTATTTAATATTTTTTTTATGTTGGTGATGTTTCTATTAGTACTGGATAATGTTGTTGTACATTTATTCTTGTCATGTTTTGTTTGACAAGTTTTTTTAGAGTGATTAACTGACTGATTGTATATTTAACTGGGATTAATTGTATGCACCTGTTAATGATTTATTATTTATGCTCTCTTTACTCTGAGAAAAAAAAAATTATACCTTTAATTATACCTTGACAAAGGCCTTGTGCCGAAACGTTGGTCAATAAAAACTTTCTGCAAGTGAGTGTGCAGTCAAATCTCTTATATATATGATTTTACACCATAGCAAATTCTTAATTTTTCAATTCAATCAATTGCCATAGCCTTAAATAACCTGAGCACTAGCGCCATCTGCTGGGGATGTGATGTTGTTACTGCACTATACCAGAGAACCTCTTTAAAAAAAGCTGTTGCATGACACAAAGAGTGACACCAGTATTTGCATACATTTTTTTTTTTTTTATTATTATTTTCCAAACAAAGAACGCAGTATACATTTTTTTCCCAAACAACAACATGAACTCAAATGTATGCCAAGGATGTCAAACTAAAAGTACTTCATGCTCTAAAAAGTTTTTCCATGTCTTGGATGAAGCGTCTATGAAATGGAACTATCAAAAACTGGGTCCAAATGTACAACTGCCAACTTATGTTTTTATGAAAGGGTACTGTAATAGCTGCAACAACGGTGTCAATATACATTTTCCAGGTAGTTATTCTATAAAGTGATGTAGTATGTACAATCCCCGAAACATCTGACGACCAACACAGTAGTACAGACCAGTGACATGACAGTGTCATGTGAACTAAGCCATCACATTGTACTGGTACACAGTGGCAAGATGCAGTCATGTTAGTGAACAAATGTTGCTGCTACAGGAGTGGTGTGTCAGAAAATGCACTTAAAATCTCTTACAGTTCTGCGAACGTCATTGGTCAAGTCTGATATTAAAGGACAGCGCCATTGGCTATAAAAGCCACCTTCCGAGCCATGAAAAGCCAGTCTTTCATGAAGCGCACAGTATGATTTCCTCATGGTGTTACCGCTGCAATATCCATTTTGACTAAAATTTTGGCATGTTGAAGGCAACATCTGAGTCCTCTTGACTCAAAAAGGACTCAACATGTAACAATGAAATGATTGTGTCAACTGAAAGGGTGAGAAAAAAACAAAAATCCACACTGGTTTGACTTCCATGGCCCTCCCACCCCATTCCCAATGATCGACCCTGGTCTCGTTCCCATACAAAAAGACAATAAAAATACAAATCAAAGCAGCCACAGTTATTGAGGAGCCAGGGCTCCAGAGACTATTTTACTCCAGATGAGGAGGAACAGAGAGAAAAAAAAAAAAGAAACAGAGAGAGAAGAGAGGATGAACCATCAGTCTGTCCCGGGTCAGCTTGGACCCTCGTCTCACAGGATTCATTTGTGCTCCTTCGTTGGGGCGAAGTACAACTCCATGGGCTTGTTGACTTTCCAGTACTTCTCGCTCACCAGCTCCAAGGAGAAGGAGCCGTTCAGGACCTGTGAGGGGAAAAGGGACACTGTCATACTGAAGAAATGTACGTATGACATGTTTATAAACATAGGAGTCCAGTGGTATTCATATTTTTCATGTGATGTATAGCCTGTATTAAGTGTGCATCATCAATACTGAATTTGATCTTTTAACATCAATGTCTTAGTACATTAAAGGGATAGTTCAACCCAAAAATGAAAATTGTCATCATTTACTCACACTCATGTTGTTCCAAACCTGTACAAGTTTCTTTCTTCTGTTGAACAGAAAAGAAGATATTTTAAAGAATGTTTATAACCAGACAACTGACGGCACCCATTGACTTCCATAGTATTTTTTTTTCCTACTATGGAAGTCAATGGGTGCCGTCAACCTTTCTGGTTACCCACATTCTTTAAAATATCTTTAGTATTCAACAGAAGAAAAAACTTGTATGGGTTTGGAACAACATGAGGTAAGTATTGACAAAATTTGGGTGAACTATCCCTTTAAGCCACGAGAAGCATTTTTTACGTGAAATATTGTGTTGGGTGCTGTAAATGGATCACAGGCCCAAAACGTTTTTTGATTCTAAATAGCAGATGGAAAATTGAAAGGGCTGTGCTACAGTTCTATGAAAGTTTTGCCCTCCAGGTCACATGACTAAAAACTATTAATTAACCGCATTAAAATTGAAATTGGTCTAACATCTAAGCAGCAGTATCAGATGTTAATTGTTTATCCTATCATAATATTTGTCAAAATAATCATAATATGATTGCTTGACCATATTGTGCAGTCCTAGATGTCTTTAGAAGTAGAAGCGGCACTAAACTCACTGTGAACTGGTTGTTCGCTGTAGGGATGTAGATGGTGTACTGTTTTTCACTGGCTGCCTCTACATTGATAGGGCTTCCTTCTCCGTTCTTGCGCATTTCCTCCAGAGCCAATCTGACGGCCAAGTATTTGGAGAGGTGGTCCACTGTGGCGTTTCCCGAAGTCTTAATGTACCTGGTAACAAATTCCACATTCAAGTTCAGACTAAATAAAATGAACAACACCAATAAATTATGGTTAAGCAAAACTAATTAACTACATATATGTTGGCGAATAGATTAACAGAGATGACCCACCTTGTCTGTGCAGCGTCTTCTTTCTCCATCAGCGTTGGGTGAGGGCGGAACACCAGCTCAATCTCGCTGGCCCCGTCCAGTGCCAAGTCTCCTCCTCCGTTCTCGGTGGCATTGTCCATATCCAGTCCCGAGTCGTCAGAAGTTTTGGTTCGTTTGATGCTGGGCCCGGCCTCTTGGTTACTGTGCACTGATGCATTGCTGCAGTGTGAGCTGTCCCCATTGTCCTCTGCCCCGCTGCCATTTTCTATCTGGTGCTTCTTCCCCCGCTGCAGTCTATAGCGGCCCAGGTGGTGTAAGTGGGAACACAGTAACAAAAGCAATTGAATAAAAAATAAAAAAAAATTTAAAAACAGCAAAATCAAGATGATCAAAGAAAGCTGTCTTAAGGCCCGTTTACACCAAGGATAATAACTATAAAGATATAGTTCTAAAAATCGAACAGCAGTCCACACCACAACTATAACAATAACGACACAGAGAAATTACATAGTTGGAATCACTTTTAGAATGATTTAGTTCCAGCTGATGAATGATAAAAACAATGACAGCAAATCAGAATTCACCTGATTTTAAAGAGCTTGATCATTTAAAGTGACAGGCGACAAAACTCAGTGCACGCTTTGCATGAATAGAACGTTATCATCCACTGCTGTGGATGCTAATATAGCTATCGAGTTATAGAGTCTGTTAACTGAAAAACATAATATTTAATATCCAGTCAAGTTACAACTGATTTCAGCACATGATGGCAGTAAATAAGATGTATGAGAACACTAAAAACAGCAAGCTAAACCTTTGTCATATTGAAAATGTTATTAGAAAAAATTTCCACATGGATGTATATCAGCCATCTAACCTGTTCATGGCCTGGATTTTTAGGCCCTCTTCAATACTATGGCTGAGCGCCTGCTGGTTGTTGTGCTTGCTGATGCGGGCCAACACTCTCTCCTGGTGGGCTTCGTACTCGTCTCTGCTGGGGTAGATCTTACTGATCAGGGCGTCAAAGTTGGGGTCTGGACGGAGGGAGCGCTTAGACACCAGCTTCTTCCTGCATGTTGGACACTCCTTATTCCTGTGAACCAGAGAAGATATGAAAATTACAGTGACAATGCAAATATACAGTTTAAAATCAGCATGAAACCATATTTCTCTTCTCTATTTTTCTCAAATGAAAAAAAAAAAAAAAAGTAGGGTGGGATTACGTGTTCTGTATCGTTTGAATTTTAAGGATTCTGATACTTATCGATTCCTTATTTTGATTCCAATAAGTGGTACTATCATGTATTCTTTTATGTCACAAACAAAATGTACAGTATGATATAAATATGAATACATAAATCCTATGAGTAACACAAACCCACCCCGATCTGAGTGCAGTGATGATGCAGTCGGCACAGAAGCGGTGCAGGCACTCCTTGGTGGTCATGGTGTTCTTCAGCATGTCCAGACAGATAGGACACATGAGCTCACTGTGTAAGCTGCGTGGGGACACAGCGATCTCCAGACCATCCGTGATGGCCTCCTAGAGGAGCACAACACCACAGAAGCAGAATTGAGGGTCTAAAACTAAACCACATATACCAAAACTGTTTCTCGAAAGGCTTTCATTAGCACATGGGTTTTTAATCTTTTGGGTGCCATGGACCACTATATGATAAACCTCATGTGAGGGATCCCAATCCTAAATTTTAAAAGACATCTATCTTTTAAAAACACCCAAATTAAACGCTGAAAAATTAATATCACAAATCTAAAATTTGTTTCTATTGTTACATATATACTGTATATATTTTTATACTCATTATAGCAATGTACTGTTAATTGTATTTTTTTTTTAATTTAATTATCACATTTTGATTAATCAATCAAAAAAGTATATATTTATTTTAATCTAATTTAATCTATTTATCAACTAATATTTTTCTGTTAATCATATTCTTTATTTATCAATTTATTTATTTTAATCTAATTTATATACTTTTTTGATTTTATGTATTAGTTATTAAAACGTTATATTACTATTATTACATTTTTTTTTTTTTTTTTGAGTTTTTCTTTTCCATGGACCCCGTTACTCCTATGTGGACCCCAGTTTGAAAACCCATACACTAACACATAGTCAGAATCACGCTAGAGAAACCTAAATGTACAATAACTGGCATACGAATTTTCATACCTGTGGAGTTCTCTGTAATTCATAGAGACTAAGCTCCCATGTCTTGCTGAGGGGTTGAACCCCATTCGTCTGGACCGTCTGTGTCATATTTATATACTGTGTCTCCTTCACCTCTGTGAAGAGAACATTACTGACATGGTGATGTGCAGAAAATAATATGAAAATCTACTACATGATGTGATGAGATACAGAATCAAAACAAAACAATAATAGCATGTTTTATGTCAAAATTTATACACAAATATTTAGGACTTACTAAAAACCTCTTTAAGACAATGATCTAACAATTTTCAAACATCATTTTAGGACAAGGACAGCAAAGTCATTTTTTTCATCATTATCATCTCTGACAACTGACATCTGAGGGATGTTATGGTCTGATGACGTTGGTTTAAGCCGAAAGCTGGCGCGTGATTACGTCCGTTAAACTCTACTCGTGTTTACTTCCATCATCAACTCTGCAGTTCTTTGTTTTGCTTTATATCTTCATACTATAATAAACCATCAATCTGTCTAACCCTGCAGTCACAGAGCTAGCAGGCTAAAATTAGCTTCTGAAGGCACTTATAACTCTTTGTGTCACTGAATAGACAAAGCATCTTCCTGTACGTACAAAGTGTCTTTAGAATGACTGTACCTGCTCTCCAGAAACGGATAGAACAAAAACAAAACAAAATAAACGGAAGAGAAAAAAAATAAGAGGGAAAGGTTTTATCTCCTGCGCTGTCATGAAAACGTAGAGCTAACGGCTAACTCTCTGCTAATCCAGATGCTGTATTTACAAGCTCCATTAAATCAACTTTGAACTCAGTGTCGGCGAGGTTGTGACATATAAAACCCTTTGCCCTAATAAAAACTTCAATCTCGACAACTAGGAAAAAAAATATTTCAGTTAAAACGGAGCTGTTTACATACTTACATTTCAATGTTGTGAACACTCTCTCTCCTGCCAGCGCGTTCTGCTGAGCTCAATATGGCGGATTCAGTGGGCCCAAATGAACTCTGGGAAATGTGGTATTTTTGATTCAGAAAACTGAGTCAGTCTCGCAGCCATGCACCCACTTCAGTAATGTGCAAAATGAAGACAAGCAAGTACATTGTTTCTTTTTCTGTATAAGTTCAATTGCATAAACTACGCGTCTTATTCTGCCTTACACGTTAATATTTAGCCTATATGTATAATAATGTTTAAAAAAAAAGGGGGAAACTTGACTACAGTTTTTCTGTGTATGATAGCATTTTGATGGACTAGCCACCTGTCCATTATAGTGAATATCATTATAAGGTAGAACAAAACTATGAAAGCCCATTTCCGTCACATAAGAAAAGGAAATCATGCTTTGGTAAATAATATTAAAATAAAATCACAAATATGAGATACTGGCAAGGTTTCACAGACAGGGTTTAGGCTAGATTAAGCCAGGATTAGGCCTTAGTTTAAAGACATTTAAGTAGCTTTAATTAACGTTCCTTGGAAAAACATCACTGGTGTGCATCTTGAGACAAAACAATGGCACTGACTTATTTTAAGATATCCCAGTGCAAGTTGCTTTCAGTTAAACAGCTTAAACATGCATTTTAGTCTAATGCACTGCAACTGAAGAAAACACATGCTAATAGAAAAAACACCAGCAAATTAAGAAAACATCTTTATCGGTTTGACATGTGCTGCAAATGCACACAACGCAACTAAATACAGATATGCACGTTGAGCTTTGTGCTATTTGCAGCGCATTTCTGTAGACTATGTGGTTTCGTTGTGAGCATTTGCAGCACATGTGTTGTCAAACTGATGAAGATGGTGTTTTCTTCGGTTTCAGCGCATTGAGCTCTCTCTGCACTAAGCCTTGTCTGTGAAACCGGGGGACTATATCATGATTATGACAATTATCTCATATTTTTTTTATGAAAAACAATGTTTTGATAATGATAAATTATGCTCCTGTAGAAAACCACAACAAATTCCTTGTGTGTTTGTGCACACCTGACGAATAAAGCTCATTCTTATTCTGATCCTGATTCTGATAGAAGAGTAACTGCAAACTGTGCCTCTAGGGGGGAGTAGAGTAATAACATAGCCTACGCTCTTTTTGGATAACCATAATAATATATTTTTTAAGAGGATTAATTCTGCTAACAATACACAAATTGCATGTGTAAATCTTAATGCACATTTTGCACTTATTTTTTAATTGGGAGTAATTTTAACAAGAGGACGCACCATTAATATTTATTTTCTTCGTTTTATACTTTATAGACGGTCCCTAGACACAGAATAATCGAGGCTGATTATATAAGAATATAAATATAAACTGCGATGTAAAAGTTCTATTCTACGTTCTAGTACTATTAAAATGAAACAATGTTTATGCCTTATCTTGCCAAACCGTTAATTCATTGATGTTCTGAAGTTTTTCCAAAATATATTTTTCGCTGTAAAATACAAAGTTGTTGGAGATACATTAAAATTAATTGTAAATACATTAATAAACAAACAAAACAGTATAACGTTAAATGCTCTATAATGCTCTATGCACCTTAAAAATGACTAAAATTATTGTTCGGATGTTGACAGAGTTGAGAGGATAAGCGGGCGGCGCTGCCGCTGCAGTTTGAGGAAGTTTGAGGAAGTTTGAGATGCTTGAGTCACAGTTTATTTGCGATCGTCATTATCTGACAGTCAAAATAGCCGCTGCGCTTTAGAACAGAATCGGACTAACGGGAAAAAGCCTCCGCTCGGGACCGGGACAAGCCACACTGCACAATGGGAGCATCCTCATCCAGTCTGTTGGACGAGAGTAAAATAAGCTACATTCGAGGTAAACAGATTTCCATGTGTATAGTACTCGAAAGTCTATAGCTTATATAACGGTTGTAGCTTTCTTATATTTAAACTTGAGATTTATTATCATAATTGAATGGGACTTTCTCTCGTGTACTCCTTATTTATCCGTGTTGTATTGTTTTAAATTAAAATTCAGCGTCTTACCACCAAATCATTATTTCATTATATTAGTTATCGTAGGCAACTGAAATCCAAGAATAACCTTCACTTTTCTAAAACACGTCAGATATGCATGTAGTGCAGGAAATGTCATCAGTTTCATGCAGAGTGCACAACCTACCACACGCCCACCACACCTTTAACCCCACCTATCAACAGTTACCCCGCAACTAATGTCATGCAATAGCTCAGTTTAATAACCTATGTCACATACATAAATACCGAGCAATGAACCTTGAGAAAGAGTGCTGTTGTTCTGGATATCTGCATGTTTTTGATTTGACTCTAGGTGCAAACTTAGCCTAACTTGAGTAACATAGACGCATATATTGTCTTTATCTATGTGTACTACACATAAGCTTCTTGTGTACATACATGTTTTAACATTATACTTATATTTTAAAAAAATTAAATTACATCTGCAATTAATTTCTGTAATGACCCTTTCCTTGAACCTTAACCCACCACGAAACATGCCCCACCTTACCCGTATCCCACTTCAATAGCAGCAAAACTGTTTTGCAATATACAAAATGAACGCAATATGCACATTGTACAAAACATTTTTTTTTTTTTAAAGTAAGCTCATAGTAGTTTAAGACACCTACTATAAAGAAGCACCATAACTTAAAATGTATGTACAGTAACATGGAGACTGTAATTTACAGATTAATTTATGCATTCCACAGTTCTTTTGCAGCGCTCTCAGAATCGCTGATATACTGTCTTTGTGAATGCACTGAAGTGTGTATGTGATTTCACTGGAATGTCACACATTCTGAGCGCATATACTGCAGAGAATGGGTTTCCTTCCCCTGATGGGGAGCACAGCTGTTTCTCCATAATGGGGATTGTTTTGCTCTTATTTCTTCTGGCCAGCAGTGAGCAGGAAGTATTGGACCAGAGTGGAAACTCATTCCAACATTCACTTCTCTTTATTGTTCAGTCTTTTCAACTGAATATTTACCCCCATTTGTTTGCTGACTTAAAGTAATGCCAATGCTGAATAAAAAAAATTGCGTTGCTTAAATTCTGCGTAAGTTAAAGTACTTGCATGTGAGCTTCAGTTTATATTAAAAAAAAAGTGTAATTTAATAAACTGCACATTATAGAAATTATAATGTCCCCAGTTGCAGTGATATTAAGGACAGCTAATACAACTGGACAGATAAATTTACTATGATCAAAGCAGAATAAAACACTATTTATAATAGCTGACATAGTGACATCACATTCATGTGGTTCAGCTGGTAATCTATTAGCAGAATAGTTTAGGTTATAAACTGAAACAGAAAGGGCTTCAGTCTTGGAGTGAATACCGCCCTTGTGCTCCAAAAACTCAAGTTATTTGCCACGTCCTCTTGGCTTTTTTTTTTTTTTTTTTTTTGGGTCCTGGCATGTATTTGCTTAGTGCTGTCCAATGTATACACATGCAGGTTAAATGAGGACTCAGATCACTTCAGGGGTTTATGCTGTCGTTAGAACGCTGCATGTTTGATTACATTTGTTTTCTGTCCCATCACAGTTATTTACTTGCCATTAAACAGTCATCATGGGGGCGAAAACATAAAGGATAGGCATAAAATAGTATAAGGGTGTGGGCTGACGTAACAGATGGTAAAAATCAAAACAACACCAGCATATAAAAGCTGCACAGAATGTGTCCTTAATTATGATGCGCTATTCACCACTCCCTCCTCCACTAAACTCCTAAATGATGTCATGGGTTTTTGGCACTAGGATTGATTTAGCTGAGAGGGGCTTGATGTGCTCTGGACTCTCCTTCATATGCTATAAAGTGACCCATATGTTGCTGTTTAACACAACTGTGAAAGCCAAAAATGTATCGTGTTTTGTTTAGCTTGTTTGTTACCATAAATGGTAAGACTTTACAATAAGGTTCCATTAGTTAACGTTAGTTAAAGCATTAACTTGCCATTGTTAATGTTATCTCAGGTCCTTTAAATAATATTAACAGATAAAACTTTTTATTTTAATAATGTATTAATAAATATCGAAAATAATATTAACTAAGATTAATAAATGCTTCAGAAGGTTATTGTTCTAATGTTAACTAATATTAACAAATGGATATTGCAAAGTGTTAACCAAATAAGAAAAGCATACACTGTTTTAAGCATGTAAATGCATGCAGTAATGATTAGTGCTTTCTGCAGGTGTATAATGTAGGATGTTGTACATCTAATCAATGCATAATTTTAATATAAAATATGAATGACCAGTAATTATATATAATTATTGTCAGTCATTGTGTCCGTCTTGTATTTAAACTCCCTGATATGATCAGTCCCTTGTCGGTTCTCATATATGATTTATGTTGTTTGTGTTGGATTATTTTCTCCAGAAATCTCCTGCATATTTGTTTAGTTTATTAATAAAGATTTATTTTGGATTCTCCTTCGTCCTCGTGCTATCACGGCCACTGTTACAACTTTAGAATGACATCCCATAATAAAGTAAATTTATTAGTCACATAAAAAGATTAAGCACACACAGTACTACTATTTTTTTTTAAAATGGAGAGTGTTTGTGAACTGTTGACCATTTAAATCTCCTTCATTTGACATCACCAGTTTAATAGATGAAGTAATGCTGATGAGATGCTGTTGGAATCCAGTTTGTGTTGCTGTTTAGTCTTCACATTATTAATCCACATATATCATGCTGTATAATGACGGCACTACTTTAAGTGTATCCTGTGTTCTGTTGGTCTCAGCGCAGTTTTAATACCACCATATTCTGTGCCCATTGAGGTATGATGGCACCTTGCCGAGGTGTGTTATTCAACTTGGGCACATTTCTCTAAAAGGAATCAGATGACACAATCATTCTCTGTTCTTCAGCTGTTACTTGTCCTCTTGCCTTTTTTAATGCCAGCAATTCTGGCATTAGTAGATAATTGTGCAAATCTACAATCTGGATCCACTTTCCTAATGCAGTTGCTTGAGTGCTTGAAGGAACCAACTGAGCTTCACATCAGATGTCCTTTGCCACTTACTCCGAGCCCTTCATTTAAAGTTTGCAGTGGGGCTCTATGGGGAATGGTCATAGTTCACACTGTCCTTTACTCACCATATGGGAGGAAGATGTGTAGGGAATTCCTTGACAGAAACATTCACATTTCACCCGTTCCATATGGTGAGGTTTAACATTTTTCAGCATTTCCCATTTGACTTCAATTGTGTCCAAACACCTTGAAGACATGCAGATTGCCTTATCGCCATCTCTATAGAACACATTCCTACCAAATACTGCAGAACATTCCTCACAAATTATGTACAGAAATGGACAAGAATCGTTCAATTTAAAGAAAATAAATAGGGTTTATTAGACTTTTTTTTGTTTTGTTTTTTACCTTTTTGTAAGAAAAAGTGATGCTTTCTTGTGAAAACTTGCCGCCATGGTGATTTTCAAAATATTGCTATGTGGTTACTAATGGGTGTTGCAAGGTGGTTGGTTTTCAAAATATTGCTATGCTTTTACTTTGTGAGTTTGCGGGTGATTTCTAGGGTATTGCTAGGTGGTGGCTAGGTATTTATATATGTTTTTTTTAGGATGTTCTGGGTGTTTGCTACTGTGTCAGTAGATGGTTGCAAGGTATTCTAGGTGGTTTTTAGCTTCTAGGTGGGCTGTTGGAGCCTAGGCTATGGTGTTTATGTGTTTATTTAGGGTGTTCAGGGTGTTAACTAGGGCATTGCTAGGGTGTTCCATCCATTCATCCATCCATCCATCTATCCATCCGTAGGGTCATAAGGCTGCTGGAGCCTATGGTGTTTATGTGTTTTTTAGGGTGTTCAGGGTGTTAACTAGGGCATTGCTAGGGTGTTCCATCCATCCATCCAAACCATTTATTCTCTGTAGGGTTGCAGGGCTGCTGGAGCCTATGATATGGTGTTTATGTGTTTTTTTAAGGGTGTTTAGGGTGTTAACTAGGGAATTGCTAGGGTGTTCCATCCATCCATCCATCCAAACTGTTTATCCTCTGTAAGTTCACAGGGCTGCTGGAGCCTGTGCTGTGGTGTTTATGTGTTTTTTTAAGGGTGTTCAGGGTGTTAACTAGGGCATTGCTAGGGTGTTCCATCCATCCATCCATCCATCCATCCATCCAAACCACTTATTCTCTGTAGGGTCGCAGGGCTGCTGGAGCCTATGATATGGTGTTTATGTGTTTTTTAAGGGTGTTTAGGGTGTTAACTAGGGCATTGCTAGGGTGTTCCATCCATCCATCCATCCAAACCATTTATCCTCTGTAGGGTCACAGGGCTGCTGGAGCCTGTGCTGTGGTGTTTCGTGTTTTTTAGGGTGTTCAAGGTATTGCTAAGGCCATGATAAGGCCAAGACAAAAAAGCCAACCTAAGTCTTTATGGCATTCTGGCTTAGGTCCTTCCTTCAATGTAAATCTAAAAGATTCCCCCTGCCATGCAGGTGAAAATCATAAATTTAATCGCTTAGAAACATAATAGCACACCTCTTCTCAACAAGTCAAAGATTTTAAGGTATCATTCATATGCAGAAATGGTGTTGGGCAAGAGGTTTTGAAAAGAACGTCTCTGGTGTTTCTGCTGTTGGTATTAGTCACTGAATCAGTTTGAGTCTAAAAGGAAGAATGAGAGCAAACCTCCAGTGGAAAACAGCTCAAAAGCCTCGCTCTGACCCACACCCTCACAGATTAATTTCATGATTCTAGTCACACATTGACATACACACTCAAACAAATTTGCTACATGTGTCACTCTATCACATCTTCACTACACCTTCATTCTGAACTGACGAAGCTTTCAAGGTTTGTACCTCAGCCTCAACACCTCATTGCTTTGGCTTATGGGTGTTAACAGAACACCACCTCTGCTGTTGATTTTATCAGCATAACAATTTGAATGAATAGTCCAATTGAAATTTGTCTTTGGTATTTAGTATTTGGAAAGTCTCTCTTTTGCTTTATTGACAGCAGCACTCGAGGTGCATGAACTGTTGACCTAAGACCTTATGATAATTTTCTTCAGCATGATTTGAGATGATCCAAAGAGCATCTTGTATATTTATCTTACTTTGTATATTTCTATGTTAAAATAAAATTTTCTATCTCAGGTTTTCACTGTGGCCTCAGACTTGTCTTACTGAGTGACCAGCTTGCCACATTACAGTTTGGATTCAAAACTATTAAGGACTGAAACAACCTCCTCGTAAGCCCACACTCACAGAATAATATAGCTCCTCCAAGAACTTCTCACTTTTGCTGAACCACACACTATTTTTCAGTTTGGACTGGAGGGACAGTGGAGAGCTGTCTCCCTTTTTGGGTGTTTCATGCTTCAGATCTCTTCTGCAGACCAAGAGGTGATGGGAAAAGCAGGCTCTCTGCTGGTCATCCAAACCACTGGACTTATAACTCTGCTCTGATACTTTTAAACATCAACAAGAGTTAGACAAGTGGTGTGGCCAGTAAAACATTGTAAAATTCTGTAAAACAAGACCATAAAAGTGTAATTAGTTGGCTCTCTAAAATTGTATAGCAAGCTATTTGGGCTGCATGCTCACTTTTGAAAATAAAGGTTCCAAAAGGGGGTTTTCATAGCGATGCCATATTGGGTTCCCCAATAAACCTTTCAGTGGTCCGTTCTTAAAAGAACCTTTATATATATATATATATGTAATAACTTTTTTTCACTATTTTGCAATGGAAAGGTTCAATGGATGTTAAAGGTTCTTCATGAAACCATCAATGCCAATATAGAACCTTTTGTTTTTATGAGTTGTAGAAATATTTCCTACACCTTTTAACTTAAGCCATTTTAGGTACTTAAAACTATATTTTCAGCTGTCAGAGAAACGTTGTTGCAACGGCACTGAGAAAGCAGCAGTTCAATGCAAACACTCAGTTTGCTTAAAAATTATGCATATTACTATCATTTTTATCTGTTGGTTGTTCTGCTACATAAATGTCATGTATTGGCAGCATCTCAGGCTGTCAGCTAAATGTAGGACATTTTGAAATATGTCCATGAAGAAAAACTTTTTCCAGTCCCACTGTGACATTTGTAGATAGAGAATGGAAAGTGCTATTCTTTCCATTTTCAGTTTCAGATGGTAATTTAAATCATTGGCTGCATCTGAGGTGTAACGTTTGTGCTGAACCTTTTGCTTGATTTTACAGCTGCCTCGGAAGTTAGCTGCGCTTGTGTTGCAGGAAATGACTTCACTTCACACATAACAAATATGACATAGATGCTTAATTCTACACTCTAAAACGTGCTGGGTTAAAAACAACCCAAGTTCGGTTGAAAATGGACAAACCCAGCGATTGGGTTGTTTTAACTCAGTGGTTGGGTTAAGTGTTTGCCCAATGTGCTGGGCAGTTTTATTTGAACCCAAAATAGCTGCACTGCAAAAAATGCTGTTCTTATTTTTGTCTTGTTTCCAGTCCAAATATCTAAAAATTCTTAGATCAAGAAGCATTTTCTTGACAAGTAAAAATTATTTTCTTGTTTTTAGGAAAAATAAGTCAAAATTAAGTGAGTTTTTCCTTAAAACAAGAAAAATAATCTGCCAGTGGGGTAAGCAAAATAATCTTAATCCAAACTGAAAACAAGATTATACTGAAAACATGATTTAAGAACTTTAAGATATTTCGACTAGAAACAAGACAAAAACTCTAAGTAAGAACAGCATTTTTTGCAGTGTGAAAATTAAAAATCAGACACATAATTACTAGAGGCAACAATATTAATCAAAAGGTGGACATTTTTTAATAAGCTCTTTAGTAAATGTTTGTTGTTAAATTATTATTCATTAAACTTATTAAAATATAAATTTATATTATGTATATTTTATATAAAATATATTTATATTAAATATTGTATATTTATTAAACATATTAATAAATGTTAATTTCCAACAATTCATTTTAAACAAGCAATACAGTAATTTTAAAAAAAATATATAGTTGAGTTAAATAAAACTACCCAGCAGGTTGGGCAAACATTTAACCCAACCACTGGGTTAAAACAACCTATTTGCTGGGTTTGTCCATTTCAATCCAACTTTGTTTGTTTTTAACCCAGCATTTTTTAGAGTGTACATTTCGACTTTGTTAGTAAATAACTGTGCAACCAAAAGCAGTGTCAATGTAATGAGATTTTCTCATGAAGCTTTAGGTCACATGATTGTGTGCTTCATATATTGTTTCAGACCAAAGTTTTTGTTGTCCAAAAGAGAGTTGACATAAGGGTGGGTAACAATTGCCTTTCTTTCTCCCTGTTCTTTCCTGCATCAAAGGAACACACATATGTAGGGCAAAGGATAAGGGATATATAAAACAACAAAACTGAAGTCCCAGACACTATCCTCTGTCACAATATCATGATATGGGGAGAAACTGGACGGGGGCTATTTAAAAACCTGTTTGTGTGTGGAGAGATGAAGGGAAGTTTAAGACTTAAGTTATAGTACAGATGTGCACATAGCCATTTTGCTGTCTGCAAAACAGTTGAGAAAACACTCTGTATTTATGAATCGACACGGGAGACCCACAGATCTGCTTAACTCATCATTGGACATAACACATTTCACATTCTATGTATCATTGACCATCTGCGCCCTTATCTGTTGTTTGTCTGTTTATATGTTAACATTAAGAAATATAGTTTGAGGTCATTGAGTTTTTTTTTTCTGAAAGAAATTAATACTTTTTTTTTTCAGCAAGGACATTAAATTAATAATAATAATAAAAAAAGAGAGTTATAAGACATTGATAATGTTACAAAAGATTTCTTCTGTTTAACTTTCCATTAATCAAAAAATCATTAAAAAAAACCTAACCCTAATGTTGTTTCCAAAAAAATATTAAGCAGCTCTCTTTTTAGCATTAATAATGATAAGAAATGGTTTCTTGAGCAGCAAATCAGCATATAAGAATGATTTCTGAAGGATCATGTGACACTGAAGACTGGAGTAATGATGCTGAGAATTCATCACAGGAATAAATTACATTTTAATATATATTCAAATAGAAAACAGTTCTTTTAAATTATAATAATATTTCACAATATTACTGTTTTTACTGTATTGTTGATAAAATAAATGCAGCCTTGGTGAGGCTAAGAGACTTTCAAAAATATTAAAAAATCTTACCAACCCTAAACCTTTGAACAGTAGTGTATATTTATAAATATATATAAACCTCAATACATATTTTAGCTTTTTCTGTCTTCCTTCACAGTTGAGGATTTATCTGCATCAATACATCCTGCAATTTACATAAGGCCTGTAATAGCACTGATTATATTTAATTACACCAATTACCAAGAAAGGCCCACTGCCATAGAGATGCCATCATCACTAGTAGCTGTTTGAAATCTCAGTCAAGTAGCAGTGAGATGAAAGGATGCCAAGGACTAACATAAACATTGTGTGTATTCAAAGATGTGTAGTAGATTTGTTCTCATTTGAATGTACATTTACTCTCTTGTACCTTTTCATGTTTCAAACCTGTGGAAGATTCAGTGAATCTAGACAGTGTGGTACAATATCAAAATGTTAAGTGCATTGGTGCAGCGCTATTAGTACTGACTGTACAATGGTACAGTACATGGTTAGAGAAGTGTTGTGGTATGTTTTTTTTATAGCTTCTGTGTCTTTTAGAAAGTAAAATTTGCTGAGTTGTCTAGGATTTACAATGGCCATGCTCTTAGGCCAAGTGTGTGTGTGTGTGTATTTGTAGTGTATGAGTCCTCACAGGAAACCACTATCTCATCTCCCAGACCTCCTCAGAGCAGTTGTCTGTTCTGTAACTCACTTATTTCAACTCAGCTTAAGTCAGTCCATTTGTACAGCACCTTTTATTTGTACAGCACCTTTAAAAACAACTTTACATCAAAGTCTCTGAACTCTAATACTATAATAACAAGTAAAAATCCCTTAACTCCCTTAAGACTCCCTTAATATTATTTTATTCCAAAATAATAACTATAAGAATGCAGTAACATATTTCATATGTATTTTATTTGTTAACTGATGTTCAACTTTTCAATACTTAACTTATTTTCTGATCATCAGTCATCAAAGCTTGTTATATTTGTACTGAGCTTATAATGAGTAATGAGAATCAAAAGCAGGAATTGATTATATTTTTTGTATAATTTTATATCCAAATTCACTTTTAACTGAATTAAAGTAATAATTAACTTAAAATTAAGAATTTAAATTTAAATAAGTCTTTATTTATTTGTATGATTGTTTATTCTGCACAACAACAGTTTATCTGTTTGTTAAGCTCCAAAACAGGACAACAAAGCACCATATAAGTATTCCTTATGACTCATGTGCTATATTTTAAATATTCCGAAGTCATGTGAGATTAATGTATAGAAAAAAGAAACTTAAATCAGTTCAGATCAGTCAGTTGAAATCAATGACTAGGATTTATGGACAAATCGTTAAGTCTCAAATGAACTGGAGGATTATCCATGACTAATGATTTCTGATAGTTTTCTTTACACAAAGAAATTGTATACAGCATAAGTCTGATAATTTATTCAGGTTTTTAAGTAATGTCTTGAATAACTCCACATATTGATGACAAGTTGCCAAAAAGTTTTATCAGATGAGATCAGTGAAGGTTCCTTGATATATCAGGCCCACAGTGAATCTTTACTGATAAATATATTGTTCCACTTAGACCTCTGATTAACACTCATTGTGCAGAGAAGGTAAAACACTGTACTACGCTTTTTTTTTTTAAAAAACCCTTTGGTGAAAATCAAGATTAAATATTGTTTATATATCTAAGTGGTGATTTTAATATAGCCTACTTTAAGACAAACCATGTGCAAATTCATCCATCAACACCATTGCTGAGTATTTTCTCCTTAAAACTGCAGTTTACCAGACAGTCTCAAAAACATGGTTTGAAACCACCAACCATCGGTTTGAAACCATCACAAAAATGCAACCAATCTCGTCAACGTGTGGGGCAGGGCTTTTCATATAATTCCTATCATGCTCTGAGGACATTTTAACACAGTGAGCACAAAAACAGACAGGAAAAAATCGCATATAGTAGATGTCTTATGTATGACATATTACGATGTCATGATGAACTGTATGTCTTTCTCCACCAACTTTTTATGATGTTCAAAGCATACTGATTTTTAGAAGGCAGTTGCCTGACTCTTAGATGGCGAACGGGAACATGGTTTGTGTAACATTAGCAAAACATTATTAGCTGTTTGATAATGTAGTCAAGACAAAGGCTAATCATATCAATTACCGTTATGTGTCCGGTGTTGTGGAGAGTGATACATAAATCTCATAACTATTCTGATACATTGATACAAGCCTGTATAATTTGCTCTTCCTCTTCTTCTTCTGAATCAGTTTCTGGTTCAAATACAAATATGGCTGAATTAAACCAATATTTTCAAAATTTTTCTTGTCATTGTGCAGCGTATTACTGAGCTGGTGTGATTGAGTGGAGGCGGGGCTAATTTGCATATTCATGGTTCAGCGTATACTAAATGAAGTAAGGGTTACAGTCAAGCTTTTTTAAGTCATGAAGAAATTATTTTCCCAGGAAATAATGTTTAAATATGTCATTTAGATTACAAAAGATGAGTTTTAAGAGATAAAAGTATTGACTGCAGGGGGACTTTAAGGCTCCACAACATCCCTTTTTGTAATCCCAAATCAACTGTTTGATCAGAAACATCATGGGGTCCATAAGTGGACCACAAGTCGGTAGTAATCTGTCATTTTCTAAATTATATCAGACACTGTTTTGTAAAGCACTGGTAATGGTTAATATAGCGTGTCTAATGAGCACCATAAATTACATATTATTCAGCCACTACTGAATACTGAAGCAGAACTTCATCCAGACAATCAGAATTCTATACTATTTACTCCTTGGCAGAAAATAATATTTCCAAGTAAAATCAAAGGATATTTTCCCTTAAAATCTTGGAAATTGGGATCCAAGCCCAAGAGTTGTTGCAAATAAAGTTTTGAATTTAGGTTGCACAGTGGAATAATGCTGAATTGGACTCAGGCCTGCAGTCTGTGCCATGTTATTTTGGCAGTGTAGTGAAGTGGTAAAGATGGCTCAGACTTCTGGAATGAGTCACTGTCTGTCAACTCCCTTAGAATCAAGAACAATAATATGTATGATCTTACTGTATTTACTTTGACAACTGTCACGAATCAAACCATGTGAAAAGTATAAATTGTGATTATATATATTGTTATTGTAAAGTACAATTTCTTATATTGTTATATAAAACTTGTGTCATATTGCCAATCCCTTGTTATGCACGCTTCAAAAGCTGTAACTGATTTCGGAAAAATATACTAGTACACTACACTTATTATTTTTGTATATAAAGATATGGCAGAATAGTATGAATTTTTTAATACTAGTATGCTGTTCATAAATATGTGTAAAAAGGTGTTAAAACAACTGTTTTAAATGTTTAAATATTTAATATTTAAATATTATAAATGAATACTGAAATAAATGTAGTATCTTGGTTCATTAAAATTTCCTGCCTGGATCTTGGATCAACAGGGCTAGGGTAATTCTGGTACTAGTATTTGGGTAACTTCAAATGTAATATAAAATACCATAGTGCACTTGGGATTATAGTGCTTTACCTGCTTTAATATTTTAGTAACTTAATTTGACATTATTACAAAGCAAACTTTTTAAAAGTGTACTGAAGTGTGTTAAGAAATAGTGATGAAAGTGTACTTAAAGTAAGTACTTAAAGGGTTAGTTCACCCAAAAATGAAAAATCTTTCATTACTTACTCAGCTTTATGTCGTTCCACACCTGTAAGACCTTTGTTCATCTTCGGAACACAAATTAAGATGTTTTTGATGAAATCCGAGAGCTTTCTGATCTCCCATAGAAAGCACCTTAATTTTATGAAATGATGAGAATACTTTTTGTGCACAAGAACTCAAATCAAATTTCTATGGGGGTCAGAAAGCTCTCAGATTTCATCAAAAATATCTTAATTTGTGTTCCGAAAATAAATGAAGGTCTTACGGGTTTGGAACGACATGAAGTTGAGTAATTAATGACAGAATTTTCATTTTTGGGTGAAATAACCCTTTAATATTGTAGTATCTGCAACAGGGGCGTTGCAGGGCAGGGGAGGCAGTGCCTCCTCAAAAAAAAACTGGATGAGAAAATAATCGATATTACAAAAATAAAACAACGCAAATGTTACAAAATTTGACATTAAAAAGTGTAAATGCGTGCGTGCGGTGGGTTTAGTGGGGGATAATTGAGAATGAATGGGGGAAAGTCACGTGAGAGGAGGCAGTGCCTCCATTGCGCTCCATTGATCTGCAAGTACAGATTTGGAGTACACTACAAGTTAATGGCACTTCTTTTTTCACAAGGGTAATCTGATCATTCATGTGTGTGTAGGCCGGACAGAGGCTGAGCTGAAAAACTTTAGTCCTCATTACAGAAGGCAAAGCTGTGTTGCCTTCTTTTCCCATCTGAAGGATGAGGTGGAGCAGCACAGAACAGGACAGGCCCAGCTCCTCAAACAGAAGGTGAGAGCATACCTATCTTATAACATCAACTCAAATATCTTATATTCCAAATCTAGGGTGGTCGTGGCCTAATGGATAGAGAGTTGGACTTGTAACCCAAAGGTTGTGGGTTTGAGTCTCAGGTCTGATAGGGATTGTTGGTAAGGTCACTCTCTCCACCCTCAATACCACAACTGAGGTGAGACCCTTGAGCAAGACCCTGTATCTGTGGGTAATGGCTGCCCACAGGTGTGTGTGCACTTGGATGTGTTAAGTGCAGAGCACTTACTTGGCCACTTTCAATTAATGTGGTGATTTTATTGCACTCTCACCTACTGTACAGTGTCAGTGTTATCTGATTTATGATGTTGCTTAGTCTTACTCTCACTGATTCTAGTATGTTTCACTTCAAGGAACCTCCACAGACCTCAGAAGTCCTGTACAAGGACAGCATGCTTTACTTTGATGACAACAGAAAGTGGAGAGAGAGATTTGTCGTAGTCTGTGCTGACTATAGCCTTGAGCTACATGATAGCCAGGAGGTCTGTAAATGTTATCTTTGATCATTGTCATGTAAAAGCCACTTTTCATGATAGAACATGCTCATGATTCTGTTATATTTTGTGCATCCAGTCTTATACAAAGGGAACCCCTGCACGCCACAGACTTCTGCCAACAGGAGGTGCTGTATTGACCTCAGAGGAAAAATACACTGCCATCGTAGACAAGGCCTTTCCCGATCCTAATGGTGAGTGTTTCTCTAGTTTTACATTCTGATCTCTTTCTTCCTGTTGGAATGAGTGTTTGGCTGCATCCGAAATCGCATACTCTCTTGAGTAGGTACTTATTTTGAATAAGTAATTACTTTGTGACCGCTAAAAAAGTACATTCTATATAGTATGAATGTGTGTAGTATGAATGTAATCTGGACATACTACACAATGTTGCCAGATTGGGTGGGTGATTTCCAGCCAAAAAGCTCTCCAAAACCTGCCCACTCCAACAAATAACTGTTTTAACTGTCAAAATAATAGGATAGAATTTTATTAAATTAATTTTATACATCAATTTAGATGTTTGAAAACCGCCAAACTGACCCCAAACCAGCCCAAATTTTGTCCACCTGCCCAAACCGAAATTAAATTCAAAACCGCCCAATCTGGCAACACTGATACAACATTCGCCATGTTGTCATTATCATGTGACCTACTGTACCAGCATCAGTTGTGTCACTTCACTGCCATTCACAAATCCTCTCCTGTGGCGTCTTGGGATAATAAAGTGTCCATCATATGCACACTTCAGAATCTCACAAGAAGTAGTAGGTCATCCGGGTACTTTTTGAGTACTGTGAATTCGGACATACTTCTTTTGTCACATACAGTTTTTGGCCTACTATATAGTAGGGAAGTATGCGATTTCAGATGCAGCCTTTGTGTGTTGTTCAGGTTCTAAGGAAGAGCCCTCCATTCCTATGGTGGCGGTTCCCGGTCCACTTCCTGTGTACCTGAGACTGCCTTACAGACGAGACTCGTACTTCTGTTTCCAGCAGGAGGAGAAGCGGGCCCGGTTTGTCTCGATCCTGAACGACTGCGTTCGTCATCAGAACCAAGGTAACAGATCAGTCCTCTGTCTCAGAGTGTACTTTTTTTAATGTTGTTTGTGGTATATTTGATTAAATTCATAACTAACACCCACTGGGAAATATTTAATTTAATTCCTTTAATTTCTATTTACTCAATTTGAAAGTACTTCTTGAGGTCATTCTGACTAATTTTCACCCAAAATTAAGCCTAAACACATGCTATATTACAGTAGTGAGTCTGATCAGATGATACCTCAAGCTGCTCTGCATCAGTTTACTACTGTTTTTCTGTGGTGGTCATGGTGATACACTAATAATATCCAGAATTGCAAAGCTCTCTTCCTGCGTACTTGTTGCTTAGCGGTTACACGGCCTCTGCAGAGCATGAAACTGTGTGCAATAATGTTCTACTTCATCACACATACAACTGAAAAAAAAAAAAATACCTCTTCACACCTTCATGCTTTACGTACTGGGTAAGAAGAGAATAACCACCAACACAGAGTAAAATCATACTGTTGTAAAGATTATTTTAATGTTACACATAACATATTTTTTTTTTTTTTTTTTTACTTTTGTCTGCTATCGTAAGCTGAAAGTCGGAAAAGAGTTAAGGGTCAAATCTCAAACCCCTTATTATGCAAAATAATAATAGTTATGATGTCTTAGACAGCAAAGCAGCACTAATGATTGTAGATATTAGCAGTGTTGGGAAAGCTACTACAAAACTGTAACTTGCCAACAGGTTTGCCAGGTCTGTGCAATAAAAAAATAGCTCAATGCGATATTCTCCATTGGGTGGCCGAATTCTCCACTGAATTTACATCTGTGGGGTGTTTTGGGGGAGCCGAAATTGTACGTACAGGGGTGGACATCAACCCGCGGAAATAACTTAAAAGTAGCCCAAAACTGTGGTCTTGGCAACACTGCTTGCCAAGCTAGCTACTCATAATGTAAAGTATATATCCATACTAACCTTACAAAAATAAGTATACTTTTAAGTAAATTTTATAAAGTAAACTTAAGTATAGTTCATACATATTTTCCAAGTATACTTTATGTAGTAAGTATAATAAAATCAATGTACTAGTAGTATATTTGTAAGTGTCTTATTTTAATACTACTTGGGACTAAACTGGCCCACTTTTTAGTTTGTAGAAGTATACTTTTAAGTGTACTTTAAATACACAACTAGTTTAGAATTTTTTTTTACTGCAGCTACTGTGAACTATAATATAATCAAACTTATAAGGTATACCTTAGTTTACTAGCTGTATACTTCTAGCCCACTTTTTAGTTTATAAAAGTTTTTACACTTTGAAGTGTACTCTTACTTTTCTTAAGTATATCTTGGTCAAAGGTATAAGTGTTGGCCTAATATACTTAGACTTTCCTGTATACTTGTCAATAAGGCAAGCTATAGTGTACCTAAGTAAAACTTTAAGTATATCTCTGATAATTACATAAAAGTTGTCTGAAAGTATATTCGATAACACTGTATTTTAAGGTGACATAGTTACATTGTACTTACTCAAATACTTACTCCGTAATATAAATGAACTACATGTACTTACTATAACATTACGGTTAGGGTTTGTTTTAGTGTTAGTTACTTGTAAGTATGCATAATTTACTGTTATTACTATAGTAAGTACATGTAGTAATGTGTAAGAACAGTCAAACCAAAATTTATTCAGACACCTTGAACATTTCATTCATTAATACAGCTTATTCACTATAGTTTAAAAAAATGGTAATAAAATATGACAAGATCTCAATGAGTTAAACTGTGTCTGAAAAAAATGTATCTTAATTATGTCAGATAACACTTAAGCAGGTCAGGTCAAAATTTTTATCAATTTTACTGGTAGTCCACTGTATGGGTTAGGGTTAGGTATAATATTTTAGGTATAATATGTCACAGTTTATTTTATTTTGCTATTCTCACTTTCATAAATAAACTATAGTGTCCTGCACCCACTAGTAAAAATATAACAAAAATATTAAAAAATGTCTGAATAATTTTTGGTTTGACTGTATTTCACCTTAAAATAATGTGTTACCAAATATTCTATATCTATATTCTATAATTTTATTTTTAGTTTAAAAGAAGTGTACTAATAGCACACTTGGAAAAAAAAAACTCTTTTTTGTTAGTTTTTATTATTAAGGTAAAAAACTACAAAAAGTAATTAAGAGGACAATACCTTTTAAAATATGTTAGTAACAATTTATATAATTTAAAACTACTTGGTTATAAAGCCATGAGCGTTTTGATTGAATTTTGATTATGGTTATGATTATGGTAACGGATAAATGTACTCTAAATACAGCTAAAAAAGTTAATGAAACTGAATCGAAAAAGTAAGGAAGAGCAGCATTCAAATATTTATTTTAAGAATGCACAGGGACTTCTGCACAGAAGCTCAAATCAGTGAGTCGTTTCTTTTTGAACAGGTTCATTTACATTAACAATCCAAATGAACCGACTCACTAAAACGAATCGTCTTCCCAATGCTACTTATGTGTTTAAGGTGAGTGTGTTATTATTACCTCATCTAAGTGCACAATACAGTGTGTCATTAAAAGTACCAATGTAGTGTTTTGTCGCGCTGCTTGGTAAAATAGCTTATTAATGGCTTTTTCGAAAACAGGTAAGCTAAGTAAAATGTATATGCGTTAGTGGTGTTGCGGCACTTAATTAGCTACTCCTTAACAGTAAAAGTGAGATTGTTTATCCTTTATTTAACATTACAAGTCATTTATGATGGGTTTCTCAGTTTTTTTTTTTTTGTTTTTTTTTTCATCATAGCATCATACTTGGTAATTCCAAGCCATTTCTGTGTCTTGGTCTTTTTCCCTTTTGTTTTCATAAACCAGAAAAGAGAAGTTTCTGAGAAGTGCTCACATGATTCTTCATTACACAATCAATTCATCTGACAAAACTATTTTCTTCTCTCTATTATCTGCAGATTATCTAAAGAGTATGGCATGTGAAGTGCAGGCTTTCATGAAGGCCATTCACTTCTACAGGCAGGAGAAGGGCCACTATGAATCATGGGATATGCTGATGGGCCGTGACTGTGAGGTGGGCCTCCTGGTCTCCATATTACTCACAACTATGTTTTGAATGAGTTTCCAGAAAAGCAGATTCCACTTCTTTTGAATGAATCAGATGAGTCATGGTTCTTTTTTGAAGTAGTGGCCACAGAGATGAACAAATAGTCTGACTTAGGTGGACGTCATAGTGTGGTCAGCAGACTGGTGCAGTCAGAGGCTGAGTGTGGACAGAGGGTCTGGTCAGGGATTTAGGAGTGTCATGCTGTTAACATACCATTTGTGGATCATTGGACTGTCATTTCATGCTTGACTGAAAGTTTTAAATGTGTGCCTACATGTACTTGTTTTACAAGATCATGTACATATGATAGATACATGATTTATTTAATAGCTATTGAATTTATTAAATTCATATTTAAAATGTTACATTTAAGTATTTAAATTTACATTACATTTGAGTTATTTAATAAGTAGAAACTACAGAGGGCCATGGTGGATATATTTCAATACTTTGCATTCCCCTAAAAATCTTAACCCAGTTCGCTCACAAATTTGAGTCAGTTTGTAATTTTTTTCACTTGAGTAATTGAACACCTCTTCTCAGTACGTAACATGATTTGAGGTACTGGACCATTCATGTTTGTAGAAGAAATCTAATAGTGATACATGCCTTAGAGGACACAACAAATTATTGGTGTATTGTTCCTCATGCCAAAATTCCTCTTGTAATCTCCTGTTATGAAATTTTGAGATCACAACAGGGTCTTTCACAGGATGTCCCGTAGCCACTCAAGGAAACACCTCTGCCTTCCTCTAACTATTGTTGGGTCCCATATTGAACCCTAATTTGGTGGACAAGGTGTTGTTGTGTAAGAGAACTAAAAACAGACATGAAAAACAGGCTATTTTAACACTATCAATATACTTATATACTTTTCAAATATTGTAAACTAAATTATTATATTATATTACATTACCGTAACTTCTACCATTTAGTTTTTAAAGACATTAATACTTTTACTCAGCAAGGTCACATTAAATCGATCAAATGTGACAGTAAAGACATTTATAATGCTACAAAAGGTTTCTTTTTCAAATGAATTCTGTTCTTTTGAACTTTCTGTTCATCAAAAAAACATTTATCACAGTTTCCACAAAAATAATAAGCAGCACAACTGTTTTCAACATTGATAATGATACTGTCTGTTGTAGACTGATTCATTGCTGATTCATTGCTGTGACATTACACCAGTGACAACCCAGTGATTCAACACTTTTACACTATGCCATGTGGATATCTTTGTGTCTGTGTCTGGTATCATTACAACTCTTATTCTACCATGGGCTTCCGTAGTGACTTGCTCTGCCTATCTGCAGGTGCTGGCTAACCTGGTGATGGAGGAGCTGCTGCCCTCGCTGCAGACGGAGCTGTTGCCCAAGCTGAAGGGAAAGAAGCCAGAGAGGAAGAGGGTGTGGTTTGCGGTCAGTGAGATCAGCCTGCCCCTCACATCTATTCTTAGATCTTTGACACGCTATGTGTTGAATGTCACAGTTAGGCAACATTTTGGCTGGTCTATTCTGAATATATAAATCCATTGTTTTTCTGGCCTCCACACCACCCAAAACAATAAAAGTTTTATACTATGAAACATAATTCTCTTTCACAGACTGTACCAGTTAAATGAGGTCACTGCTCTATAAAAGGACTTATGTAGAAAGGCAACATGTAGACAATGGCAGCTCTATGTTCATAAGGAAGTGGGATTATGGTGGCCATATTTAGGATGTTACTGTGTTTTCGATTTTTTTCCTTTGGTGGTTAGACAGTGGAAGCAACATATGAGCTTGTACACGAACAACTGCGAGAAGGATTGGAGAGTTTGAAAAATGAGTGCAGAGATGCCACCAAACAGCAGGAGGCGCTCATCCGCTCTGACATGGACCAGATCATCAACTCGCAAACATTCCTGGAAACTAAATTGCAAGGTATGGACAGATATCAGTCCTATATACAATGTTCAGTTCCCCTACATTTAGTGTTTATTTACACTACCGTTCAAAAGTTTGAGGTCAGTAAGATATTTTTAAAAGACTAAAGGTGCGGTAAGTAGATTTTGAACAACGCTGTTGGACATTGTTGATATTTGAAATCAACCTCAAACCCTGGCCCGATTACTGCTGGCATGTGAGGCGAGTGCACTAACAATGATACTAAACACCAGATTCTCTAGCGGTCATCAGTGCGCAGTGGTTTAACTGCAAAACTCTCACTATCTGGCCACTGTTACACATGCAATGTGAGTGGATGTCTGTTTATCACAGCTGACACGCTACAAAATGCTTCACGAAAAATAAAGCGCAGTTGATGAACGAACAAAGAAGCACAAAAAATTAACGTACAGTACACAAGAGTAAATACAAACAAGTGTTTGTTGTTAGTCGCAAACAGCACAGCAGCTCCAGACAATCAAAACCGTGTTACTCACATGAGAAATCGGGATCAAAGCAGCCTCTGCGTCTGTTTTCAGGCCTTCCCACTTAGCTCTCTCCAGCGCTGGAAAGCTTTTCTAATATAAACGCGGGTCCTAAAGTGCTTGCCCAGTCATAAACCTTCATTCCAGTGATATTCTTTTGAGCTCTTTTGTATTGTGTCCCATCTCTCGTTCTGCAGTTTGTTTGTTTTTTCTTCTTATTTTCAAATCTCCCTCTTCCTCTCCTTGACCGTCATACGCTCCCTAATGCTGACTGGTTAGACGTTTGTTGTTGGTGTCGGCCAACTAACTTCCGGACAGTGTTTTTCTTTTAATTCTTTTGAAGTCCACTTTTAATACTTTTATTCAGGGGTGTAAGAAAATATTGATAGGCTACACTACACTATATAGCGATATTATGTTTTGTGATACTGTATCAATTCTCAAAAACACTGTATCGATATTTTTTTTGTTTGTTTGTTTGTTTTACATCCACGATTCACGGCTTTGTGTTCGGTTTAAACCACAGACTGTATAAAACCCAACTGCTAGATGTCAGTGTTATCTCAGAACATAAACTGACGCAGAGAAGACAAGGTGCGTGCATCGGAAGTGTTAGCATTAGCAAACCCAGCTCACAAGATGATAATTATTCTGGCTCCTGTCGCGGCGTACAACTGAAGTGTGGACTCATTTGGGCTTAAACTATAAAGAAACCATTAAGGAGACCGACAAGAGTCATGTTGCTTGCAAAATAGGACATGTTAAAATCCAATACTCTGGAAACGCATTAAATCTGAGAGCTCACATCCCGACGACATCCGCGCTGCTAAGAGAGGCGTTTCGATAGAATTGTAATATTTACTGCACACTTTCCTCTTAATAACAAAGTAAACACACAACAAAAATGACAGCTGTGGCAGCAGAAAGATAGCATGTGATCATAGCGATGTGGATATGTTTGCACCAGCTCTGTTCAGCACTTCAGTGAAGGCACGTTTATTTAAATAGCACTTCATACAGTAGACTGCTTTAAAGCAAGCAGCTTTACAGTATTAAATATGAAAGAAAAAAAAATTAATGCAGTCATGGAATGGGCTATGACTTTGTTGTTAAATACTTTAGAAATTAAAAACTGCTATCATTTGAACCTTTAAAACATATACACCTAAAGAATCCTGCAGTCACTTTACTATTTTCCCTTTACATAGATTGCACAAAATAGTGATTAGTGATATAAATGCTAATGATACTGTCTTGATTAAATAAAGTTTTTTGTCAGGTTTTATGCATATGGTGGTATGGACAGTTTTTTTTTTCTTCCTAAAATTAGATCCTCTTTCTAAAAAACAAGAAATCTTGCAATATATCTGTCTTTCTTACAGTATCGCAATATATCACAATATATTGTATCATAACCCCTGTATCGTGATACGTATCGTATTGCCAGATTCTAGGTAATACACAGCCCTACAAGGAGGCATAAAATTGATCAGAAGTGACTAAAGACATTTATAAAAATTATATTTCAAATAAATGCTGTTCTTTTTAACTTTCTGTTTGAAAAAATACATCACGGTTTCCATAAAAATAAAATGTTTCTTGAGCAGCAAATCAGTATATTAGAATGATTTCTGAAGGATCACGTGGCACACTAAAAACTGGAGTAATGATGATGAAAATTCATCTTTGCCATCACAGAAATGAATGACCATTTAAAACAGATTAAAACAGAACTAATTTTTACCATTTTACTGATTTTGTATTACCATTTTACTGATTTTGATCAAATAAATGCAGTCTTGGAGAGCATAAAAGACTTCTTTCAAAACATAATAAAAATAAAAAAAATCTTAGTAACCCAAAATTTTTTGAATGGTAGTATATATACAGTATAGAATAATGTAGCATTATTAAAAAATATATTTTTTCCGTTATAACGCAAAAATCATATTCACCTATTGTATTTTGAGAGTACACCATAGGTGGAATAATAATTGTTTCTTTAATATTTAGTAATGTTAGTGAATCATTTTCTCCTTTATATGCTACTATTTCTTTTTGCTATCATGAATAATGTGTTTAAAGCAAAATAATAATTGGTAACATTACAGTTGTGTTTAATGAGTTAATTTTTTTGTTAAAATATTGTGTATCAGTTAATGACTTAAAGAAATCATTTTCATTACATACTTTAAAGATTAAAGTATGTAATGAAATTACAAATTACATACATTACATACATTACAGCCTTTCATTTTATTCATACAATTTCCTAGTTCGGAGTGTCTATTTACACTAAGTGCAAATAGCGTCCCTTGTTGGCAAACACGATTTACACTAGCTCCGCCCACCAATGTCTGGTTGGGCCACTCAAGTTTTAAAAAGATGTGTAGAATTCAATGTCTTCAGTGGTGCAGCAGCATCAAGTAAGGCTTGCAGACTTCACTTTTAATGCGATCAACACAGGTTCAAATCCGCCTTTTGCCAAGCTCACATTTATTTTCAATAAAAATGAAAATAATGCTCAAAAAGTGGAAATAAACTGCGAATGAGTGGTTAATAATATTAAAAGTATTTATTGGGTAGGGTTAGAGGAAGGTGTAGGGAGTGTTTTTATTCTCCCAATAAGGCAGCATCCATTTAATAATTGTAATAATTATAATCATTTACACTCTATGATATTATTGCATCTTGTTAATGTACAAAAATACTGAGGTGCAAATAGTATCTGCTAATATGAAGTATAGATAGCATCTAAATACTATTTACTCTTATTGCAAACAACTGATACTTTTACATGGTGTAAGTAGCATATCGCTAAGAAAATGCTGCTATTGTCACTCAGTGTAAATAGAATATATTGCTATTTTCACTTATGTAAATAGCATCCACAGCTATTTGCAATTAGTGTACATAGCATGTATCGCTAAGAAAATATGCTATTTTCACTTAGTGCAAATAGTCGCTGCCTTCATAGTTTTGCAATTGCCCCAGACCTCAATAAAATCTTGCTCAATAGCTACCAGTGAATGTGTAAGCAAATGGCCACCCTCAACCAGAGTATTGACTTATATTATGTTAAGACAATCAGGTTACCCAAGTCTTACTAAATTAAATATGACCATATTTTGATTAATATATCTGAATATTTTTATGCATATAAATGCAGTCAGCAACACAAAGCAAATCCATCTTCATGTTGTACGGTACCTTTTGACTTGCTTTCTGTTTGTGTTAAGCTTTAGTATCAGAGCCAGCCATGAAATACTGTTCAGAGAGCGTGGCCCCATACCTGACCTCTATCCTGGAGGAGCTGATGGGTCCGGTCAGCGCAGGCTTCCAGGCCGTGAGGCTGCTGTTGGAAGACGAGCTGACCCGAGTCTGCAAGGATTTCCCTCAGGGGGGAGTCACAGAGGAACTTCAGAGTGTAAGAGAGTGTGCAGAACATTTAGAAATATGTGGCAATACAGCTTTCTGGCATTCAAGTTCTTAAAATGAATATTTATCTGCTGATTTCAACATTTCCTGGCCAAGGCTATTGCACAACACTTGAAGCAAATCAGGTCAGTTTTTCCTTTGAGAGAAGAGTGAAGTGTTAGACAGCAGAGCTGACGTGATTAGATCATGCTGGAATAATGATCATCTGAAGTCATAAACACACTCAGACTCCCTTGAGTTCTCATGAGTCATGCCTGTCCGTTTGAAGGCTCTGCAGCAGGTGGGTCGTGACCGGATGGAGGACTGTTACCAGCATGTGAATGTCCTGAAAGAACAGCTCCAGGAACTCCGCAACCGCTTCAAGTTCTCCAACTCGACTCGAGTAGTTCACTGCACCCAGAATCAAATGCAGCAGGTGTGTTTCCATTCTCTTGGTGAGGCTTTTAGATGTTTTATGTTCGTGTAATGAAATAGTTCATCTGGCCTTCTGACTCAAGTATAGTTGCAAGTATAAATCTTTTCAAATCTTTTTCAGACCTCAGTAGTGGATATAAACTACTGGAATCATATTTGTCCTATAGACTGCTCCACCAAAATGGAGAGCATTGCCTCATCTTGTCATGAACTTTGGTTCCCCCTACAGGTCAAAGGAATATAAATGAACTGTGGCATGGCTGTTGTTTTGTTCCACTCTTTTTAGTTGATGGAGAATGCAGTGTACACTTTTGAGCTCCTGCTTCAGTCTGCCTTAAAAGATAAACCTGACAAACAGGCCTCGGTCATGGAGAAAGCCAAGCTACGTGTCCTCAAGGTTGGTTTTGCACACATTTACATATGAGTGTATAAATGAGCAAGGCAGCAGTACACCATCTTATTAGAATAATTCTAATATATGACAATCATTATGGAAACTTTTGCTTTTGCCTTTAGCAATTTGACTATGACAGCAGCACAGTAAGGAAGAAGATATTCCAGGAGACCCTGGTTGACATCACCCTGCCAGCCATCAAGAGAAACCTGGCCCCCGGCTGCAAAACTGTACGCACTATTAATCTACAAACAAGTTTGTAAAAAAAAAAAGAAAAAGAAAAAGATATTGTTCTGATAATGATATTATCAGAGGATGATATTGTTCTGTTTATTTTAAGCATGCACTGCAGTTTTGTCATCTGCCTCTTTAAATGCTCGAGCTCTTTAAAATTTGCTGGATTCTGATTGGCTGTCATTGTTTTTATCATTCATCAGCTGGAAAAAATCATTCTGAAAGTGATTCCAACGACATCGTTTCTCTGTGCTGTTATTGTTATAGTTGTGATGTGAACTCTGCTATTCTATTATATTTAGAACAATTTTTAGAACTATATCTTTATCGTTACCATTATGCTTCGTGTGAACGGGCCTTAAAACTGGGAATCAAACTACACTGGCTGTGCTGTATGTATTTGATTCACTAAAAAGAACTGACTAGTCTTACAAGTTAGTCATCAAATATTTTTCTGCTAGACTGTTCATATCTTTTTTTATGTCCATTACATAAAAACGTAGATTGGTGTAATTTGATACCGAAAAGTAACACTGATTAGCCCTAACTAACTGCTAGTTGGGTAACATAATGGCTATGTTTATGCAACTGGTCCCAGTTCTTGGTTCCCAGCCCTAATGATGACCTGGATGACTGAGAATACTCACAGATAGTGATATGTGTTTGTGTCAATTAATGCACTACTTAGTAATGGGCAGCCTGTACAGAATCATGATTTTGTTTGATATTAGGCTCCTGCTCAAATACAGGGGTGATTAGCATTTTGTTTGAATTGTTGACAGAATTTGTTTTCTCTTTTTGGCAGGAGCTTCAGAATTATGAACAATTCATCTTTGCAGATTACACAAACTTTGTTCAAGTGGAGAATATCTATGATAACTTACTACTCAACCTTTTGAATAACGAAGTTAACAAAGGTAAATTGTTTTAGCTGCTTGTTTTGAGTGTCTAGAGACATATTATTAACTTCAAAATACTCAACATCTACATATTGGTCCATATGTTTGCTGTACAGTGGTGAAGGAGGCGGCCAGTCTGAAGAAGAACAACCTGTTTGCGGACAGTACTGACCTGCAGTGTGTTAGTCAAAGCAGCTTGGCTGACAGCCGCACGCCGCCCCTCTCTGCCCCTTCTAGCCCACCCCAAGTGCTGGCCTCTGTGGCTCTCTCTCAGAAGGCAGAGCAAAAGATCTCCTCCCCATCAGGAGGAACCGTCAGTGAAGACACCCACCAGACACATGATACTTCAGTCATTCCTACAGTGAAGATTACAGTGTCTTCTCCAGAATCTACATCACCGTTCAGTGTTACTGAAAGCCAGCCAGATGTTCCACCAACATTACCTAATAATTCATCTCCCATTCTAGAGGTCGCAGAGACTGATGTTTCATCAGCCAAACCAGAAACCATCATATGTGCAGAGGATTCATCTTCTCCACAACCAGAGATACCTTCCAAAGTGAAGGATGATGATGTTACAGAGGAATCTTCTGTTAGTTCAGACCAAGCAGTCTGTCTCAACTCAGCTGCAGAAAGGCCTGTTCCTCTCGCTGATGCCTGTGAAACCCTAAATGTGGAAGCAGACGAGCAGAGTAAAGATGCAAGTACTCCGCAGTCTGAAATCAAAGAAGAATGTGTCCATACTGTCCAACCTGACGCTAAACTGACGATCAGTGAAGAAGTTCGCACAGATGCATGTGTTGAAGACACTGATGTTGAAGACACTGATGTGGATGCCAAGCACAGTGTGGATAACAAGGTGTGTGAAGCAGTGCCATCTAGTGATGAAAATAGTAATGAAACGCAAGACAGTCCTGCAGTGGATGCTTCTCCTGCTCTTGACTCTGTTCCTGATGGTCCGGTAGGGGGCGCTGTTGCTTTAACATCAGAGCTGGAGAACCATAAAGGCATTGTAAACACAGATTCACCAGAGGAGACCGCTGACAGTGTGCAGGCTATCAGAAATCTCATAATGGAGGTCATTGAGGTAGAGGACATAGTGAGACCTTGTAATGAAAACCAGCCTTAAAAATGTTTTAATGCAAAATTATCATCAACTATCCAGCTCTGCTAACAAAACCAACTACAGTGTTCTCATGTTTTTTTTGTTTTTTTTTATTCCATATATATATATATTTTATAGTTACATCATTTACTATTTTTTACTATTAATCTAATGATTAACATTTAAAGTATGACTTTTTGTAAAATACTTTGACTCACATAGCAACCAAGTGTCTATGTAAACAGAATTCTTTAACAGTCTTTTTTAACACTTTATCTTGTATCATATTAACAGAATTATGGTTGTTTGTACCTGCAATGTTCAATAATTTTAATGTTAGAACTTTTTTTTTTTTTATAAACAATGTGAGGCTATTAAAATTAAATGACAAAAACTAGAAACTCTTAATTTTTAGATGGTACACAAATGTTTTTAGTGGACTAATTTATTCACATGTGCTGGCCTGTACAGACAACTTTATATTAAATAACAAGGGGGTCATGCTGATCACTATTAAACAATTATTTTTTACCATGCTGTAGATTTTCTGAAAATGAGACACAGTACCTTTGTACATATGATTGTCACAGAGTCTGTTAAATAAATTTCCACAAAACAAAATTAGTGCATTGTTTTATTTCTTCTGTTTGCAGTTAAGGACAATTCACATTAATTTGTCAAACTCCCAGGATCATTATAGCAGCAAAGGCCAAGATGTTACGAGGCACGTTTTGTGTCTGGAAATACAGAGCAGTCCTGAATTCATTGTGATAAATTAAAACTAAATTACAGTACTCTAAAATAAGACTTAAAAATGAACAGACACATGCTACAGCTCAATCAGAAACATATGATAATCAAGTAAAAACAATTACATAAAATTGTAACAGAGGCAGCATTTAGCACCTTACTTATAGTGTTGTAAGACTCTTTTCACAGCAATGAATCCTGGACATGGTTAGGTAGTTAATTCATAAATATCTCTAAGAGGAATGTCTACTAATATATGCTATCTGACAGACACAGCGTATAGATTTGTAATAAGACAAGTAGTGCAAGATAGTGAGTGATGCTACATCTTTATGAAGCTGTAAATGCAGTTTATGGTCATTGAGTTAATGAGAACTGGCTATATAATAATCCATTTACACGGCCCGAAAGTACATTATAATATCATGTCAAGATAAAATAGTCAATAACATTTTAGCTGATAATTATTTAAATATGAAGAACAGATTAAATCCAGTTCAGTGATTATACTTAATATTAAAGTGCACTCTCCAAAACCTAAAAAACAAAAATAAGATGTATAAATAAATGAAGACTATTCTGAAGCTAAACTGTAACTTTGTCATTAGTAAGTCAGTCGTTTCATTGGTGGTATGTGGTGCATGCAGCACATTATACTTTACCTGTATGTCTCTCTCTCTCTAAAGATCAAAAAGTCTTGAACCCAAATTATGCCCACTGAACTACAGCGCTTTATATCTCTAATAAATAATAATAATACATTGTATAAGATAATGTAAAGCATTACATAATGTAATAAAGCTTAGCAGATGTGTGTACATTCAAAAAGTCAGAAAAAAAAACAATTTATAACTAAACATATGAATATAAAATATATAACATATTTTATATTCATATTTGAATGTACATGAACTACTGATTTGCTTGTTAATTAATAATTTAAAGTTATAAAGCATCAAGCATTTTACAGGGGTCTCTTCATTAAATCTGCCTTTAAATCCAAGGGTGGGCTCACATTTTGTCGAAGAGACTGGTTGGTTCACAGCGTTTGAGTTTTCAAGGAGATAAAAATCGTCTTGTAGCTTGTTACGCAGTGACTCTATCTGCTGGATCCGTACCCGTGGAAGAACGGCTCATCAGGACGAAAGCCGTAGGCAGTGGCAGGACGTCCTTCGGCTCCATTACTGAGGAAAGAGATTTCAATCAAGTGAGCGTAAAATCTGATGATCATGTTACCTTTAACATGTTGCCTCTAAGAGTCACTAGATGGCCTTCTTCCATACATATTATGAGAGACGATATCAGGTGTTTATAGAAAGATCGATTTGTTAATGTAGATTCTGTATTTCTGTATTCTGTATAGTGCTGTACTACACATTAATTCATTAAGCTTGAATCTTTTTGTAAATTTAAATATATAATATAAATTATATACTATAACTATAGCATAATATTTTATATATTTTACACACACATAATTTCTATGAAAACTGCTATCTAGCTGGCTTTTAAATTCCAAGAATGACTTTTGATATTAATATTTTGCACTATAAAAATGTGCTTATGAAATAAAAGCGGTGTCTATTATTCCTGGAAAGTATTATATTTTTGGTAAAAACAAAATGTTTAATCTTTAATGAAATGTATATATATATATATATATATTCTCACACATTATATATATATATATATATATATATATATATATATATATATATATATTCTCACATATATAGATGTTATTAAAAATAAAATAAAAAATTTTTATCTGTTTTGGTGGTGGTAGTGGTCCAAGCACAATGGATACATTTCATAAACACCAATAATGATTCATTGTAACAATTACGTTAAATGAGAAGTTAACAAAGAGAATATAATAAATGAATGTTTTAACAATATAAAGACTTACAATCACATAACAAGAATCAACCAACAAAACCAAGACTGACTCATCTTGTCTATGATGATATAAACAGATATAAAAAAAAAAAGTTATATAAGTATAAAATGAAAACTGCAGTCTTTCTGTGAAACATTTACCTGCTGCATACTGTCCCATTAAAAGACTGCCAAAATTCAGTGGGCTCTGCATGCCAATGTAAGCCATACCTCCTACAGTATATCAGCCTCCCATACTGTATACTATTGCCCACTGGCAGCGTACAATACAAGCTACAACATGTACAGTGTCAAGTTACAAAATGTTTAAGTGTATTAAATATTCAAAATATAATATACTCAAAATATTCCTAAAACTATTACGTTGTTCAAGTAAATCTGATGAGATTTGTTTAATAAAACAAAGCAACTAACAAAGATTGTATAAAAACAACAGTGATGTTTCATTTTTGAGAAGTGTGAAACGTTCCTGTCCTTCTTGCACCTCGACAAGAATTTTACACTCATTCAGGATGAACAGAGCCAGAAAAGTGCTGTGGTTCTAGAAACAAATTGGCCACTGGCTCTGTCTGCTTCCCTTTAAACTAACAGTTTCAGGCCTACGGTCTTTAAAATATGAGCTGTTTGCTTTGCCCCTATGTGCCTATATTACATTGTGTTGTTTTTAGCCTCATATGACCTCCAGTAATCAAATACAGCTAGCTCCTCTTAACACCCCGACTCTCACACACTCTGCTGTCTAAAATATGTCTTTTTCCTATTGGCCTGCCAGATCTGTCAGGCTGAATTTGAACAGCGGGTAAGAGGGATTCATGCACGGATTGACGCCACCTGTAGGTGCTCTGAGCCTCTGTTTTTTGACTCCGACACCTAAATTTTACCTTCTCATATGGGCTTTCCTTGAAAGCAAGTTCTTTAGCAGGAAATACAGGCTTCAAAAGCCTGGGATAATCATCTACAGAGGAAGAATCTATAGCTGAGAGTTATTAGGGTTAGTTTTGTGCTTCAACTTGGTATCGAAACATTAATTATGGAAAGATGATAACGCCCAAAAATGACACTATGAACTCAGATAAGAAAATTAATTTGAATTTGTTTGATGATTTATCTCAGTCTTGTGACCGACCCTGTCTATGATCCATAGCGAGCACATTCTTGTCCAATTATGAGGCAGCCTGTCACCTCTTCCTGCACGGGGCTTCAAAACAGGGTAATAAAAGCTGAGTGGGGGTGGGACTGACAGCTCATAGGGAGCCAGGTTGGCCCTGGCGTTCTGGGGGGAAACGGCCAAAGGTGCCCGTAAAAAAGGCCCTTTTAACCAGACATTGTTTCATAGCTCAGAAGAGTGTGTTTGCACAGGAAACGGGCCTCGGCTCTTTTATAAAAGGATGTTTCTCCTCCTTTTTTCCCCAAGTCGTTCTCCAGCCCGCGCTTTGATCTCCCGTTCCTGTCACGTCTCCAGTTACATGCCCCTACCTTGGCTGTGTCAAATAGCAGCCAACAGCAGCACTTTTTTCCCCTTCCTTTGCCTGATTGCGTCTCCACATCCCTGTTTTCTATTTTCCTCCTGCCTTCTCGTCCAAGCTCCCCAAGGCTTTAGGGACACGCAGCGCCACACTGCTTGAATAAAGGAGGATTTGTCAGGCTGATGTGTGCACACAAAAGACACACACACAGAACTGGTTTTCCTCTGAGACATCAGAAGCCCATCTGCAGACAGTGTGTCCCGTGCTCAGAGTGACCAGTTTTAGCTTGATTCAACACCTTGTCTGTCTCTGGGAATCAACAGGGCTCTGGTGATAATTATTTTGGTATGTAGGACACAATACAATAATATTGCAATGCTTACTGTATGGTTATTCAAAATGATAATATGTGATTAGTAAAAATTAATGCATTAATGTATGTGATTTTTTTGTTTTTTTGTTTAACACGTTAAAAAAATTTTACGCAATTAACACAGCATCTATTTTTTTCGTCATCCTTTAGCTAGCATTACATTATATGATCTGTAAATATTACTGACAGACAAACGACTCATGCGAACAGAAAGCCGCTTCAGCACGCTGGCAGCAAAAACACAAAATTATGCCAAAATGCCCATTTTGTTGAGTATTCTCATAAGCACAGTTTTAAAAGAGTTATATAAAGTCTTAAATTAACATAAAGAGTGAAGAAATGGGATGCACGTCAGATCCACATTATGTGCATCAGGTATTAAAATGACAGCAGCCTAATAAACCCGCTGCAGTCTGTCATTAATCCTAATCAAACAACAAAAGAAAAAGAGAAAATCACTCACTGCTATTGACTGAATCACTTTTATAGCTTTAATAAAAGTGTATATAAATTATGCAGTGAAGGCTATGAAGTGTTGGATAACTTTATTTAATTTCTGTGTATTTCCTATATGTTAGATCAAATATTTCAAATATACTGTCTTTATGCTGTTCTTTTACACTAATTTGGAGATTAAATGTGAAATTATTACAATGTAAAAATGTATTAAAAACTTTAATGTTAGGTGTGATTACTCACGATTAATCAGAAAAAATGTGTGATTAACTACTCGATTGACAGCACTAATTGTGAATCGTTTCTCTTTCATCTGCATTGGATTTTGGTACTTTGAACAATGAGCAAAAAAAAAAAGCAGTGTATATTATATATAAACTTTATAAGTGTGTATTATATATACACTCTACAGTTTTATTTATTATTTGATGCTTTTATCCAAGGCAACATAAATGGCATTCAAGGTTTACCTCTTTTTTCTTTAAATCAGTTAATGTATTTTCTGGGAGATATATATTGGAGATTTTTCCAACAATGTCAAATTGCACTTGAAATGTACCCACTCACTCTGATGCAAATCTGCACTAATTAAATAATCTAACGACACTTTACACACATACACTACCGTTCCAAAGTTTAAGGTTGAACCTTTATGTTTTTTAAAGAAGTCTTTAATGCTCACCAAGGCTGCATTTATTTGATCAAAAACAGTAACACTGTAAATTATTATTATAATTTTAAGTGCATGTTTATATATATATATATATATATATATATATATATATATATATATATATATATATATATATATATATATATATATATATATATATATATATTTAAATTCATCTAATTTATTTCTGTGATGGCAAAGCAGAATCTTCAGTGTCACACGATCCTTCAGATATCATTCTAATATGCTGATTTGCGGCTCAAGAAACATTTATTATTATCAATGCTGCAAACTGTTGTACTTTCATGATTCATTTAATGCATCCTTGCTGAATTAAAGTATTCTTAAAAAAAAAAAAAAAACCTTACCCCAAACTGTTTATCGGTAGATTTGTAAAAAAAAAAAAAAAAAGTCTAAAGATCTTCTCATTATTGTTCATACAAAAATATGATATTTAATTTTGATGATAATTATTAAATCCTGCCATATAGTATAAAGAATGCAAATTTTCTGGATTATCATAAATTATCATATATATATATATATATATATATATATATATATAAAGAGAAAAAAAATTAACTGTAAAATTATTCAATGTGAAAGTACATTTTCGATACTGCTGTACTATTTTTGTACCATACAACCCTACATGGGAATCAAGATTGACCACATGAGTGAATCAAATACATGTCTCAGGTTGGCACATAAAGTCAAACCACTCCAATAGGCCTGCGTTCACACACATCGTTTAACAAGCGTCTTAAGTAAAGACTGAGACTCTATTTGATTATTATGGTAACCTCTGTCACTCAGAGCTGCCCACTCAAATTTAACCATTCATCCCAGGACCCTAATGTTGCCCCCCACCCCTCGTTGTATATTTGAAATGTATCATTTTACAAAGAGCCGCTGGAGAACTTGCCCCTCCATCTGGATCCCGCCTCTATCCTCACCCACATGACAGCGCGGCGGCACTCAGCGCCCCCAGCCGTCAGTCCGCAAAGTGCCCAAATCCCCACCCAGCCAAAACAAACAGGCCAACGAGCAGCACATTCTCCATACAAAGCACACAACGCATATTAAACACGTCCAGTGAAAGCAATCGTATCAAGTATGTGTTATCAGGGCAAGTTTAGACTACAAGAATAAGCATGTACTATATCAGAGCTGCATATCAAACACAAGTGGCAGATCCATTTTCTCACAGATCAGCTCTTTGGCAGCCTGAGATAGTCAATATGAGCACTGGAGTGGATGGAGAGGTGAAATGTTATTTCATCTGTACGCATGTGTGTCTGTGTTTGTAGAGGAATGTAGACAATATATTTGGCTGCATGAGACTTAAAAGGCATGTTTATTTTTTGGCCACAGAGTGCCACTGACAGAGAGGAAGGCAATGTCAGACTGAGTAATATTACTTGGTACTTTTTTTTTTTGAACAGCTGTAATCATATTCTTCAAATGATTAAACAACTTAGAAAAGCCAAAAATACATTTAATGTGGAAAATTTTAAAATGCTGTTCTCTGAAGACTACAAAAACAAACTGGTGAACTCAAAGGGTATCAATGGCCTGATGTTCTGTGACAAAGTGTGAGAAAAGGACCTTCACTTGCCCAGCTTTCACTACATGTTCGTGATTTTATGCCCTGCTAACCATATCCAAAATATTTGGATTTTTGTGATGTATTAAAGATTGTTGCTGATTTAAATACATCACTGAGGTAATATAATCTGTACTGTAGATGGTTTACATGAGTATGACTTATAAAAGTGCCAAAAGCGTGAGTTAGAACTGGATGAATATTATGTTTCACATCGTATGGCAATGTTTTGTAGCAAAAGTGTATTCCCATTTATAGTGGTCACAAAGCTTTTTTAAAAATAATAACCTTCAATTAAAATACAGTTTTTTCTAAAACAATGCTGGGTACATTAAAAAATGACTGGGCAAGATGTGAAAAAGTATTTTATATTATTTTGCCTGCATTAATGGATAAGAAATCTCTTAGGCCTTCTCTTTTTCTATGAATCTGAATAACAAAAAGGCATAGATCCAGTTCATTTGTAGTGCACTGACAACATAGTTTTATATAATTAGTTTAATAATTAGGTTAATAAAAATATAAAAAGACCTCAAGATAAATACTTCTGGACTTACAAAATTTTGAGCTGCAAATGATAACTTCACACTCATTTGTTATTGAGAACAGTGTATCATACATAATGGCTTGCTTCTATTAGGTATTGCATATGGATATATATTAGACATTATCAAAGTCTACTTTGTGTCGCAGTTTAGATTTTATTTTTTTGTTTAAAATGTTATTGAATCTTCTGGCTCAACTAACTGGGAAGCAGTGTCCAACTGATCCATTGATCTCACTCTGCCTTGTGTGTGTGTGTGTGTGTGTGTGTGTGTGTGTGTGTGTGTGTGTGTGTGTGTGTGTGTGTGTGTGTGTGTGAATAATACTTTTAAAATGTTACTTTTTACCAGAAAGACGTGTCATCATTACAGTCAAAAATTAAATATGGCGCTACCCAGACTAAGGTCTGGTGAGCTGGATGATGACAGCACTGCTAAAAAGCTGCTTTATTTCACAACATCGACACCTGAACAGAGTTACTGAACTGAATTGAATCAACACTGAAATGACTCAAAGTGAATAGTGACACTATTGTCCTAAATTGAACTCATTTCATAATTGATGAACTTTACACAGTTATTAAACTGAATAAAAACTGAACTGACTTCAGTTAGTGACACTTAATCTCTGTTTGCATCAGTGACTTTCCTGTTTATCACTGTAAAGCTGCTTTGAAACAATATGTATTGTATAAAGCGCTATAGAAATAAAAGTGACTTGTATTATGTGTATTATTTAAGGGAAATACATTTAAAAATCATTTTACATATGTAGTTAATGTGAGAGAAGCTGATGAGGGTAACAGCTGCTCACTCACCAGGTGCTGAAGTCTCCATTCTGAGAGTGGAACTGGCTGTAGAAGTCTGGACTAAGGCCGGGCTCAGGGGGCATCATACCGTCTGTACACACACACAGAGTATATAGAGCAAACAAACGTATGAGACAGTGACCCAGCAGAGCCACTTCCACCCAGCAGCTCTCCTCATTTATCTTCCTGACAACCTCTCACTATGACAAGCCTTTGATGACACCAACTCGACGGACAATCAAGCCAAAATACAGCATCACAATTCTCATGAAAAATCTGAATCTAGATGTAAGGGTTTTAACTTTCCGTATCTGTCAATTTGTGGAACAGGATGTCAATCAAGTCATGTCAGGAAACAAGAAAACAGTGAGCGTCTTTTGTGGTCTCAGCCATGTTTTGGTGTGTATGTGTGGTTTCGAACCAGTGCTGTAGAAGAGATCAGGCTGCTCTAGGGCGTCCGGGTCGTCTCCATACAAGTATGGCTCTGCATCCTCCATCTGTCTGCTTTCCACCATCTCCAGCCACTGCGAGTTATGCCAGCGAAACTTCTCACTTTGGATCTTCTTCCCCCACTCTTCATCATACTCCTTTGCAGAACACACACAAACATGTATATTTATTCGCCTGAGATGTGTTACTCCCCTCTAACCTAAATTATACCACACAGCTGTGCAAATTTATGTTTTTAAGTTGTCAAAACAGGGCTGGCACTCTGTATTTCAGCGCCAGTTCTACTTGAACTCCCCATAAGAGATTTCCAGTGAATATCTGAGAGGGTCCCATACACTGTCATGCCTGGCAATTTACCATTTACCGTTGCACCGCTGATTTCTAACACCGTCCGGACCCTCTGCAGCAGATATATTTCATCCCACAATGAGGGCTTCTGTCTGAGCAGGTTTTTCCCTATAGGCTGTGGCCGCTGATGGAGCCACAGAGAAACAGACTCCAGTGATTAAAGGTGCAGAGCCCACAGACTGGGTGGAGTGCCACACACAACACACAGGTCGCCCACAGCCGTACGCTTTCTGCCCAGCCTGCACTTTTGGTGAGATGGGGAATCAGTTGATTTTGTGTTTTTAGATTCTTTTGCCAAAGCATGTCAAGTGTGTCACTCTGTCTACCTCCATCTTAATACACCTCTTCCAAAGAAACTAGAGCGTTTCTAAGAGAAGTGTGACTATACAATCAGTTATTTAATATAAAACAAATACAATTTAATCAATTTACACTATACACTACGTTCAAAAGTTTTGGTGGCAGTTTTGTAATGTTTTTTAAAGAAGTCTCTTATCCAGCTCACCAGGGCTGCATTTATTTAATCAAAAATACAGTAAATATTTTTACAATTATTAAAAGGGTATATATATATATATATATATATATATATATATATATATATATACACACACACACACACACACACTTATTTAATTAAAAAAAAAAAAAAAAAAAAAACAATACAGGTTTGGAGTTACAGTAACAATATTTATAGTATTTTGTAACAATACTAAACTGAAGACAACAAATTAATTGTTACTCTCACACAGTGGGAAACATGTCTAGCATCCTTTGCACAGAGCTGACCTCATAAAGAAAGATTATAAAGTTAACCATCTCTGCTGAGACAAAGTATTAGATGTACCAATACTAACTCATGCTGAGGCTGGGATTTTTTTCAGCATTAGCTCTGTATGGTGAGACAACACAGGGAGGAGGACTGCTGGAGTTTAGAGCTCAAGGCCAGCTCTCTGTCCCGGGGTCTAAAGGCCCACAGAGGCGTCCTGCCGCCGCCTGCTCCGCTGAATGAAAATATGGATTAATCAGCCGAGGCCCCCTGTGGCAGAACCTGAGTAAATAAGCCCTGTTTCTCTTTTCTTTGCTGTGTCCATTCATCATGTGGACAGCAGTGCAGAACCGCGCGGGAGCCCGGGGCAAGAAGCCTGATGCAAAGCCCAGAGGGCCAGTGAGAATACACACTCACACAAACCTGCACCCACTATTTTAAAGAGTTAGTTCACCCAAAAATTAAGTCTGTCATCATTTACCCACCCTAATGTCATTCCAAACCTGAATGACTTTCTTTCTTCTGTGGAATATAAAAGAAGATATTTTGAGAAATGTCTCAATGTTTTTCTTTGTCAATGGCCTAACATGTTTGGTTACTAATAGCAACATTCTTCAAAATATCTTGTTTTGAGTACCGCAGAAGAAAGAAAGTTTTGGAATGACATGAGGGTGAATTAATGACTTCATTTTTGGGTCAACTATTCCTTTACATCCGTTCTAGATTGATTCCCAGAAAAAAAAAATATTCATTGATGCAACTAGATACTTTCTCAAAAAAGCAAAAACTAAGCTGTTGTTGACACTTGTAGCTCAGGGTTGAACCAGCTAATCAAGGTCTTTAGGGTGACTAAAAAAAAGAAGGAAAACCTGTACCACAAACGAGCGTAATTTACTGTAATACGAGCTGCTCTGAGACACATAAAACACAGAATCATGAGCTGCAGTATTTGTATTTGCAACACAACAAATTGCAGATTGTTTTGTAATTGTTTAAGGCCATTTTACGATTAACGTGGGTCATACGTCTTCTCTGGGCAGAAAATATGGAAATCAGATGTCTGCAAATTAGAGGTCAATTCTACAGGATGTTGGCCCTCTAGGAACAAGATTGAATGTAGATGCTTTGAGAATCGTTTTAAAATCAGATCATGACTCCATGAATCAAAATGGAGAGGATGTTAGTTGACAATGTACAATTAAAAAGACTTAAAAAGAAAGTTATGAACCTTGCTACAATCATATTTTTTCACTTTTAAAATCATCTCCTCTCTTTTATCTTAATGAGCATAAGTGAGACTTTTAAGGTCAAATTAATCTGTAAAATTATCTTGAGATGGCACAAAGCAATTGATAAACATGACTGTCTGAAAGAATATTTAAAACCATATCAAATAAAAATCATTTTTAGAAACTGGAAAAAAGTATGTTTCATAGAATGGCTGATGAAAGTGTAAATCTGCATACTTGATACCAAAGTCAGCCTCAACTCAAACATGTCAGTCTGCTGAGCCAGAGCTATACATCTGCACTTTCTCTGTCACCACGGATACAAACCAGATCCCACACACATGCTTTTATGTGGCCGAGGCTTAACGAGCAGGCTAATAAAGTGAATGAAACACTTCCCCAAACAAACCTGGCTCTTAGAGTTCACCACCAATTACTGCTATCTAATGTCAGTGAGTGAGCATTAACTGCAGAGATTTTATCGGCACTGTAAACACACATGGTCAGCATTGAGCAAAAACTCACACAGGGGTCTCTGATTCAAATTTGAGTGCACATGTGTAGTGGGGTTGTTTTAGAATACTTACGGCAATAATGTCCAGTGTGTTGTCACACACCTGTCGGATCTCCACGTTTTTGTCATGCATTAGGTCGATGAGGTAAGCTGGGGCCTCTTGGAGATACGGTTAAGGAGTTCACAACTCATTGACAATTAAAGCCTAATAATTGCTGAGTTCAAATCCAATTACCATAATTACAAATCTTCACTCAGTAAAAAACATTCACATTTTCATCAAAGTGAACACTGCTGAAATTGTATGTCACATGAAAACTTCTATCCAAATTTGTGTTCAATCGATATTACATTTTATTAAAGCAAGTGAGACTGCACCTTCTTCATTCTTAAATATTCAGTAGGAGCATTGAAGTGTATTAATGTATAGGTATTGATAGTATTTTAGTATTATTAATAGTTATTAACATTATGAATAGACCATATTTAGTATTATTAATGTAGTGTAATATTTTGTTAATAATAATAATAAAGCCACACATGGAGCCATTTTGACCATCGCTGCCATAAGAACTATGTATAATAATTAGTTATTAAAAATAATTTCTACAGCTCAAAAGCTCATTGTAAAATTTCCAAATTATTTTATCTTATAATTACAATTATTTAGACAAAAATCTTGCAAGAAAAGTCTATATATTTTGTGGTCTTGGTCTTTAGACTCTTAAAACCACAAAAAAATAGCCTTGGTCTGAGTTTGAGTTCATTGGTCTCGGTCTCAGAATGTAAAGTTTTTGTCTGGGTCTTAAGCGATCTGGTATTAGCCTGGATGTAGCTCTACCTTAGAGGCATCAGGCATCTGTAAAATATTTTTTCGGGAAACCCAAAAAATGTGCCTTATGTTGTAACATAAAACAAATATTATTTAATATGTCTGAATCAACCGGACTACTTTAGGCTACACAAACGAAAGTCATTTTTACTGGTTAGATCAAGTAGAAATAGATTTGTAGGGTAACTATTGTATCTTACCACTTTTTACAGTGCAGACAAGCCATTTTTTTTTTTTTTTTTTAAATTCTCCTTCTGTCTAGATGCTAAAATAAGCATGTAGCTGCAGTATTGAAGACTGAAGGACCCAACAGTATCAATGTATCAGTGAACACAGGCCAGACAGCTGTCAAAGACCATTTACAAAACATTTGCTCAAAATAACACACACACGGAAAATCTATTTATTGTAACAAGGATACGAGTGTCCTTAATGATGACATCTCTAGTGGCCTGGTGGAAAACCATCTGGTAAAAGACGTAGATGATCTGACACACAAATTCATCGTCTTCCTGTTGGGCTGGAAACAGCAACACAAGTAAATGAAGAACATTACTTTGAGCTCACAAAATAAAGCATTTTGCTTCATATAAAGAAGGCACACTCATTTCCTTATCACGAGAATATCTGCACATCAGCATTAAGCTGAAATGCAATACGGGAAAACTAACAAACACGCATACTCTAGAGCAGCTGTGCAGGCATTTCCTATCCAATGGTGCCTGTTCATGCGAGCTGATGTTCAAAAAACCTCCTCCAGTGGAATATGTTTATGTATGAAGGCTCTCGTGAGAAGCCGCCATTTGGGGAGAACATTTTTTCTGAAACGATACAGAAAGCTCCTATGGAGAACTGTGCGGTTGTAACTGCCCGCTCCTAAATTTAATAAAAGCCTTTTATTTCAATTTTAATCTGGCTCAGAATGAACTCGTCCCCTGGGATTGAAATTCCTCTAGAAGAATGATAGCAAAGAGGCTTTAGCTGCTCCATGGGACCAGATACTGAATACCGCTACAGCAAGAAGTTGTACAAGCTTTGCACAAGCTACAAATAACATCACAGTGAAAATGTCAACGCCTCTTCAGATGAGAAAGAGCCAATGAACGAGTATACGAACACAAGTGCTGAAATGATATGTATAAATAAAACAACACCCCAAGCATCTGTCAATGTGGCGTTGCCACATAATGCTTATCAGAAGGGAAACAAATGTCAGATTTGTTATTGCATTGTTGTGATCAAAGTTTCAAAATATTAAATGGCATGCAGTGCAAAAACATTTCGGATGTTGAATGTCATGTAATTGAGACCATTGTGTCTGGAGTGGGATAACAAAAAGTTGCCAGTTCAAGGTTTCTTTTCTCTTTCTCTTTGAGAGGAGCTGTATATGTTGGGACGGTCCCGATCTTAGCCCTCCACCTCCTTGCCGCTTTAAACATTTATTCTTTTCATGGCAAGGAAAAGCCCCGCCATCAGGATTTATTGAAATGAGGGCTCACATTGAGCAGAACCAGCAAATCTGATGCATGCCATGAGCCTGGTGCTTTCCTGTTCCTGAAAACACTGTCACTTCCCAGCACGTAATGCATAAAGCGAGAACCAGCCCTCCGCGTCCCTAGCAGCCATGGGCTGTTTATTTATTCTAATTTATTCTAATTTAATATTAGTTTAGTCTAAATAAACTCTTTAAAACCCATTCCATCAGATCACATTAGAGAAGACAAAGCATGCCAAATTGAAATCTGGTACTTGAGTGGCTACAGACACGCAAAGCAGGGGGGCAGCTGTCGCAATTCGGCCAAACAAAAGTAGAAATCAAAACAGCACTGATCTTTTCCTCTGAAATTATTTTTATGGCTAGCGATAATGAAAAAGATGTTTTTGTCAAGAGAGTTTGGAGATCCGTTTGTTTCTTTAAGCACTCATGCACTGGCTCAATGGTAATAATGGTGTAAATGTTGGCAGCACTCTTACCATTTAGCAGCTCAATAAGAGCAGGAATGATGCCGGACTTTGCCAGCATGACTGCACAGGAGTCGTCCATTGACACTGTACCGATCATGATCACCACCTCCAGGATCAGGTCATCCTCTGCTGAACCTGAAACACAGAGGTCAAAGACCAAATCTGGTTGAGTATGATGAAAAATAATGGTATATCATACTACTCGTAGAAGGAATGCACAAGGATGACTTGCTACCTTTGCCAAAATGTGTAATATATGCACATATATTAATATATACTAACACTATATAGACCTACCATTTCAATTGTGACAAATAAATGAGGGTGATGTCAACTCATAGCTCTTTTGAGACTTATCATGATTGGACTGTCAAAAGTTAGGCCATTTTTACACAAAAATGGATTGCAAATATTTATCCCTTGTATAATAAACGGACATCTCTCACTAAAGTAAACGTGAGAATGTTATGTAGCACAATATACCATACTGCAGATTAAAATGTTAGGGTTGCATACCGGTTACTGTTTCATATGATATTTATAACACATTTATAACATATTTATAACATGAAAAATATTTATAACGAATATTTTGAATGCTACCAATCCACATAACAATTTAACAAAATAGGATGCACAATGCAGGATAAAGTATGGGTAATTTATATTAAAAACTTTTGGAAAGTTGAGATATCTTGCAGAGTATCTTGCTATACTCTATTTAAAACTCTTTTTAACAGCATTTTGAAAAATTATACATACAGTTATACATTTTGTAAGCTCAAATTATTATTAGAGAGATGACATAAACTATTTATACTTCTAAAAATCATGTCACACTACAGGACCTTATAATGAACAAAGACAGAATTATAAAAAAAAACTTGTCAATCTACATGATCTACGTCACCTTGATGTCAATAAAAAAAGTACCAAGGGCATGCTATGTGAAAATTACTCATATACAGTGTAGTACTCCAGTGTATTACACCTACACAAACAGGTAAATGTTAGCTTTACCGGGTTTGAGGTGGTCTTTTAGGTAGGGCACCAGGTTGTACTCTTTCAGCAGGAGCTCCCAGTCCAGGTCAGGTATGGTGAGGTTTGCCATTGTACCCAAGCACTCAATAACAAACTCTTCATTGCCCTCCAGCTTGATCTGAGCTGCCAGATCACCCACATAGTCCTGGAAAGTAAATGACACCAAATATTTCTAGGTGTTTCATGTAACACATCATTTGGCACAGAAATTCTTGTACAATTTCAATTTCGCTAAATAAAATTACAAATATTAGGCCTATCAAAATATCTAAAACAAAAATATAGTTTAATTTTTAAAAACTTTTCAAACTTTTAAAAAACATTTTTTAGTTTAAAAGTGATTGACTGTTATAAAGGTCATTTTAATAACATGACAATGCTAAATGATGCTTTGATGTATTCAGTAAGTTTATAATGTGTAACTTGTAACTCTTCATGCATGGCAGAAATATTGTATTTACAATGAAGAGCTGTTTCAAGGGTCCATCGTGTTGTGAGACGTTCCTGATCATTTTCATCAGCAGTGGGTCCTTCATTTTGAGTGCTCTTTTCATCAGCATCTTCAATCCATTACCTGCAGATACAAAAATAATCCGTTTCAGCCAGAGTTTAATCATAAGTTTGAACAGACTTCATGTTTTATTACAGAAAAGCAACAGTTGTCACTGATGTGCAACAGTATGCTATATGACATGTAAACACAGATGTTTGTGACAATGTAGTTCAGTGTTGCATGTCATTCCAGGGGAAATGAGATACAGGCTCTTACCCTCACAGATTATCTGAGCATTAGTCTTGTTAGCAGCCAGGTTGATGCAGAAGGAAATGAGCTCTGTGTCGATTCTCTCTTCACCATGTTCAAAGAGCATTTGCATGAGCTGCTCACACACAACACAAGATATCATTCAAAATTTCAAAATTGCTATACCCAAGGTATCAACATACATGTGTCATACATGAAAACATTGAATCAGCTATAGCAGGGATTGAGTTTGGTTGGGAAAAAAGTAAAAAAAATCAGAAACTTTAAGGTAGTCCAAACTGTCTTTACACTGCTGCAAACATGGCACACAGAAAATGTGCATTGATAGACTTAATAAAGATTGCAGGACACAGTGTATCACTGTCATGATTAGTGTTGTCAAAAGCACCAAGTTGGTATTGAAATTTTGAAAATGTGACGATACCAGCACTTCTGTAGTACCTGGAGTACCGAGTATCCGGGTATATTCGGTACCCACTGATAGGGCTGTGCCAGTATTTTATGTGAATATGACACGAGTAAAGCACAAAGCTTTGTTTACAAAAGAAATACGGCAATTAGCAATTAAATGTGACATCGCAGCCATGGAAACATTTTGGTTCATGCCGAATGAGAGAGGTACGTGAGTCCATACATTTAAGCTTTGTCGGCTTTGTATTCTGTTTTGCGAATCACGATCTTGTCACCCAATTATCAAAGAATTTAACAATATTCCATTAGTTATTCTACTAAACATGGAATCTCTGTTTCTTTTCCCAAATCTCCACTCACGCAGGGGATTATAATCTTCCTTAAAAAACACTGTAGGACAGAAACCTTTTTGCTTGCACGTCAATTTCTATTTAACACAGTTTGTGCTTGTTATTAGACTTAATAAAGGCGCGTAAAGTTCATTTGTGTTTCACACACGCTGGTGATTTTTAGTTTGGCTTTCTCTGGCAGCGCAAAATCAAACATAGCCTAAATGTGTGAAGATAAAACTAGCTCTTTAGACCTTTTACAACAAGTGTCAGTTGCTTGTAACATCAGGAGATAACATGATGATATTATTAAAGAAAGATGGTCTCTTTACTGCTCGTGTCTCACACCACTCTCAAAGCGCAGAGCGGTAGGCTATATGACGCATCTTTATGTGGAAATAAAAAACAAATGATTTTTAGATTAATATTTAACTTTCTTAGTATTTAGGTTACCATTATTTACTGATATTTATTTAATAGTTTTACAGGCTGTAGTGTGTCGTTTCACTGAAGGAATAGCTAAAATAAACACGCACATCTGTTTCAAAATGAGCATTTGTTTATTTATTTTTTTATATTTTCAAATTTATTTCATTGAGGTGTATATATATATATATATATATATATACACACACACCCAAACATACATACACACGCTCCAAATATATGTATGATTACCATCATATTTAATATGTTTTTAAATATATGCTAGGTAAATGAAATAGGCTAGTAAAATAGTTCCAACAGATTTTCCTGTGGTACCTAAATTGGTACCAAGAACCGTAAAATTTTACTGGTATTGGTACCAACTACTGGAATTTTGGTACCGTGACAACACTAGTCACAATCACCAGCTGGAGTGCCCAGGATATCCACCAGATGGCAGTTTCAGCTGTTTCTCATTTACCCTTATTAACTCTGTCTATATAAACCTGGTTAACTCAGTCACTCTTTGTGAAGTCTTGTATGTGTCATACTGATTTTCTGAGCGCTCCTTTGGTTTTGACCCTGTTTGCCTGAGTTCCTGTCCTGGTATCTGTTTGGACTGTTTGCCCATATTTATGACCTTTTGCCTGTTTATTGGATCACGTCTTGGGATTACCCTTAATAAACTACTGCATTTGGATCCTCAACCTTTGCGTCTCCGAGCAGTTTGTGACAATCACATGCTTGAAGGCACACACCGATTAACACGATAGCATGTTGAAAACGACTTTGATCCTTTTATACTGGTTTAGTCCATTCAGTTAGCATATAATGATGCTTCAGGTTCACCTACTGTAAAAATGAGTGTGATTCCAAATGTACAGTGAATTAGGAAATTGTATTAATTATATTTAGATTATATTCAGTATACATCATTATTTATATTTTAATAATGATACTACCAATAATTATTATTATTTTCATTAATAGTAAAAGTAGCACAATTATTTATTTATAATTATATTATAATTTAAAAAATAATTCATTAATAATAATAATAATAATAATAATTAATAATTAAACATAAATAAAATCCATGTTATCGTTGTTGTTGTTGCAAACAGAACTACTTAAGAATAAGAACTACTTACTACTATAAGAATAATCACAAAGGAACATTAATCTGGGCTGACAACTGTCTGACAGACAAGTACCTGGAAAATCTTAATGTGACACCTGGAATAGTACGTCACAGCGAGGAGCATGTGTGATTTCCAAGTGTCCTCAGAGTGATATCACAATAGACCTATTAAAGCACAATTTAAAACTGAGGAGGATTGCAGAGGATTGCAGAGTATGTATCGTGCAACAACCAGAGGGAAAACAAAAGAAAAGAAATAAATGATGAAACAGACGTTTCCTGACAGAGAGAAGTATTAGTGCTGTCAGTGTTGGCAAAGAGATTGTTATTTGTGTTTTTATTCATGAGCCAGAGAGAGTTGAGGCAATATCCCACAGTCTACTTCAATCAGGTCAACACTGCGGACATAGGACATGCCAGGCCTTAAGGAGGTAACTGGTCAGAAGCCAATGAATTGAGCATGTCTAGGTGAAGAGAAAAATTAAAAGATGAACAGATGAAGAAAGATGAGCTTCATAGTCCGCAATGGGCACAGCCATGATGTGGGCTGGTTGGATGTTAAACAGGAAGGCACAAACAGACCAGCGCAGGCCTGTGAAGAGGCAGCAGTGAGCAATCAGGCCTCTCCCATACTGAGTATCACATAACCTGGTCCCAGGCCTCCAAATCACGCAGTCTAGACTCACTGGCACCTGCTTGCTCCTATTTACCAGCAATGGGAGGCCCTGCCTCGTACCCCTGAGTCATCCCCTCCCTCCCATCTCCGTCTCTGAGCTCTCCATGGTTTCATAGCTCCATAACCCCTGCAAGCATTTCCTCACACACACACACACACCTCACAGCTTTGAGTAATTATAGCGAGACCCCTTTGTGGCAGAGGAATGGGTCCAATGCCGGGCTTCTCCTCGCCAGTTTAGAACCCAGAGCAGCAAGGCTGTTTGATCTAAATCCTCCCTTACTGAAGAGGGTCCAGGCTAACTGCCAGAGCAGACCTGAGGGACACCAGATCTACTGGCAGAAATGGACAGACTGACTTTAGCTATTGATGAATAGTCAGGGGAGTCTTCAAAGAGAAAAAAAAAAAAAAAAGAACAAACTGACAGACAAAAGAATGAATTAATGAACAAAAGAATGAACAACTGAAAGAATGAAAGAACAAACCACTTAACTAAAAAAAAAAAAGAAAGAACAAACAAACAAAAGGGAGAAAGAAAGGAAGAAAGAAAAAGAAAAACACTGCATTCTTCCCTAAGGAGTCCCGCAGCTATTCTGACATCATGCCCCAACCGTCTCCAGGCGGATTGGCGGAGCGATTAGGTTGAGGAATTTAACTTTTTTTTCTTTCTTTTTTTTTAACAAGCATCTGGTAGGCATTTTCACCCAATTAGAGAAGACAAGCATTTTAAAGATGACAACGTTCGGGCAGAAGTTGTTTCAGAGAAATTGTACCCAGGCAATTGCTGGTGACCCCATAGAGGCCCCCCTCCTATTAAATTAGCTCTGTTATCTCATTAACGCCATGTGAGAGAAAGACAGACAGCACTACAGTTATCCCACTTTACAACACTGTGAGGTGCACACATGATACATGCATGACACACACAACCACAGCAATAACATACAGTATTTGGAATAGCATAGCACAATTTAACCCAACTAACTCTGTTATTCGGGTCTTTGCACCATGCATGCGAACTTCCATCAGTAACGGCACTTTAAAACATAAAATATTTTGCTCGTAACAGCAAATAAGCAATTAAATGCCTCTGTCACTCTAAGTATTTTACTCTGCATACTTAATAGAGCATGCCTGTCAATCAAACAGATCCCAATCATATAGATCAAAACCGTATTATCAGTAAATTAGGTTTTAATTTAACTTCAATTGAATATTTAACAATATTTTATTTCTGAAATTACTGAAAAAATCATCTGATTACAGTACATGCTACTATGATAAGAGAAGGAAATTATGTCTATGTCCTGTTAGAAGCCGTTCATGTCAATTAATTTTGATTTTTTTTTTCTTAATATTATTATTTAATATAATTCATTTATGTATTTAAATTTCACAAAAAAATGAAAATTCTGTCATCATTTACTCCCCCTTAAGTTGTTCCAAACCTGTATGCATTTTTTTGTTCTGCTGTACACAAAGTAAGATATTTGGAAGAATGTTTGTAACCAAGCAGATCTCAACCCCCCTGCATTGACTGCCATAGTATTTATTTTTCCTACTATGGTAGTCAATGGGGGGTGAGATCTGCTTGGTTCCAAACATTCTTCCAAATATCTTACTTTGTGTACAGCAGAACAAAAAAATGCATACAGGTTTGGAACAACTTGACGGGGAATAAATGATGACAGAATTTTCATTTCTGGGTGAACTATCCCTTTAAGAAATAATCAAAAAGCCTTAATCTCAATAATCAAAAGTGAATAAAAGTGAATAAGACTCTGACCTGAGGGATGCAGTCAGTATACGCGAACATGGATTTAGATTTGTCATCAACACTGATGTGGTACAGGATACGCATCGCTATGTGCTTGTGTGTGTCATCGCCTACAGAAAAAGGAAGAGAAAAAAACCTTCAGAAAGATTAACAACGCATGTAAACTTTTAAAGTGCTATCTAAATTGATCAGTCGTGGTCAGTTAGATAATGTATTTATACTGGCTCGTGCAGAGAGCGAGTCATTTATCATAGAGATTAGAGATAAGAGCATGTGGGGTATGTGATTACAATCCAAACTCATTTCACGGGGGAGAGAGAAAGCGTAGACACACATGCAGCACAAACACTCACACTTCTCCCTACAAACACTCTCATTAATAACACTTTATGCCCTCCTCCTCTTCTTCCCTAATGCTGATACTCCCTTGTGAGATAGGAAACACTCGGATAGATCAATGGTATAATCAGTCATTATAAGTCCAACCATGGCAGTCAGGACCCAAGACACCCTAGAACACATTATCACATCGGCGATTAAAAGCAGATGTGACCATTGGGGAGAAAAAAAGTGACGGAAAGCTGAGCAGGTAAAGAAAAGGAGAGAAGAGGTTTGCTTAGCTTGTTTAATTGGGGACACAGGAGGAGGCATATATTTTAGTGGCATTAATAAGCGAGGGCCGTCCTGGGCGGGCCCTCGGTGGCTGGAACATGTGCTTCTCGTTAGTGGCTGCAGATGCAGATGACCCACGTCGCTGCTTCACCTCAGCGAGAGTTAGCCTCTTAAACTCAGCCCTAACTGTTGAAGCGTAAATGGCTGACACGGTGAAAAAACGTGCAGCAATTTAGCTCTTAGATGTAATCACGAGAACTATTTACAAAGCAGCATTTTAATGCAGAGGTGTCATCCGAGCTGGTCAGCAAAGAAGCAGCATGTGATTGGCCTCAAGTTACCCAAAATATTGTGGTTGATGCCTGACAAAGACGTACAGAAAGCGCTGTTGGATTGTTGTGAACGACTGAAAATGAAAACAGACGCAAAGAGGAATTATTCTGCTATGACGTGTGGCTGAACTCAAAGTCACTGGGTAAATGTGTTTGGCTTAGCTAGATTCAAGATATCTGATAAAAATGGCCATAATTTAAGTCAAACCTCCATCATCTACACCTGCACCAGCTTCTGCCAAAGCAGGTTTTTGGTTTCAGTGTAACTGTATATTCTTCAGCTTGTAAAGAAAATCATTCAGATGTAGATCATATGTTGGTTTTCAAATTTAAACATTTCAGCATTACTGATTTTCCAGCGCAAATAAGAGTGTATAATACACATCTTTAATTTGGAAGCGTACAAATATAATTTGTCCATTAACCTTGCATATAAAAGTTTTATCTAATTTCTTGCTGGCCCAAAGAGGTTTATTTTAAATGGAAAAGAGGAAAATGATATAATCCAGTTCATTTTGGGCTTGGATGATATGTGCTAATCAGGAGTTGGTCCACAAGGTTTTCAAACAGGTCCAAGGATGCCCATTGTGCAAGAACAAAAGAGCAGAAAATTTCACAAAATTTTACTGTTCAAAAGTTTGTTCTTTTGAACTTTCTATTCATCACAAAATGTATTAACAGTTTCCTCAAAAATATTAAGCAACTGTTTTATACACTGACAATATTAAGAAACGTTTCTTGAGCAGCAAATCAGCATATCAGAATGATTTCTGAAGGATCATGTGACAATGAACACTGGAGTAATGATGCTGAATATTCAGGTTTGATATCACCGGAATAGGTTATAGTTTAAAATACATTAAAATAGAAAACAACTGTTTTAAATGTAATAATATTTCACAATATTACTGTTTTTATTGTATGTTTGATTAAATAAATGCAGCTTTCGTGAGAGACTTCTTTCAAAAACATGAAAAAAATCTTACCGACTCCAAACATTTGAATTATAGGGTAAATATATAATTGTTATTATTTCTACAGAGTTTCTCAGTGAGGGTTTCAGGCAATATCTCTTGTAAAACTACTTTGGAACTATATCTGTTGCAAAGTTCTTGGCATTAAAATTTAAAAAACCTCTCTGTGCAATTCAATTACAGTGGAACAATGGTCTAATCTCATGCATATGAAAGGTAAGAGAGTTACCCAGCAGAGCAGTGAGTTTGGGCAGCAAACCCACATGCACCATCTTGGTGCGCAGGCCCGTGTCAAAGGAGAGGTTGTGGAGAAGTCGCAGAGTGACGTTCATCAGGTCTTCGTGCTCACATGGAACCAGACGAGCCAGCTTCTCCACCGTGTCCATCTCGGCCTATTACAAAGCATAAGTGAAGAAAACATAATACATTTTAAATTAAACGTCAAAAGAAACAACTACATAAAAATATTTAAACTATCTTTTCCTTTTAAATATCACTTAGACTGAAGAAACAAACAGAATCACCTTCTTTTCTCACTTGTTCCTAGTATCCTACAACAGCCAGAATGTTTTGTTCAACATGTGTTTTTGTGTACGTACATGATGAAAGATTTTCAAAGCCAATAGTCCATTTCTTTTATCTACAACAAGGATTTGGTTAAGGGATACAGGAATAAAAACAACTTCTGTCTTGATAAATGCACATTCATAGCCAGAGTAAATTGATTCCAGGTGGACTGACAGTGGAGCAGAGTAGGACAAGCAGGATGAGTCTCTGTACAGCAATGACAGAAAAATCCTGATATATCTGATCCCATAAACTTCTAAGACAACTGAAAGATGCAGCTTTATGCTTAAAATGCATCTATACTGATTTCATGTCTATAGTAATCTCATAGTAATTTCATGAATGTTTATTTCAAAGCTTCTGAAGTGCTAGACACCAAGAAGATCTTAACATGTCACTCATTTTTTTATCGTGGCCACGATTCGTTCCTTCGTTTTAAGTAAATCGTGCACACGATACAACAATTTGTTCCCTCAATTTAGTAAATAATGGACACATTGTACTAATTTGTTCCCTAATATTGATTTAACTAAAACAAGAGAACAAATTATTACAAAGTGGCCAAGATTTAGTAAAACGAGGGAACAAATTCATATATTGTGCATGCAATTCAGTAAAATGAGGGAACTAATTATTATACTGTGTGCACAATTTAATAGAATGAGGGAACTAGTTATTATATTGTGTGAAAGATTTAGTAAAACGAGGGAACTACTTATATTGTGCGCACAATTTCGTAAAACGAGGGAACTAATTATAATATTGTACGCACAATTTTGTAAAATGAGGGAACAAATTATATTTTGCGAAAGATTTAGTAAAACGAGGGAACTAATTATTATATTGTGTGACAGATTTAGTAAAATGAGGGAACGAATTATATCATGTGCACAATTTAGTAAAACGAGGAAACTAATTATATCATGTGCACAATTTAATAAAACGAGGGAACTAATTATTATATCATGTGCACAATTTAGTAAAAATGAGGGAACTAATTATTATATTGGGCAAAAGAGTTAGTAAAACGAGGGAACTAATTATTATATTGTGCGAAAGATTTAGTAAAATGAGGGAACAAATTATATTGTGCAAAAGATTTAGTAAAACAAGAGAACAAATTATTATATTGTGTGCGCAATTTAGTAAAACAAGGGAACTAATTATTATATTGTGCGAAAATTTTGTAAAACGAGGGACCGAATTATTGTATTGTGCGCACAATTTGGTAAAACGAGGGAACAAATCTATACTTCATGAGCACAATTTACTTAGAATGAGGGAACGAATTAGTGCCCATAATTTGTGCCCATGAACATACACATACACATACAGTGTATATATATATATGTATTATATATATATAAACTGTCAACATTAACGCGTTAACGCATGCGATTAATTCAAAATCCTTAATGCATTAAAATAATTTCACGCATATTTAACGAAAAAAAATTACGGAAGCATATGAAATTGCATCATAACATAATTTACGTCACGCAGTTAGATGATCTTAAAGTCCATGCTGACTATATCAGAGATGGCAGAGAGAATTATTCATTCCAGTGTCTGTTTCGCTTTAAAACACAAACTCTCTGTCATATGTGATTGTATCTGAAGAGCGCGAGCCCTCCCGCATCGCGCTGTTCCTGTCTGAACGGAACGTCGAAACATCCCACCGCTGTATGGCCAGATGATATGAAAACTGTTTCTCGGCTGGATAAAGCAAATCAGCTTCTTGCTCTGAAAGTTTTGATGGATGAGGACTGCAATCAAAGTAAAGACGATTGCGGTGACGTACAGGAGTCGTACATTAAGCACGAGTGAATCCGTTATATTAATGGGCAAACAAATCATGTATGAGCGCTCTCAACGCACTGATCGCACATTGTCTTTATGCACAGACACATTTCAGTACATTCACGTTGTTTTCACACACATTCAGGATAATGTTTGGAATTGTCCTGTGTATGTTGCTGTGTACTTTGTATATATGCAGGTCAAGGCAGTTGGTTTAGGTTTTTTTTGGCATCTCCATGTGGTCCTGTTCAGTATAGCAACTTGACTTGTCTAAAATGTAAACAAGCTCTTTGCTGTTACACATACTATGCACTGTGAATTATGAAATGTTTTTTTTTTTTTTTTGCTGTGATTTTTTTATGGGTGCTTTGGTGCACATAAATGTATGAATTATATGTATTTTAAAATTGGTTATTTGGTGTCCTTTTTTGGAAAGACATCTAAATTTACCTTGAAAAAAGCTGAAAAAAACATGTTTTGTGAGAATCACAATTTAATCTGATGGTTTGGTTTGCTGGACATAGGCAATGATGACAAAAATGGACGTGTTAAACAAGATAATGGTGTATGCTTAATTTCACGATAACAAAGACTATAGAATAACACAAGACGTGTCACTCGTATTGTTTTGAATGGGAGAAAGTGCAACGCGCAATATGGCGGAATAAGTCCCGCCTTCTAAATAAGAGCCAATCGCCGACTGGTAAAATCATCGTGCCACTGCAGTGGCCGTTAGAAGCACCGGTTACTATAGGTCTGCGCATGCGCATTAGCTTGATCCAGCCTAAAAAAATAGTTGTTGTTTTTTTTTTTTTGTCATGATTCGAGCGTTTGGAAAAAAAAATAATGAGTTGTTGTTGTCGTCAGATTTAATTGGTGATTACAAATATAAAATTTAATCGAAAGCTTGGCAAACAGCTTTGGAGAATTTGATGTTTCCCCAAAGAGATAGGAGTTGCACTTTTGCATGCCCGAGAGGCGTTTCAAAGATGGCCGCCGAGTGAAATGACTTGTCTTAAAGGGACTTTGATGATAAGTGTTCCAATAATCGCCATTAAGGGTGCGCAATTTAAAAAAATCTATCTATTGACAGCCCTAATATATATATATATATATATATACACATATACACACACACACATACTGTATAACAATAAAATAAATAAATAAATACTACTACTAGCACAAAATGTTTGAGCAGTTATACATTTAAAAGGCTTTAGAACTTTAACTGTTTTATGAGTTTCTTGTTTGTGTTTTCATGTTTGAAAAGGTTTCAAAGTACATTGTGAGATCAGTATTACAAAAGGTAATACATGAGGGTTTTTACCATGTCGTTCTTGTTCTCCAAGAAGATGCTGAGCTTTTTGAGGAAGGACACCACCAGCACCAGCAGCTCCTCGTTCTCTCTCTCTAGAGACTTGACCAGCAGGTGCACAATGTTCTTGTTCCTCATCTTGAGCTCTGTGCGGGTGTCCTCAGACAGATTCAACAGCAGGTAGAATGCAACTAGAGCCATAGGGAGGAAAAGGAACACATAAACAAAGCCTCATGACTCCTACTAAATGACCCCTACTCCTAGAAATCTTTCACTTCCTGTACCTCGCAGCAGCTGCTCCTGTTTGACCAGGAAGCTTTGGTATTTCTTTAGGGTTTTCTCATGCTCCTTCCGCAAGCTCTGGTTGTCGGGGTCTTCGTCACGTGGATATGTTAAGGAATAATCTAATTAATTTAACATGTTAATTTAGTGATTCATTTTTGACTTTTTGATTAAAAAGAGATTGACAAAAAGGATATAAGCCTTGCTCTTCTTTTCTAACTCATCGTGCCACAGGTCATATTTCTTAAGCTCATGCTCGATGATGTTCATGCACAGCACGCCGATCTTATAGTGCGTGATGAGCCCGTGGAACTGAGAGAAACTGCAGGAAGAACACAAGTCGTAAGGGTCTGTCCTCCTCTGACCTCTAATGGCACATTCAGCCAGACACTGATGCATGCGATACAATCTGAGAACTAGACAATGGCTGGTATGCAGAGACACCGAGATGGACATGCCAGATGAATTTCATACTCTAGTCCTGATTAGTACATAAACAGAACTGAAAGATCGGGCCAAACAACTCATCATACATTTCAAATACATCCTTCAAACGTCAAAGTCAATCTAGCTTGTGGAAAGAAATTTCCACATTAGCCATCTGAAAATGAGAGCCAAGGAAAACCTTCAAATGAGAACACAGTCTTTCATTGCTCAAATAAATGCTGACAGCTATCTCAGTGAAAGGAGTAACCTGATCTGCTCCCCACTAAAGATGTTTTGAAAACATATCATGTTTTTTTAAGGCTTTCAATCTTATACAAGAGCTTTATCAGAATGATATACGGTATGCAATCTGCTTCTTAAAATAAAAAGTTAGAAGAGAAGGTAGCATATTAATCCTCCAAAATATCTCTCTCACTACACAGTAAGGATTTTTTTTTTTTTTTTTTTGAAAGCCATCTCTTATAGTCACCAAGGCTGTATTTATTTGATCAAAAACACAGTAAAAAAAACTGTAATATTGAGAAATATTGTTACAATTTTAAATAATGGTTTACTATTTGAATATATTTTAAAGTGTAATTTATTTCTGTGTGTCATGGTGTGGCTGTATTAAAGTGCACGACGATGGAGAATTGAACAAAAACAGTATTTAATCCAAGAAATCCAATGAAAGAACACACAGGAGATTACAGGAGAAAGCTCAGCAAAAATCACCACATATATTATAGACGACACCAAAAAAAGAAATGAAGGAACTGCAAGCTTAAATACACATAGGAAGCTAATTAACAAAAACTGAAACAGGTCTGTAATTCTAATTTTTGTAATTCTAATTCTAACTGAATGCTTTCTTTCTGAATAAAATAATGCTTTCTTTCTTTGAAATAATAATAATAATCTTACTGACCCCAAACTTTTGAATGGTAATGTACATATTTATCTGAATGATTATTAGTTGACTGGTCAGTATGAAGGAAGCCACAGGATGTGTCATTGTGTTCAAAAACAGCTGGACAGACAAGCAACAGAATGACGTCTTGATATGCATTTTTAAAAGTCGAACCATTTTTTTCAACAACCATACAGCAAGATGTTAAAAAAAAAAAATAGACATCCTTCTGAATGTATTCATAGACCAACACAAGGCTGAATCCAAAACTGTGCAGCCCTTAAATAGTGTAACTTACAGATATATTCAACAAATAAACAGGCCAAAATAATATCAGTCTAATGTCCCCACAAACAGCGACTTACAGATCATGATCTGATCATAACAGGAAAAGATTGCTCAAATAAGGTGATTTAAAGTGTGATTTAAAGATTGAAAGTAACTTCTTTCTATTCTATTCTATTTCAAGGCCATTACCATAACCGGGGGGGGGTTTATTTGTAAAATAATTTTTTTATTTGTAAAATAATATTTGCATTAAAATATGCACACGTGTACTTTTATTTGTATGCCTAATATGTCAAAACAGTGGCATAACTTTGTTTTAAAAAGTGGGTGGGACAGGATTGTGTGTGTGTGGGTGGGGAGGGGAGGGGTTGCTAATACAATGCTATATCAGATATGTACAATAACAATTATGGAAAAAAAACATTACGATGTCCAGAAATATATTTTAATAGTACATGTTTAATGCGATAGTATTTAATATATCTGTAATACACTATTACTGTTAGTCCCGAGATTCTTCATATTACACTGTAAAAAAAAGTTGCTGCCTTAAATTTTTAAGTAAAATCAACTTGGCTGTTTAAGTAATTTCAACTTAAATTACATTAAACTAACTTTAAAAAATGAGTTGTATCTTGTATAACATAAAAAAAGTTGAAAATTGCTTAACTTATTTTGATAAATTAAAGTAATGTAAAAACATAAAACTTATTCATCATATAATTTTTTACAGTGTCGGAAATAAGTACATAGATCTGCAATTAGCATTCGCTACTACCTGGTAGTAGAAATGTTGTTAACCGCGTCAAAGGTTCTGGGTTCTAAACACGCTCATCTGTGTGAAGACTGTGTACAAGCCAAAAGAGAACATAAACTCCGCCTACTTTGATCAGATTGGTCATGTCAATAATTTTGACATTGACGAACGCTGTTAGACCGCTGAGGCAGAGCAGACTAAAAATGTAACTTTTAAAACTTTTTATCATTACAACAACCTACAGAGTGCTGCATAATGAAGTGCAGCAGAACAGTGCAAGAATTTCAAATATTGGGGGGGACAATTTGACCATTTCTAATTATTATCTGTGGTGATTACGGCTCTGTTCTATTCTATTCTATTCTATTCTGTAAAGCACCATAACAAAAATGGATATGGCGGTTGACAAAAAAAGCTGTAAAGGAATTGTGTACCTTGAGAAGCAGAAAAAGACATAGATGATAGTAGTTGCTAATTCCACACTTTGTTTCCAGTCCTCTCTCAGTACCCGGGCCAGAGCTCCAAGTGCAGTCTCTGAAAAACATCAAACATCACAAACTGACAAACAACTGGATGATAATGATCACTGACACAGATTAAACACACACACTCCACCAACAAAATCAAACATATATTGCAAGAGAAGTCAAAACTGCTGAAATTGCTGCTGTTGTGCAGGAGTTCATGACTTTTCATATGTTTATGACGGAGGTTTGTTATAGAATAATAACACTGTTGACAGTGAATTGGAAAAAAAAAAAACAATTGGTTAATTTAGTACCATTATGTAGGAGCTCCTCCAGGTTATCAGGGTTACGGGCTAAATGGAGGATCAGAGTGGATCCTCTAATCTTCTCAGGGATGTTTTCATACAACAGCTCTATGTAATCATCGATTTTATTAATATTGGCCTCCTCATCAATCTGAAAAAGAAAAAAAGGGTTATGGAAATACATAAACTTTAGACTACGGCTGTCAATCAACTAAAATGTTTAAGTTTGTCACAGTTAAAACATTTAGGAAACTAAATAAAAAGGCAGTCTTCAATTGATATGAACATTTCTATTAAAGGGTTAGTTCACCCAAAAATAAAATTTCTGTCATTAATTACTCACCCTCATGTCGTTCCAAACCCGTAAGACCTTTGTTCATCTTCAGAACACAAATTAAGATATTTTTGATGAAATCCAAGAGGTTATTTGTCCCCAATAGAAAGCAACGTAAATTACCGTCATTCAAGGTCCAGAACAGTCCAGAAAAACAATGTCTTTAGTAGTTCTCTGGACCTTGAATGGCAGTAATTACATTGCTTTCTATTGGTAATAATAACAAAAAAAAACTCTAGGATTTCATGAATAATATCTTAATTTGCGTTCCGAAGACGAACGTCTTACGGGTGTGAAACAACATGAGGGTGAGTACTTAATGACAGAGATTTCATTTTTGGATGAACTAACCCTTTAGGGAAGTTGTGGGCGATATTTCATTTGTTGAGCTTCATTGATGATTGAATTACACCATTCAAAGACTGCAAATGACTTTAATTGTATTAGACGCCTCATCAGGCCTCATCATAGTTTGGTTTATATACAAACTAAAAAGAAGGAGGATCAGTTTCAATCAGGTTCGAATAAGTTGGTAAAAATCACACAGAACAGAATGAATCAGCTATCATGTCAAATCAGATACATGTTAACGGCATTAAAATTAGCAGCATTTGACCTTTTTTTAATTAATCACATGTTTTAACACATTCACTTTGTCAGCCCTAATTACAAATAACTTTAAATGTGTTTGGGTGAGAAACATACTTCCATTCCTTCAAACGGTAGTAGTTCTCTGGGTTTCAGCGGTTTCTTTTCCTTCTTCTCCGCTATGGACAGACAACATGAAACAACGGACACCATCACATATAATACATTTAAAAAATAAATAAATAAGTAAATAAACACTACTAAAACAACAACATGGTGAGTTGCTCTTTTAAAAGTACAACAAAAAAATACTTTTTATTGTTTGCAAAAGGAAGGGATTTACATTTACTGCTGGGCTTCTTTCGGTTCTGTAAATACAGCAGCAGATGCTCCACCTCTGCCAGTTTTGATGGATGAATGATTTTACACTCTTCCACCACCTTCCTGGCCAGGGAGGAAATATCAGTGCTGGCATTCAGACTCCTCAGCCGGATGCTAAAAACCAAACAAAGACATAAATGTAAAACAAGCTGAATGAAATGTAATAAAGAGAATAGAGAATGTACAGAGTGTGTGCATATACATACAAAGCTAATCTCTGCTTACATTTTCTGGCATTCCTTCTTTTCCTCATGCCTGGCATTGCCTGACTCTCCTAAAATGGATGCTTCCACCTCATAGTACACCACTAGAGCCTTTTCTGTAGGATGCACATCTATATCACCAATCCTACATTTCCTAATAGACACAGGTGAGATCAAGATTGGATGTGACAGTGAGTTGCAATAAACATTGGATATACCCTATAGTGATCTGTATAATAGGTGCAGCTTACTCGGGACGCGCCCAAAATACTACATAATTGTCTAGATGAGCAGGGACACTGGCCTCACAACGGGATGGTTACAGTAGGCCACGCCCACGGCAAGTGGAGCGGATGAATTTGACCCAGATTTACACTATGACTATAGAAATGATAAGGAATTAATTCACTTTAAAATAAAACCAGCGGGAGTAAACACAAATTAATAATATTTAGTATACATACATTATATGCAGTGTCTCTATCTTGTCGATCGAACTAAGATAAAGCATTCATACTGCGATATATGTTTAAGTTAAATGTAATGGTTACCGCTGCAAATACTGCGAATCGTCCGGCTGCATTTTATTCCGTTCATGTGAAAGCGCGAGACGTCGGTTTGGGTGCTCTTCAGATTGTTGTTGACATGAATGAGAATCAAAGCATCGTTCATCCGCACTGGACTGATCCTCTATCACATTCACATCTGATGGGTCGAGGAGGGACAGAAGCCTGAACTGAGCGCGATCGCCATCTGTAGGACGGGAGGAATACGAGGGCGGAGTGGCGTCTTTTCATAGATAATAAATCTATTGTATAGTGCTATGGAATTTCCAAATTACTATGGTATAGTGTTATGGTTAGTTTAGTTTTAGTTTCCTCACTTTTTCGAAATTGCATCGTTGGAATTAAAACGTAAAAGGGGTCTCTAAAGGAGTCAGTAATATGCAGTTTTTATACCCACGTCATTTGATATTCTACCCTGGAGTCACTCTTATGGAAAACATTTGCTTGCTTGCTTCATTCATTCATTCATTCATTCATTCATTCATTCATTCATTCATTCATTCATTCATTCATTCATTCATTTGTTCATATAAATCGTAAATAATGTAAACAAACAATTTTGTCTAACATAGTTATACAGTAAGTTGAGCTAATTTTAATGTTTCCATAAGACAACAAACATGCATTTCTTCTTTGGAAATTATGGATTGTAGCATTGGTTATATGTTTATTTACATATGTGTTATATAGTAGGGAATATAATAGAATTTATGCATAAATGAAAGCAGTTAGGATACATTCTCCAGAGGATATGATTACAGTATGAGTAATCAGTATGAGTTGAGCATGGTTTCACAGACAGGGTTTAGCTTAAGCCAGGACTAGGCCTTAGTTAAATTAAGATATTTAAACAGCTTTTATTTTAAAAAAAAAAAAAAAACATTACTGGTGTGCATCCTGAGACAAAACAGTGGCACTGACATATTTTAAGGTATTTCGGTGCAAGTTATTTTTAGTTAAAACAGCTCAAATATGCATTTTAGTCTGGGACTAGCATAAGTCATGTCTGTAAGAGTAATAAAGAAAAATGATAATGATTAATTCAACTGAAGGGTGTAGGACTTTGAAATATATTAATAGAAACATTCATAAAATAAACTTTTTTATCATTTTGCTTTGTAGCTTTTCTTGTGTGTCATGTTGAATGTGCTGGACACTTGGCTGGTCACCAGTGTGTTTGTTCTGGCTTATTTTATGGATGAATTTATATTCAGTGAGTGGTGATTCATATGTTTGGCATTGCTGATTTCAGAGCTGTCTAGCAGCAAAACTCATATCCTAATAATTTATCCAGCTCTTATGCAGACAACAGAACATGAAAGAAAGCAAAAAAACTTTTCTTTTTTTTTCACTCCAAAATAGGATGATAGATTTGTTTGTTCTGGCAATTGATCCAAACCAATAGGTGAATGTTTAGAAAAAAATACTCTTAGTTGAGGAGTTTCAGTTACAGTTTAACAAGCAGTGTTGGGGAAAGTTACTTTTTATGAAAGTAATGCCTTACATTACTTTTGCGTTACTTTTTCTCACCTGGGCTGGGCTTGCTTGTTTGTTTTTTAATAACAACAAAAAAGTTATATTTTTGGCAAATGTTTTCAAACCAGAAGTGAAATGCTGAAGGAAATGCATATTTACGCCTATACAGAAGAGGGCACAGCTCAAACAAACCTTTCAGCTGTGCTGCCATTCTGGATTAAAGAAGAATAAGATACAGGAGAAGGAAGTTCAACACTCTTATTTCTAAATCTAATCTAAAGTTATTTTTGCTTATTAGTATGGTTGAATTAGATCATTGAAGCTCAGCAGCGAAGACATTTAAGTGAGATTAAATACATGTACAAGTATATTTGTGTCATTTAATATAGTTAATTATTACAGGTTTGGGTAAAATTCTGAGATTGTTTTTATTCATTTTGGGGACAGGAGATCTGTTAGTCAATAAATGTGAAAAAGTAACTTGCATTACTTATTTGAAAAAGTAACAGATATTTTGTTGTAAATTGAAAAAGTAATTTAGTGTTACTTTACTAGTTACTTGAAAAGGTAATCTGATTACGTAACTCAAGTTACTTGTAATACGTTACCCCCAACACTGTTCAGAAGTTTTGCTCCATTTGACTAGAGGACAGGTTCCAAAATACAAGTCACCAGACATTTATAATATCTTCTGACCAATATAAAAATATGCTATACCATAAACATCAGCCATTCCTATACTTTTACGCTGATGATCAGCTCTAAATTTCAACTGGGAACACCAATAGATTGTGTTACATTTTAAAAGACAGAGAGAATCCATAATGTTTGGGAATAGTGAAAACAATATCAACAGCATTGGGTGGCCTATATATAGTGGCATTACTAAACTCAGCAGCCTATAGCACAGGGCAGCGGATATACTCTCTGCATGAGTTCACACGGATTCAGTCTAGTGACCTTTACCAGTTATACTATACTATAATGATCACCGCTGGCTCACACATATGAGTCATGGCATTACCCAAAACCAGTTTACCATAATTAAATGTTTTCATTTCTCACAATGAATCATCCAGTTGGATTCATTTACCGGTCAGCCCTTGAAAGCTGGCTAGAGTTTATAGGGATATTTTCAGGTTTAACGTTGCACTCATGTGAAACTTTTTTTTTTTTTTTTTTCAAATGCATCACACTCAGGGCCATACTATTAATGATGTCACTGGCTGCTCATGTTGTTGAGGATTCACCATATATAATGCTATAACAACATACAGAGTGCCCGCTCTGCTTACGGTTGTTTGCTACAGTACATTTTTGTCCCACCACGAAACACGATGCTCATTTTCCCTGCCCACCCTGCAAACCACCCTCTGACACATTAGAGCCGTCTAGCACGCACTGCAGCAGTAACAGCAAAGTAAAACAGTAATCTAACTAATTTGAAACATTTTGTGGTGATTTACAGGCAAAGCTGTGAAATATGACTTTAATAATGGTTACAAATGGCTCCACTGCTGTCTGTCTGAGAAACGCAGAAGAGCTCGAGAGCTTATGAAAAGGGCAGGCCCATTTGCCATATTTCTGGCAGCACATTTGTTATCAATGAAATGTGAAAATGACTGTGGTGTGGCTGTTACGGTTATTGCAGACTGAACTGTTGATGAAGTTGCTGTCCTGTGGTTCTGTTGTAATTGAGCTGAAGGTACTTTCATGTGTCAGACTGTGGGATGTGTGTGGTGCCAGTGGGCTGACTGGATTGGTGCTGCCCTACATTTACGAGCCAGCTTGTTTGTTTCAGTACTTCATAACAGTGTGATTTTACTGTTGACAATCTGCGTCAATAAGGTATTTAGCTATATTTAGTGATTTTACTGTTATGACAGATTGAAAAAACATTGGGATACTGATCCTAAATGGAAAACATTTTTTATTAAAACAGAGCAACTTAATTATATTGGCTGAACTTGTTAAAATTGTGCCCAGAACATTGAGGGAACATTTCTCAAACTACTGTGTGACCTTCAGGGTCATTACACTCACTTCAGAAGTCATTACACTTCAGAAGCTACTTTGACACTCGTTCGGTCCTCTGGCTTCCCTCTCATGTTTTATGCACATGCCTTGTACGACCCGTAGGTGAGCGGCCTGCCACGTGTGACACCAATAATATGCATAAGGTAACAGAACAAAATGGGATCAAACACTGGAGCCCTCGTACTACACCACCACACAAACCATTTATACCATCAATTTAGAATGTCTCTTTGCTTTTTACATTATAATCACTGCTGAAATTTAAGTCTTTGAAAGATGCATTTTAAGGTAACCTCCTGAGACGGATACTTCTGAAAATAATTAAATGAAGAACTGCTTAGCATGGAGGCTCCCCTTGAGCATTATAAGCATCTCGGCCACGATCGTAATTAATCAGACGAAAAACATAGCTACTGATCATAGTTCTGTGTGCAGATTTATGTCTGCGCTGATGTGGAATGTGGATGGGAAGAGTTTCACAATGTGCGCCTGCTCCAGAAAGAGTTAAGGAATGTTGTTCATTGTCACATGATGTGGGAGAAGACAGGCAATATTCAACACTCCCCGACACCCCCTCCCCGCCAGGCGCACATCTTGCCCGCAGATGTGGTGATACCACAAACACTTCAAAGTGCCTCCCCTCAGACCAACTGATATTCTGACGCCAACTGTAAATGTCCTGGACACGCAGAGTGGAAAATATGAAACCTTTTAAATGGCTCTGGAGGAACTCCTTGAGAAAAAGAAGCGCTTCCATTGTGACTATGGAAAAGTTAGAACAAAAGAATATTCTATCTTAAGATTCATTGTATCTGAAAGTGAATTAGGCCTTTGTTGCAGAAAAATAACATTGGCTCTCAGTATTTGCAGGGATAAAAAGTGTCTTGGGCATGCAAGCTGTTTTAGGTTATGTAATGGTGTGTTTTTGATTTTGGGTCATTTTAAGTGTCAAATGCTTTTATACTTACAATAATGTTCAAAAGCATTGGGTCTCTTTTGCTCGTCACAATCATTTGATCAAAAATACAGTAATAATGTGAAATATTATTGTAATTTTATGGAGCTGTTTTCTATTTGAATATATTTTAAAATGTAATATAAAAAGCTGAATTTTTACTCCAGTCTTCAGTGTCACACGATCCTTCAGAAATCATTCTAATATGCTGATTTGCTGCTCAAGAAACATTTCTTAATATTATCAATGTTGAAAACAGTTGTGCTGCTTAATATTTTTGTGGCAACCGTGATGCAGTTTTTTTCAGGATTTTTTGATAAATACTAAGTTCAAAGGAGCAGCATTTAAAAGAAATAGAAATCTTTTGCAACATTATAAATGTATTTACTGTCACATTACAAAATGTCTATTGTCACTTTCAATTAAATTAATGTATCCTTGATGAATAAAAGTATTCATTCAAAAAAGTGTACTGACCTCAAACTTTTGAACGGTAGTGTATATTATACCAAATAAATGGTAAATGGACATAATTATTTAGGTGGAAGTAAATAAATTACATTAAATTACACCAAATTATTAAATTAAATTAAATCAAACTATTAAATCAATTCAGATCAAATTCAGTTCAATTATTAAATCCCAGCACTGTTTTCTTTCTCCCAAATGTTTTATTAGTCACCTCTGCTTCACACTATAGAATGCAGACACAATATTACCTCTTTAAAAGTCCTCATGCAGCAACACTTTGACCTCAGCCAGAAAACAGCAACATGAGAGGCCACAATTAGAGCAAGAGAAACCACACCACAAACCATGCAGAAAGTTCAGCATATTCGGTTCATCTGAGTACCGAATTATGCCTCAGTCTCTGTCATACAGTAGTCTAGACAGACAGTCATCTTCCAGATATTCCAATGGTCAGGACTATATCAAGTTGAGCTTATAAGACAGTAACAGAGCAACAGACATTATACAGTTGAGAGGTCATTATACAAAAACATTTGACCAGAATAAAGCATCCCTGCGAGTCATGTAGTGAAATTATATAATTCAGTTTATAAGCTGTAAGATATATTTGGATCATGTCAGCCCATCTTCAAAAGTGTACAAAGACCTAAACTGCTATAAAACAATTCTAAATCTAAGTAAGGAACTAAACATGAGGACATTTCAGCCATGACTATCTACCAGATCAACAGAAAACATGACAGTAAAACTACCACATGTTCTTTTAATTTGGCGGGTATAGGAACTCACACCTGATCTTGTTGGGAGACCCAGCTATGATAGATGTGTAAGTTAATAGGGAGCGTGTTTAGAGTGAACATTATGACACCCCTGAAGTGGCCTGCTGGTATTGTACTGGTTCACAGTTGACAGGCTCAGAGAGTTCAACTCCATATGGAACATATATCACTCAATCTTCCTAACTGCTGGTGCTGCTGCACTTATTAAACTCACTTTAACACATGGCAAGTGGGCTTCACGCTGCAAGTCTCTTGCACACTCTCACACACTTACTCTTTGTGGTCAGCTCCATATATTTCACAGGCCCTGACTACTGCAGGAGGATTTGATTAGTGTGAGATGCTGAGATGCTGAGATCTGTCATCTTTTCAAGCTTAGCCATAAAGACATTTTTCATTTCTCAGTGGACTTTACTGGCTGAACATTAATACATACAATACATACAAACTCTAAACGTTAAACAACCAGCGCTGTTTATATCTGTTTGTTGTCCTTTTTTCTCTTTCTCTCATGGCAGAGCCATTTATACAGTAGAATACCTGTTCATTTCTCACCTTTCTTTTTCCTTAAATTTTCTTACTTAGGAATTTTCCCATTAGGGTTTTTCACACTGCACTTAACCCTGGGTTATCGTCGTTCTAAACCGTAGAAGGGGGGTTAGCACCGCTTTTTACCCGGGATTATGAAACTCTGCTCTGGAGCTCTAGAGCTCTGCTCTGCTCCAAACTTGTAAAGTGTAAAACGATGCAGTGTTAGAATGTTACAACTAGATGCTCAGCAACCGACAACCAATTGTGTGCCTTATATTCACGTGCTTTGGGCAGTCACGGAAACACAGTGTATAAATAGTGGTTTCTGCATATGATAGGAAAAATGTCAAACGGCAGTGGAAAATGTGACAATTGGAGTAAAGACGAGACTGTCATTCTTTCCTTTAGTTCGAAAAGTTCACTCAGAAAAAAACGTAATATTACAGTCAGCAACGTGTAATATGAGGACGCGCAATGCTAGAGCCTTTATGTAAACAGGTCACGTGCTGCATTTGTCCAGTCAGTGACACTGACACCGCAAATATGCAGAAAAGGACTTTAACTCGGGTTTTAGGAATGTGCAGTGTGAAACAATAGCTTATGGATACTCAGGATTAAAGGGTTAGTTCACCCAAAATGAAAATAAGTATAAAAAAAAAATTAAAAAAAGTATTCTTGTCGCTTTTTTAATATTAAGATAGAACCACTGAACTCACATGAACTGTTTCAAATATGTTTTACCTTTATGGATCTTGAGAGTTTGAATGGCTTTGCTCTCAATGGAGGCCTCACTGAGCCATCGGATTTAATCAACAATATCTTAATTTGTGTTCCAAAGATGAACAAAGGTCTCACGGGTCAGTAATTAATGACATTATTTTCATTTTTGGGTGAACTAACCCTTTAACTGTCAAACCCGGGTATAGTATGAGCTGTGTGAAACGTGAATAAATATAACCCAGGATTCTGTTCACCAGGGGTTTAGAATGACCCAGGGTCAAGTGTGAAAAGCCCTAAAGTTTCTGTTATTTTGGGGCGAGGGTAGCACACAGAAGGTGATGGTATAACCGATATAAAATCTCTCTAAAGCTGGGTGCATTTTCTGTCAAAGCTTCTAAGGGTGTTTCACACTTGGTTCGATTGCCTGGACCAAACCCGAGTACGATTGCTTCCCCCTTCCCCCTGCCCCCACTGGACTGTGTTCATATTATATTATTTGGTCCGACCCGCGGTTCGTTTGCTTCACCAAACCAGCAGCTGTTTACTCCGTTGCTTAGTAACGACTGCGCGGGAGAAATCGGCAAAATGCACAACGTTGCTTTCCTCGCTTTTATATTTTTGTTTTTGAACCGTTGTTCATAACGGCACTTGCGTCTATCTGCCGCGAATGTAGAATGCTGAAGGCGAGCAGAAATGAGATAGGCTACACTACAGCTCTCTGCTTGCAGCACGTCAGTCACGCTCGTCGGGAAAGTGAGTGAAACACACACAAACACACATTTTTATCAAATAATATGGCATTAATAGCGGTTCACTTCCGCAATTTGGTACGTTTGCGTTCATATCAGCAGCGAACCGTACCGGAGTTCACTTGAACCGCACCCCAGACTACCCTTTTTAAGCGGACTCGGGTACGGTTCGCGGGTGCGCACCCAAGTTCAGAAGACTGTGTTCACTTTATCCAAACGTACCGAACTCTGGCGTCAATCGAACCCAAAAGTGCTAATGTGAAAGCACCCTAAAACTTGCTTACCAGCTGATCCAGGTGGATTTTCAGAACAATTTATGTAAGTATCACTAAAGGTAACATGATGCAGAATGAGAATTTATTTAAAAAAAAAATATATATATATATATATAAAATATTATGATTTTTATAAATAAAAGGTTTTTATGCAAATCAGTACCCATGCCCCTATTATGCTTTTTCAGATATTACCTTTCATGCTGTGTGTAATATCACCTTTTGTGAATGTAAAAGGTCTGCAAAGTTTTAAAGATCAAAGTGCACGATAAATAAAGTTATTCTCTCTCTCTCTCTCTCTCTCTCTCAAAATGATTCAGAATTGCCACAATGAGTCATCAGTAATTCCAGTCTTCTGTAACTTAAATACGTAACATTACATAATGGTCCTATGGTCTTCATTGGCTGCAATACAACCACAGCAATACAACAGCAGTATAACCTTTTGACGATTGCTTCTCAAATCTCCGTGAGGTCTAAATGGGATTTATAAAAACCCTTATATCCATTAAAGATGGGCCAGTACCAACTTTATTTGGACCACCTTGCTCTTCATAATCATAACCTGTAAGTATTAGTGTTGTCACGGTACCAAAATTCCTGTAGTCGGTACTAATACCAGTAAAATTATCACAAAAAGGTTTCTGTCCTACGGTGTTTTTTCTACTTTACCACAGTAAAGAATGCGAATATAATAGGCCTAATTAAAAGCGAACCAAAGGAAGAAACGTTTATAATCCCCTGCGTGAGTGAAGATTTGGGAAAAGAAACAGAGATTCCATGTTCAGTGGAATAACTAATGGAATATTGTTAAATTCTCTGCTAATGGGCTATATGCACGGGGCGTTCTTTAGAATTTCCGCAATAATATAAGCCAGCTCGAAAACTTCCGGGGAGATGTAATTTGCTGGTGTGTTGAGCATCAGTAGTGTAATACTTAGTTTATAATTAGAATATAGTCACTTAAATAGTCAGGCATAGCATTAATTTAGTTATTCAAACGTAAGACAGCATAATAAATAAATAAAGACGTACCTCATTGTTCTTAAATTCAATTCGACCATCAGTTTTCACACTTTTATGTAAAATATTTTTTTTCAAAAATGTAATATTTATTGTGCACTTTAGTTAGATTAACTGAATAAAATGTGTTTTTACAAGTGTGCTGAAATCATTGATCTTGCTCTGCACTGACTGACAGCTGCTGTGATTACAAAGGGAAAGCGCGGTGCTAGCTTTCTGTGTCATTTATTCACAAGAAAAGTTATTGTTTTTCTTAAGATATTTTGAGTATTTCATACTTCACATTGACAAAATGTATTTTTAAACCTAATTATTTTATAATGTTTAATATTTAGTCAAAAACGAAGTGAAAAACGATTAGAGGAAATGGCTGATATATGCGCAAATAAATGCTACTTTGCCGCCACCTGCTGGTAAAGTGGTAATTATTGTCTTTTTTATTTTTAAATAAGTGTTTTCTATCAAATGTTGAATTTCCTACATTTTTATGTTCGGTTTTACAATGGGGACAGTCTCAGAAGGATGAACAAATAATGTTTGTGGTCATCACATTAAAAATAACATTTGAAGTGCTGGGGGAAAAAATGCGTGTGCATGTCTAATTACAGACATGGCGTTTTTATATGGTCCCAATAGCTTTGTCTTTATTGCAGTCAATAAAACTGGTTTATTGGCTAATTAGGTAAATGTGATAACTGCATTATATGAATACAACATTAAAAAGTCAACCATTGATGGTTTTGTGTCGATGTAAAGCGACTACAGAATGAACAGCTAACAGTTCACCGGAAATGCCCGAGCTGGCTTAACGACAACCAGGAAGTAACCGTGCATATAGCCTATGGGGTGACCAGATTGCGATTCGCAAAACATAATACAAAGCCCACAAAGCTTAAATGTATGGACTCACGTACCTCTCTCATTCGGCATGAACCAAAATGTTTCCATGGCTGCGATGTCACATTTAATTGCTAACCTATTAGCCTATTTCTTCTGTAAACAAAGCTTTGTGCTTTACTCATGTCATATTCACATAAAATACTGGCACAGCCATATCATTGGGTACCGAATATACTCGGTACTCCCGGTACTACAGAAATGTTGGTATCGTCACATTTTCAAAATTTCAGTACCGACTTGGTACCGAAGTACCAGTACTTTTGACAACACTAGCAAGTATGATTAATTATTGATGTATATATTTTTTACTGGGTGTTCAAAATATGTAGTTTTGTGTTATAGGGCTCTGGCTAACTCATGTTATTGTTGTTTTACTGAAATACATCTGCTAATCAGCTGTGGGCCCATTATTACCTAAAATTGGAGATTATCTGTCGCTCTTACTACTTTGAGTAATTATAAAGGATGGAGCAAGATTTGTTTTACAAACTTACATCAGTCCTTAATGTTAGTGCTCGGCTAACGTATACACTGTTATTGATACGGTTAAAGTTCTCACATGTGCACTGCAAAAAATTAGAAATATACACATTGATTTGTTGATGGACATACACTTGTTAATGCTGATGGTGAGGAATTACAGTTGCAACATCTCATAATGTATGACAAACTGAGTAGTGTATCACAGAGAAACATCCTGCTCAAGTTGTCCTTAAATGGAGATTCGGGTTGAATAACTAGTCCAATATTTTATCACCGGATTCGCACTCAAATTGATATGGTAAAATCAAGTATTATATTCTCAATGCCGTCATTATTGTCTTTACAGTGTGAACAATCGCTGGGGATTTAGTAGGCCTCCAGAGCTGAAATACATTTATGGCAATGGACGTTTTGTTTCCGAGACACACTGTAAATGGTAGACCAATCACAACAGACTGGGCTGTCTGACCAATCAGAGCAGAGTATTTAGAGAGACTAAACCTTCGGATGGGTTGTTTGAGAATCTTGTGGTGAAAAATGTGGTGATGTGCAATGTATATTATAAGAAAATGAAAGAGTTTTTTTACCTTTGGTGCACGTAAACCTGTTGTAGGAGACCTCCAAAACAAAATTAGGAACCTTTAAAATAGCATAGTAGGGGCACTTTAATCAACCTTAATCAAACAATGTGAGCTTGTTGTTACTCATGCACAACAACAACAACAACAAAAAATATATATTGAATGTTTAAAAGAAATTCTGTGTATTTGCACAAAATAGATAAAGGAATGTGTAATGAACAAGTAATGAGCTTTTCCTGAACCACGTCTACTGATTTGTGTCATCATTTAGTCATAGTCATATATCAATGGAATGTGAGAAGTATAAATTAATGTCAGTCCAGGACACCTGTGGTTCGTGCAGAAATGCAGTGGTGTTTTATTTGGATCTATTTACAGACCTCTGAAGCTTGACTTTTAAAAACATGGCATATTATGAAATCTCAGTTTGGGTTAAATGACTCATTTATTAATAGCTGTGGTCCATTTTCACAGTGCCTTCAACAGCTTAAACCACATGCTCAGTGAATCACCGATGGAAATGTGCAAAACAGGATGCAGGACTTTCTACATAATAAACACCAAAAGACATCATGAATAGTCTCATACTAACATAAAAGCAACACGTCAGCTGTAATGTTTGGGGCTAAAGAAAATGTAACATTGGTGACAAATTGCCTTTGTGCATTAAGGTTGATGACATGAGGCTGATATTAGATCAGGGTTCACGGGGGACAATAGTCTGTACCAGCTGCTTATTTTCTCATTATCATAAATGATACTCAAAAGAACACATAAACTATTTTAAGCCCAGAGTGAGGGGAGAAATGGGAAAAGTGCAGCCACACATAGTGGGTTGCTGTGTTTGCCAGCGCTCTCTTGCTGATGGCAATATTGAAGTAATCTCAACCAGATGTTCATTAATGGCTTTTTAAGAGATCTCAGGGAACGAGGTGGAGAAGCGGCCCAGATCCGCGCTCTGATCTCAGGCTCGCTTTCGCCGTGCCAAGGGCCCGGAGCTCCACAATAACACACATCATCTGACAGCTCCGCTCCCTAGCAACCAGCCTGTTTACACAGACAACACTCACCATAGGGAGGCTATTCGCAGGCTTCCCTCGCAAAAACATATCTTTCCCTACAATTATGAAAAATGATGAGTCTAGAGTTTACTGTAAATTGCCAAGAAGACTGGGATTTTCTTCACTGGATGCTTGTCTTCCTATACACAGAACCTCATAAATGAGGCTAATGAATGTGACTTATCACTTATTACTCAAATATATATATATAAAACAATGATTATTTCAGAATCACACTGGCTGTGTCCGAAATCGCATTATCTCTTGAGGAGGTACTTATTTTGAATAATTACTTCATGACTGCTAAAAAAGTATGTTCTATATAGTATAAATAGTAGTATGAATGTAATCTAGACATATTACATTCGCCATATTTTCATTATCATGTGACGTACCAGCACCGGTTGCATCTCTTCAATGCCATTCACAAATCCTCTCCCATGGCCTCATGGGATAATAAAGTGTCCATCGTATGCACACTTCATTATCTCGCCAGAAGAACTAAGTCATCCGGGTATTTTTTGCTTAGTTTTTTTATGTCACACACAGTTTTTTGCCTATTCTATAGTAGGGAAGTATGCAGTTTTGGATGCAGCCACTTTTTATGAGTGAGTCACTGGATCATTCATTTAACCGATTCATTCAAAAATGCTGATTTTTGAGTCAATTGCTGAATTGCAGACTGATTGGTCTACGACATCAAAGTACCGCAAGAGCGATTAGAGAGCAAACGGCTACGTATGCTCATGGATATAGATAGATGCCTCATTAGCGGCTGTTACTATGGGCCGCTATACGTAAGCCATATTTGACATATATTAACACTCAAGAGCAAGTTGACTGTGCATCTGCAAACTTAGTTATATCAAGTATCAATATCTATATCTGCAATAGACTTCAGAAGATGATTTTCATAGGATTTAATACAAGATGAAGGCATTAGCTAACATGACATTAAAAAATTACCATAGTTTAAAAACCTGTAATTTCGAGTTAATAGGCCTACATACTGTATAAAAACACAAACCAACAAATTCTCACCTGTGAAAGGTTAACCCATTTCTTCAAGAATTTAAATCTCAGCAGTTTTACAACCAGAGGCTGCACAATGTTGTGGCATCTTGAAAAACTCATTGACACCGATTGGTCTGCACAGCGCCGCTTCAAGTCGAACACATAAATGCAATGAAAATTTAGCCCAAGCATATAGGCTATAATGACAGCTTTTACAAACTAATTGCAAATACTTTTATGAAAGTGTAATCTAATAAATAGTTAGTTCACCCAAAAATGAAAATTAGTTTTATAATCTCATTATGAACTTTTTGAGGCATAAAAGTGGTGGAGGAACAGAAATCTCTCAGATTGAAAATATCATCATTTGCGATCTGAAGATGAACAAAAGTCTTACAGGTGTGGAACAACATGAGGGTAAGTAAATGATGATAGAATTTTCACTTTTGAGTGAACTTTAATTGTAATTAAAACATAATTAAATAGCCTTTCATTAAATATGAAGGTTCTGTAAAAATTAAAAAAAAAAAATTGTATTATAGCAAGTATTACAATTCATTAAATGAATCTGCTATATAAATCTGACCCGAGATCAGTTAAAACCATTAGACACTCCTTTATGAAAACCACGGTAAAATCACACGACTTGGTGAGTTTGACAAGCTCCGAACCTCTGATTTGAAACTAAAGATTTGTAAATGTTTCAAAGCTTGCAGGGCAGTGTTTCGAATGCACATTAAGTGCAAAAGCTAACAGCTTTTACTTTGTTTGGAACTATTTTCATTGGCGAAGCAAAAAAAGCACAAAGTTACTGGTAATATTGTGTCTAAAATATAAGTTACTCAGTATTCTTGTTTATTGAGCAGATTTGATATGTTTACTGTTATGGATATCACTGACTAATCACTCAGCATATCTTCGGCGAACACTAAGCAGTGTCTCCTACTCTCCAAAGCTATCAGAGACTTTTTCTTCAAGTTTCTTCAGAATAGCTGAGCTTTGCACGTTGACGGGTTTTGCAGTACCAGAGCGCACTTTATTTGCTCCTCATGTGCACAGATGCCAGCTCTAGTCTGGTGCTGTTGAGTCACTCTTGATGGTTTTGATCAACAGAACACCCTGTACTTCCTTTGTTCCCTAATACAAACCAAACATGAAAACAACTGAGCATTATTATGTGAGGGATGAGGTTTACATGCATTCCTAATTAGATCTGGGCTTTACAATCTAAATTTAGATCTGCACAGATCAAAACCCACCACTTTCCATTTTTCAACAAACAAAACATCCAATCCAACCTCAGGCAAATAGCAGATAATTGAACAGCAAAATTGGATTATTAGCATTGCATGATTTGGTTTGTTCGTGAATGACAGTGTGCTATAGAACACGACAAATGGTTGCAATCATTTCTGATGCAATAAATCAACAAATCTTGAGAGTGCAGGTATTTTTCCTCCATCATTCTGACTATATTTGACACTGCAAACATCCACAACGCTGCTCTACTTGGGCAGTAGGCTTTACCGATCCTGCCAGGAGGCATTTATGTCAGAGAGTCATGTTTGATGGCAAACTTGAAATGATTTCCATGCTGCCAGAGGCTGATTCAGGCCTCCTTTTGTTCTTCTAGTTTGCAATGAGCATTGCAACAATTACACGACTGTAATGCTAATGGTGGGTTTATAATGGACGCTGTGCTGTTCCCTCCAGACTTGGGATCCAATAGACTGAGATTACCTAGGCAAACCTCAGCACAGATGGGCAGTGGAGAAGTCCAATTGGTAACATATGTGAGCCCCCTGAAATGCTGGCTTGGATACCACAGATATATAGGCCCTCAAGGCCATCACAATATTATTGATCAACTACAAAAGCAGCATTTGTTGTCATAGGTCTAATAACACTTAATTATTTTAGAGCTGCATAAAGAATCTTGTAAAAACAATGTTCTGAAAGCAAATGAATGCCAAGAGTGCGTTTTAATATTCAGTGCACTTCAGGTGTGCCTATGTGACAAACTGGGTTTTGTATTTGGGTGAGGCCCAATCGTGTCTAATAAACATATGGGAAAGCATAATAAACCAGGGAGAATGGCTATGAACGTTTGTCCTAAAGCCCCTTAGGTGAGCCCCTACACTCAATTACCTCTGTAAACATCCCACAGCCCACATTTCTCTCTCTCTTTCTCTCAGTTGTAATCAGCCCATATCTGGGCAAGAGTTTATTTACTTGGCCAAAGGAAAACAAAAGAACATTTTGAGCTTAACTAAATAAACTAGCTATTAACCCTGTCATCCACTTAAACTAATGGATTTAGCCAGTGTTTGCTTTTTCTGATACTTACACAAGGGGTGGCATTTTAATGGCATTAAATAGGTGAGACAAGCACATGGATGTTGTTGTGGTTGTTATACTGCTGTTTCAGACTAAAGGTAAGGTCATATTAGCAAAATTTCATCGTCTATTGTGAGTTCTGTTGTCAGCCATGTATAAATTAATGCACAGCTTACACCGAAGTCACTTTCAAACCAAGCAGTTTTCTGTTAATCAATGCAGTGAGTGTGTGACCAACTTAAACAGATAAATAAAATAATGTTAAGTAACATAAAAAAGTCAAAGCTTTCTAGCACTGGATGTGCCGGTTTTTGTCTCAACGGCAGCTGCAGTCATGTCCTCATTTCATATATAAAACACTAGCGATTCACAGCTACTTGCTAATGCACTCGCATTCACATAAAGTAGCCTTGTTGACAAGTTTCTGTGAGTAAGGGCAAAACACGCAAGATGTAGTACTTGCAGTGCCCTGTAGATGCCGATATCACTTCTTTTGTAGCAGAAATAAACTGCTGAAGAAAATTTTAGGTGCCATGAAAAATGTAATGTGTAAATAATTGGTCATTACAAATGTGGTGGAGTATAGAGCACATATACTTATTCAAAAATGTAGTCAAGTAAAGAGTAAAATTTGCTAATATCTTTTATACTCAGTAAAACTACAGAGTAGCCATGATACTCAATTACAGTAACTAATTTCATTCACTCAGATACTTTACACCTCTGTGTTGGTCCCCCTATTGCTGCCAAAACAGCCCTGACCCATCAAGGCATGGACCCCACTAGACCCCTGAAGGTGTGCTGTGTTATCTGGCACCAAGATGTTAGCAGCAGATCCCGTACGTTGCAAGGTGGGGCCTCCATGGATCGGACTTGTTTGTTCAGTACATCACACAGATGCTCAATTGGATTGAGATCTGAGAAATTTGGAGACCAAGTCCATCTCAAACTCACTGTTGTGCTCCTCAAACTATTCTTAAACCATTTAGCAAAACACATTATCCTGCTGAAACAGACCACAGCTACCAAGGAATACCATTTCCATGAAAGGGTGTACATGGTCTGCAACAATGCTTAGGAAGGTGGTACGTGTCAAAGTAACATCCACATGGATGACAGGACCCAAGGTTTAGCAGCAGAACATTGCCCAAAACATCACACTGCCTCCGTCAGCTTGCCTTCTTCCCAAAGTGTATCCTGGTGCCATGTGTTCCCCAGGTAAGTGATGCACATGCACCCGGCTATCCATGTGATGTAAAAGAAAACGTGATTCGACAGACAAGGCCAGCTCATTCCATTGCTCCGTGGTCCAGTTCTGATGCTCACATGCCCACTGTTGGCGCTTTCGGCGGTGGACAGGGGCCATGTGCACCCTGACTGGTCTGCAGCTATGCAGCCCCATATGCAACAAACTGTGATGCACTGTGTATTCTGACACCTTTCTATCAGAACCAGCATTAACTTCTTGAGCAATTTGTGCTACAGTAGCTCATCTCTTGGATCAGACCACGCAGGCCAGGTTTCGCTCCCCACAAGAACTAGAGTTTTGGAGATGCTCTGACCCAGTAAACTCACTCAAATCCTTACGCTTGCCTATTTTTTTAACTTTTTGGCGGCCAATGCAGCGTGGACCGTTCCTGTTTGCCAGATCTGGGCCACAAACAGGCCATAGCAATGACACATGTCAGCCAAGAGCAAAGAAATAAACCAGAACTAGACCTTATCTGAGCCACAAAATCTTTATATATTATTTATAGAATCATCTTAGCATTAACAAGCCTGTTAACAAGATTTACTGAAGGAAAGAAGAGAACAGAAAAAAAAGAGACAAGCAGAAACACAAGAGCTATAACTGACTTCAGCCACAGTCTTAGATGAAACCAACTGACGATAAAAAAGATATTAAATCTCTCCAGATCTCAGCAGAGAAGGATTAAACCACTCCACAAACAGCACTACAGCTTCACATATTACTAACCAGATTGACTTTATTTCTGTCATTAATTTACAGAAGTTTAACGCTCAAGTTTGTTTCATTTCATAATGGTGATTAATGTTTCCATTAGTTGGGCTCTTAACTCTTATAATATGTTTGTCTTCTCTGCATGCCTACTAAAGCTAAGCAGGGTTTTCTGTATCTGGATGGGAGACTGGGTAGCTGCTGGAAGAGGTGTTAGAGATGCCAACAAGTCTGATCAACCTGTGGCCTGAATGGGTCCTAATGCTCCAGTACAGCTGCAATAAGCTGTACTGTATAGAGGGTGTAGCCCTGGTGTAAAATAGTCCATAGAGCACATCACATACTGCCCAACACCCCAGTACAGTCACCATAAACTGTACTGAATAAAGGGTTAAAATAAACCCCAGAAAATAAGGGGGCAAAAATAATAATCCTTACATTACATCACATATCATGCAGGTAGTTAGTTAGTTTCACATGACATCATAAATGATATAGTACTTTATTTAGTTCTTACAACTTACATGGAAGCACTTTTTTCCATTGCTGTTTTTAATGTTTTTGAAAGAATTTTTTTATGCTCAACAAGCCTACATTTATTTGATCAAAAATACAGAAAAACAGTAAAAAAAAACAGTAACCGTAATAAAATAAAATAGTAAAAAAATATCCAAACAAAAACTGACACTGAAAAGCGACCGGCATTGAGATCTCGTACCAAAACAAAACCGACCATTGTTGAAATCTCATAAAGGAACAAAACTGACCGTAACTGAAATCTCATAATGAAGCGAAACCGACCATCATTAAAATCTAATAAAGGAACAAAAGCAACTGTCATTGAAATTTTGTAAAGGAACAAAAGGACCGTCATCGAGATCTTGTAACAATTCAGGCCGTCATTGAAATCTTGTAAAGGACCAAAACCAACTGTCCTTGAGATCCTGCAAAGGAACAAAATTGACCGTCATTGAAATCTCATAAAGGAACAAAACTGACCGTCATTGAAATCTTGTATCAAAACAAAACCGACCATCGTTGAAATCTCATAAAGGAACAAAACTGACCGTCATTGAAATTTCATAACAAAACAAAACCGACCATCGTTGAAATCTCATAAAGGAACAAAACTGACCGTCATTGAAATTTCATATCAAAACAAAACCGACTGTCTTTGAAATCTCGTAAAAGAACAAAGGAACAAAACCGACTGACACTGAAAACCAACCATCATTGAGATGTCATAACCAAACAAAACTAACCATCATTAAAATCTTGTAACAGAACAAAACCGACCGTCGTTGAAATCTCAAAAAGGAAAAAAACTTGACCATCATTAAAATTTTATAAAGAAACAAAACTGAGTGTTATTGAATTCTTGTATCCAAACAAAAACTGACCATCATTGAGATCTTTTAAAGGAACAAAACCGACTGTCTTTGAAATCTCGTAAAAGAACAAAGGAACAAAACTGACCATCTTTAAAATCTCATAACAGAACAAAACTGACGGACACTGAAAACCAACCATCACTGAGATCTCGTAATCAAACAAAACCCACCATCATTGATATCTCGTAACAGGACAAAACCGACTGATGCTGAAAATTGACGCATTAAAATCTTGTATCCAAACAAAAACTGACACTGAAAGCTGACCGTCATTGAGATCTCATACCAAAACAAAATTGACTGTAATTGAGATCTTGTAAAGAAACAAAATCGACTGTCATTGAAATCTCGTAAAGAAATGAAACCGACCATCATTGAAATCTTGTATCAAAACAAAACTGACCATTGTTGAAATCTCATAAAAGAACAAAACTGATTGTCATTGAAATCTTGTATCAAAACAAAACTGACCATTGTTGAAATCTCATAAAAGAACAAAACTGATTGTCATTGAAATCTTGTATCAAAACAAAACCGACCATTGTTGAAATCTCATAAAGAAACAAAACTGACCGTCATTGAAATTTCATAACAAAACAAAACCGACTGTCTTTGAAATCTCGTAAAAGAACAAAGGAACAAAACCGACCATCTTTAAAATCTCATAACAGAACAAAACCGACTGACACTGAAAACCAACCATCATTGAGATGTCATAACCAAACAAAACCCACCATCATTGACATCTCATAACAGAACAAAACCGACTGATGTTGAAAATCGGCGCATTAAAGTCTTGTATCCAAAAAAAAAACTGACATTGAAAGCTGACTGTCATTGAGATCTCATACCAAAACAAAATTGACTTTAATTGAGATCTTGTAAGGAAACAAAACCGATTGTCATTGATATCTCATACCAAAACAAAACTGACTGTTATTACGATCTTGTAAAGGAACAAAACCGACCGTCACTGAAATCTCGTAGAGGAACAAAACTGACCGTCATTGAAATCTTGTATCAAAACAAAACCGACCATCGTTGAAATCTCATAAAGGAACAAAACTGACCGTCATTGAAATTTCATAGCAAAACAAAACCGACTGTCTTTGAAATCTCGTAAAAGAACAAAGGAACAAAACCAACCATCGTTGAAATCTCATAACAGAACAAAACTGACTGAAACTGAAAACCAACCATCATTGAGATGTCATAACCAAACAAAACGAACCATCATTAAAATCTTGTAACAGAACAAAGCTGACTGACACCGAAAAAAACAACCGTCATTGAGATCTCATGACCAAACAAAACCAACAGTCATTGAGATCTTGTAAAGAAACAAAAACTGACCATCATTGAGACCCATTAAAGAAAAAACTTGACCATCATTAAATTTCATAAAAAAACAAAACTGACTGTTATTGAGTTCTTGTATCCAAACAAAAACTGACCATCACTGAGATCTTGTAAAGGAACAAAACTGACTGTTATTCAAATTTTGTAAAGGAATGAAATACCTGTCATTGAATCTTGTAAAAAAACATAATTGACTGTCATTAAGATCTTTTAAAGAAACAAAACCGACCGTCATTGAAATCTTGTATCAAAACAAAATCGACTGTCTTTGAAATCTTGTAAAAGAACAAAGGAACAAAACCGACCATCTTTAAAATCTCATAACAGAACAAAACTGACTGACACTGAAAAAAAACAACCGTCATTGAGATCTCATAACCAAACAAAACCAAACATCATTGATATCTCGTAACAGAACAAAACTGACTGACACTGAAAAAAAACAACCGTCATTGAGATCTCATAACCAAACAAAACCAAACATCATTGATATCTCGTAACAGAACAAAACTGACTGACACTGAAAAAAAACAACCGTCATTGAGATCTCATAACCAAACAAACCAACAGTCATTGAGATTTTATAAAGAAACAAAACCAACCGTCGTTGAAATCTCATAAAAGAGCAAAACCGACTGACACTGAAAACCAACCATCGTTGAGATGTCGTAACCAAACAAAACGAACCATCATTAAAATCTTGTAACAAAACAAAGCTGATTGACACTGAAAAAACCAACAGTCATTGAAATCTTGTAAAGAAACAAAACCAACCATCATTGAAATCCGTTAAGGAACAAAACTGACCGTCATTGAACTTTCATATCAAAACAAAACCGACTGTCTTTGAAATCTCGTAAAAGAACAAAGGAACAAAACCGACCATCTTTATAATCTCATAACAGAACAAAACCGACTGACACTGAAAACCAACCATCATTGAGATGTCATAACCAAACAACACGAACCATCATTAAAATCTTGTAACAGAACAAAACAAACAGTCATTGAGATCTTGTAAAGAAACAAAACTGACCATCATTGAAATCTCATGAAGGGAAACACTTGACCATCATTAAAGTTTTACAAAGAAACAAAACTGACTGTCGTTGGTTTCTTGTATACAAACAAAATATGACCATCATTGAAATTTCATAACAAAACAAAACCGACCATCGTTGAAATCTCATAAAGGAACAAAACTGACCGTCATTGAAATCTCATAAAGGTTAAAACCTGACCATCATTAAAATCTTATAAAAGAACAAAACTGACTGTCATTGAAGTCTCATATCCAAACAAAAACTGACATTGAAAACCGACCATCATTGAGATCTTTTAAAGGAACAAAACCAACTGTCATTGAAATTTTGTAAAGGACCAAAACCGACTGTCATTGAGATCTTGCAAAGGAACAAAATTGACCGTCATTGAAATCTCGTAAAGGAACAAAACTGACTGTCATTGAATTCTCATAAAGGAACAAGACGACCGTCATTGAGATCTTGTAAAGAAACAAAACCGACCGTCATTGAAATTTCATAGAGGAACAAAACTGACCGTCACTGAAATTTCATATCAAAACAAAACCGACTGTCTTTGAAATCTCCTAAAAGAACAAAGGAACAAAACCGACCATCTTTAAAATCTCATAACAGAACAAAACCGACTGACACTGAAAACCAACCATCATTGAGATGTCATAACCAAACAAAACCCACCATCATTGACATCTCATAACAGAACAAAACCGACTGATGTTGAAAATCGGCGCATTAAAGTCTTGTATCCAAAAAAAAAACTGACATTGAAAGCTGACTGTCATTGAGATCTCATACCAAAACAAAATTGACTTTAATTGAGATCTTGTAAGGAAACAAAACCGATTATCATTGATATCTCATACCAAAACAAAACTGACTGTCATTACGATCTTGTAAAGGAACAAAACCGACCGTCACTGAAATCTCGTAGAGGAACAAAACTGACCGTCATTGAAATCTTGTATCAAAACAAAACCGACCATCGTTGAAATCTCATAAAGGAACAAAACTGACCGTCATTGAAATTTCATAGCAAAACAAAACCGACTGTCTTTGAAATCTCGTAAAAGAACAAAGGAACAAAACCAACCATCGTTGAAATCTCATAACAGAACAAAACTGACTGAAACTGAAAACCAACCATCATTGAGATGTCATAACCAAACAAAACGAACCATCATTAAAATCTTGTAACAGAACAAAGCTGACTGACACCGAAAAAAACAACCGTCATTGAGATCTCATGACCAAACAAAACCAACAGTCATTGAGATCTTGTAAAGAAACAAAAACTGACCATCATTGAGACCCATTAAAGAAAAAACTTGACCATCATTAAATTTCATAAAAAAACAAAACTGACTGTTATTGAGTTCTTGTATCCAAACAAAAACTGACCATCACTGAGATCTTGTAAAGGAACAAAACTGACTGTTATTCAAATTTTGTAAAGGAATGAAATACCTGTCATTGAATCTTGTAAAAAAACATAATTGACTGTCATTAAGATCTTTTAAAGAAACAAAACCGACCGTCATTGAAATCTTGTATCAAAACAAAATCGACTGTCTTTGAAATCTTGTAAAAGAACAAAGGAACAAAACCGACCATCTTTAAAATCTCATAACAGAACAAAACTGACTGACACTGAAAAAAAACAACCGTCATTGAGATCTCATAACCAAACAAAACCAAACATCATTGATATCTCGTAACAGAACAAAACTGACTGACACTGAAAAAAAACAACCGTCATTGAGATCTCATAACCAAACAAACCAACAGTCATTGAGATTTTATAAAGAAACAAAACCAACCGTCGTTGAAATCTCATAAAAGAGCAAAACCGACTGACACTGAAAACCAACCATCATTGAGATGTCGTAACCAAACAAAACGAACCATCATTAAAATCTTGTAACAAAACAAAGCTGATTGACACTGAAAAAACCAACAGTCATTGAAATCTTGTAAAGAAACAAAACCAACCATCGTTGAAATCCGTTAAGGAACAAAACTGACCGTCATTGAACTTTCATATCAAAACAAAACCGACTGTCTTTGAAATCTCGTAAAAGAACAAAGGAACAAAACCGACCATCTTTATAATCTCATAACAGAACAAAACCGACTGACACTGAAAACCAACCATCATTGAGATGTCATAACCAAACAACACGAACCATCATTAAAATCTTGTAACAGAACAAAACAAACAGTCATTGAGATCTTGTAAAGAAACAAAACTGACCATCATTGAAATCTCATGAAGGGAAACACTTGACCATCATTAAAGTTTTACAAAGAAACAAAACTGACTGTCGTTGGTTTCTTGTATCCAAACTAAATATGACCATCATTGAAATTTCATAACAAAACAAAACCGACCATCGTTGAAATCTCATAAAGGAACAAAACTGACCGTCATTGAAATTTCATAACAAAACAAAACCAACTGTCTTTGAAATCTCGTAAAAGAACAAAGGAACAAAACCAACCATCGTTGAAATCTCATAACAGAACAAAACCGACTGACACTGAAAACCAACCATCATTGAGATGTCATAACCAAACAAAACGAACCATCATTAAAATCTTGTAACAGAACAAAGCTGACTGACACCAAAAAAAACAACCGTCATTGAGATCTCATGACCAAACAAAACCAACAGTCATTGAGATCTTGTAAAGAAACAAAACCAACAATCATTGAAATCCATTAAAGAAAAAACTTGACCATCATTAAATTAAAAAAAAACAAAAAACTGATTGTTATTGAATTCTTGTATCCAAACAAAACCGACTGTCTTTGGAATCTCGTAAAAGAACAAAGGAACAAAACCGACCATCTTTATAATCTCATAACAGAACAAAACCGACTGACACTGAAAACCAACCATCATTGAGATGTCATAACCAAACAAAACGAACCATCATTAAAATCTCGTAACAGAACAAAACAGTCATTGAGATCTTGTAAAGAAACAAAACTGACCATCATTGAAATCTCATGAAGGGAAACACTTGACCATCATTAAAGTTTTATAAAGAAACAAAACTGACTGTCGTTGGTTTCTTGTATCCAAACAAAAACTGACCATCATTGAAATTTCATAACAAAACAAAACCGACCATCGTTGAAATCTCATAAAGGAACAAAACTGACCGTCATTGAAATTTCATAACAAAACAAAACCAACTGTCTTTGAAATCTCGTAAAAGAACAAAGGAACAAAACCAACCATCGTTGAAATCTCATAACAGAACAAAACCGACTGACACTGAAAACCAACCATCATATCTCAACCAAACAAAACGAACCATCATTAAAATCTTGTAACAGAACAAAGCTGACTGACACTGAAAAAAACAACCGTCATTGAGATCTCATGACCAAACAAAACCAACAGTCATTGAGATCTTGTAAAGAAACAAAACCAACCATCATTGAAATCCATTAAAGAAAAGACTTGACCATCATTAAATTAAAAAAAAAAAAAAAGCTGATTGTTATTGAGTTCTTATATCCAAACAAAAACTGATCATCATTGAGATCCATTAAAGAAAAAACTTGACCACCATTAAATTTCATAAAAAAACAACTGACTGTTATTGAATTCTTGTATCCAAACAAAAACTGACCGTCATTGAGATCTTGTAAAGGAACAAAACCGACTGTCATTCAAATTTTGTAAAGGAATGAAATACCTGTCATTGAATCTTGTAAAGAAACATAACTGACTGTCATTAAGATCTTTTAAAGAAACAAAACCGACCGTCATTGAAATCTTGTATCAAAACAAAATCGACTGTCTTTGAAATCTTGTAAAAGAACAAAGGAACAAAACCAACCATCTTTAAAATCTCATAACAGAACAAAACCGACTGACACTGAAAACCAACCATCACTGAGATCTCGTAACAAAACAAAACCAAATATCATTGATATCTCGTAACAGAACAAAACCGACTGACACTGAAAAAAAACAACCGTCATTGAGATCTCATAACCAAACAAACCAACAGTCATTGAGATTTTATAAAGAAATAAAACCAACCGTCGTTGAAATCTCATAAAAGAGCAAAACTGACTGACGCTGAAAACCAACCATCATTGAGATGTCATAACCAAACAAAACAAACCATCATTAAAATCTTGTAACAAAACAAAGCTGAATGACACTGAGAAAACCAACAGTCATTGAGATCCATTAAAGAACGAAACTGACTGCCATTGAAATTTCACATCAAAACAAAACCGACTGTCTTTGAAATCTCGTAAAAGAACAAAGGAACAAAACCGACCATCTTTATAATCTCATAACAGAACAAAACTGACTGACACTGAAAACCAACCATCATTGAGATGTCATAAACAAACAAAACAAACCATCATTAAAATCTCGTAACAGAACAAAACAAACAGTCATTGAGATTTTGTAAAGAAACAAAACTGACTGTCATTGAAATCTCATGAAGGGAAACACTTGACCATCATTAAAGTTTTATAAAGAAACAAAACTGACTGTCGTTGGAATCTTGTATCCAAACAAAAACTGACCATCATTGAGATCTTGTAAAAGAACAAAACCAACTGTCATTGAAATTTCGTAAAGTAACGAAATACCCGTCATTGAATCTTGTAAAGAAACATAACTGACTGTCATTAAGATCTTTTAAAGGAACAAAACCGACTGTCATTGAAATCCTGTATCAAAACAAAACCGACTGTCTTTGAAATCTCGTAAAAAAAACAAAGAAACAAAACCGACCATCTTTAAAATCTCAAAACCGACTGACACTGAAAACCAACCGTCACTGAGATCTTGTAACAAAACAAAACCAACCGTCATTGAAATCTCACAAAGGAAAAAACTTGACCATCATTAAAATTTTATAAAGAAACAAAACTGACTGTCATTAAATTTTTGTATCCAAACAAAAACTGACCATCGTTGAGATCTTGTAAAAGAACAAAACCAACTGTCATTGAAATTTCATAAAAGAACAAAATACCTGTCATTGAATCTTGTAAAGAAACAAAACTGACCATCTTTAAAATCTCATAACAGAAAAATAACGCTGAAAAAAACAACCGTCGTTGAGATCTCATAAACAAACAAAACCAACTGTCATTGAGATCTTGTAAGAAACAAAACCGATCGTCATTGATATCTCATACCAAAACAAAACTGACTGTCATTGCAATCTTGTAAAGGAACAAAACCAACTGTCATTGAATTTTCATAAAGGAACAAGATGACCATCACTGAGATATTGTAAAGAAATAAAACTGACCGTCATTGAAATCTTGTATCAAAACAAAACCAACCATCTGTCACGGTTCCAGTCATTCCCGGACTCCATTTCCCACAATCCTCCCTGGTTATCACCTGCACTCACTCTATCAATCAGTAATCACCACACCCAGCTGCAGCACATTACCTGGACTATTTAAGCCACTCACATCCACATACACTTGGTGAGGTCTTGTTTAACTCTTATTGCAATTCTGAGCGTTTGTTATTGTGTTAGTCTGCTTGTTACTGTTCCTGTCTGTTTCCTGGTTACGATTCTCTGCTGCCTGCCCTTGGACTGTTTATTGCATTACTGGTTTGTGAATTATATTTGCCTTCCCTGATCCCCTGCCTGTTCAACGACTACGATTTTACCTGTTTCCTGCCATTCCTGTTTGCTCCTGTATGACCCCTGCCTGTCTGGACTACACGTCTGTTAATAAAAGCTTGCATATGGATCCTACCCTGAGTCCCGCCTTGTTACACCATCGTTGAAATCTCATAAAGGCACAAAACTGACCGTCATTGAAATTTGAAAACCAACCATCATTGAGATGTCATAACCAAACAAAACGAACCATCATTGAAATCTCGTAACAGAACAAAACCGACTGGCACTGAAAACCAACCATCATTAAGATGTCATAACCAAACAAAACAAACAGTCTTTGAGATCTTATAAAAAAACAAAACCAACCGTGACTAAAATCTCATGAAGAAAAACACTTGACCATCATTAAAGTTTTATAAAAAAAACAAAACTGACTGTTATTGAATTCTTGTATCCAAACAAAAACTGCACATTATTGAGATCTTGTAAAAACCAACTGTCTTTGAAATTTCGTAAAGGAGTGAAATACCTGTCATTGAATCTTGTAAAGAAACATAACTGACTGTCATTGAGATCTTTTAAAGGAACAAAACCAACCATCATTGATATCTCGTAACAAAAAAATAACCGTCATTGAGATCTCATAACCAAACAAAACCAACAGTAGTTGAGATCTTGTAAAGAAACAAAATTGACCATCATTGAAATCTCATAAAGGAAAAAACTTGACCATACTTTAAATCTTATAAAAAAAAAATAAAACTGATTGTCATTGAAGATTTGTATCCAAACAAAAACTGACCATCATTGAGATCTTATAAAGGAACAAAACCGACAATTATTGAAATCTCAAAAAGGAAAAAACTTGACCATCATTAAAATCTTATAAAGGAACAAAACTGACCGTCATTTATATCTCATACCAAAACAAAACTGATTGTCATTGCGATCTTGTAAAGGAGCAAAACCGACTGTCATTGAATTTTCATAAAGGAACAAGATGACCATCACTGAGATATTGTAAAGAAACAAAACTGACTGTCATTGAAATCTCGTAGAGGAACAAAACTGACCGTCATTGAAATCTTGTATCAAAACAAAACCGACCGTCACTGAAATCTTGTACCAAAACAAAACTGACTGTCATTGCGATCTTGTAAAGGAACAAAACTGACTGTCATCGAATGTTCATAAAGGAACAAGACGACCATCATTGAGATCTTGTAAAGCAACAAAACCGACCGTCACTGAAATCTCGTAGAGGAACAAAACTGACCGTCATTGAAATTTCATATCAAAACAAAACCGACTGTCTTTGAAATCTCATAAAAGAACAAAGAAACAAAACCGACCATCATTAAAATCTTATAAAGGAACAAAACTGACCGTCATTTATATCTCATACCAAAACAAAACTGACCATCATTGCGATCTTGTAAAGGAACAAAACCGACTGTCATTGAATTTTCATAAAGGAACAAGATGACCATCACTGAGATATTGTAAAGAAACAAAACTGACTGTCATTGAAATCTCGTAGAGGAACAAAACTGACCGTCATTGAAATCTTGTATCAAAACAAAACCGACCGTCATTGCGATCTTGAAAAGGAACAAAACTGACCGTCATTGAAATTTCATAAAGGAACAAGACGACCATCATTGAGATCTTGTAAAGTAACAAAACCGACCGTCACTGAAATCTCGTAGAGGAACAAAACTGACCGTCATTGAAATTTCATATCAAAACAAAACCGACTGTCTTTGAAATCTCGTAAAAGAACAAAGAAACAAAACCAACCATCTTTATAATCTCATAACAGAACAAAACCGACTGACACTGAAAAAAGCAACCGTCATTGAGATTTCATAACCAAACAAAACCAACAGTCATTGAGATTTTGTAAAAGAAAAAACTTGACCATCATTAAAATTTTGTAAAAAAAAACAACAAAACTGACCATCATTGAAATCTTGTATCCTAACAAAAACTGACCATCACTGAGATCTTGTAAATGAACAAAACCGACTGTCATTGAGATCTTTTAAAAGAACAAAACCAACTGTCATTGGGCAAAAAAAACAACCATCATTGAGATCTCATAACCAAACAAAACCAACAGTCATTGAGATCTTGTAAAGAAACAAAACTGACCGTCATTGAAATCTCATAAAGGTTAAAACCTGACCATCATTAAAATCTTATAAAAGAACAAAACTGACTGTCATTGAAGTCTCATATCCAAACAAAAACTGACATTGAAAACCGACCATCATTGAGATCTTTTAAAGGAACAAAACCAACTGTCATTGAAATTTTGTAAAGGACCAAAACCGACTGTCATTGAGATCTTGCAAAGGAACAAAATTGACCGTCATTGAAATCTCGTAAAGGAACAAAACTGACCGTCATTGAAATCTTGTAAAGGAACAAAACTGACTGTCATTGAATTCTCATAAAGGAACAAGACGACCGTCATTGAGATCTTGTAAAGAAACAAAACCGACCGTCATTGAAATTTCATAGAGGAACAAAACTGACCGTCACTGAAATTTCATATCAAAACAAAACCGACTGTCTTTGAAATCTCCTAAAAGAACAAAGGAACAAAACCGACCATCTTTAAAATCTCATAACAGAACAAAACCGACTGACACTGAAAACCAACAATCATTGAGATGTCATAACCAAACAAAACGAACCATCATTAAAATCTCGTAACAGAACAAAACCGACTAACACTGAAAAAAACCACTGTCATTGAGATCTCATAACCAAACAAAACAAACAGTCATTGAGATCTTGTAAAGAAACAAAACTGACCATCATTGAAATCTCATGAAGGGAAACACTTGACCATCATTAAAGTTTTATAAAGAAACAAAACTGACTGTCATTGATTTCTTGTATCCAAACAAAAACTGACCATCATTGAGATCTTGTAAAGGAGCAAAACCAACTGTCATTGAAATTTCGTAAAGTAACGAAATGCCCGTCATTGAATCTTGTAAAGAAACATAACTGACTGTCATTGAGATCTTTTAAAGGAACAAAACCGACCGTCATTGAAATCTTGTATCAAAACAAAACCGACTGTCTTTAAAATCTCATAACAGAACAAAACTGACTGACACTGAAAACCAACCGTCACTGAGATCTCGTAACGAGACAAAACCAACAGTCATTGAGATCTTGTAAAGAAACAAAACCGACTGTCATTAAAATTTCGTAAAAGAACAAAATACCCGTCATCGAGATCTTATAACAATACAGGCCGTCATTGAAATCTTTTAAAGGAACGAATCCGACTGTCATTGAGATCCTGCAAAGGAACAAAATTGACCGTCATTGAAATTTCTTAATGAACTAGAACCGACTGTATTTGAAATCTCGGAAAAGAACAAAGAAACAAAACTGACCATCACTAAAATCTCATAAAGGAACAAAACTGACTGTCATTGAAATCTCATATTCAAACAAAAACTGACACTGAAAATGGACCGTCACTGAGATCTCCTACCACAACAAAACCGATTGTTGTTGAAATCTCATAAAGGAACAAAACTGACTATCATTGAAATATCGTATCAAAACAAAACCGACTGTCTTTGAAATCTCGTAAAAAAACAAAGAAACAAAACCGACGGACACTGAAAACCAACCATCACTGAGATCTCGTAATCAAACAAAACCCACCATCATTGATATCTCATAACAGAACAAAACCGACTGATGCTGAAAATTGACGCATTAAAATCTTGTATCCAAACAAAAAATGACATTGAAAGCTGACCGCCATTGAGATCTCATACCAAAACAAAATTGACTGTAATTGAGATCTTGTAAAGAAACAAAACTGACTGTCATTGAAATCTCGTAAAGAAACGAAACCGACCGTCATTGAAATCTTGTATCAAAACAAAACTGACTGTCATTACAATTTTGTAAAGGAACAAAACCGACTGTCATTGAATTTTCATAAAGAAACAAAACCGACCATCATTGAAATCTCATAAAGGAACAAAACTGACCGTCATTGAAATTTCATATCAAAACAAAACCGACTGTCTTTGAAATCTCGTAAAAGAACAAAGGAACAAAACCGACCATCTTTATAACCTTATAACAGAACAAAACCGACTGACACTGAAAAAAACAACCGTCATTGAGATCTCATAACCAAACAAAACCAACAGTCATTGAAATCTTGTAAAAGAACAAAACTGACTATCATTGAAATATCGTATCAAAACAAAACCAACTGTCTTTGAAATCTCGTAAAAAAACAAAGAAACAAAACCGACGGACACTGAAAACCAACCATCACTGAGATCTCGTAATCAAACAAAACCCACCATCATTGATATCTCATAACAGAACATAACCGACTGATGCTGAAAATTGACGCATTAAAATCTTGTATCCAAACAAAAAATGACATTGAAAGCTGACCGCCATTGAGATCTCATACCAAAACAAAATTGACTGTAATTGAGATCTTGTAAAGAAACAAAACTGACTGTCATTGAAATCTCGTAAAGAAGCGAAACCGACCGTCATTGAAATCTTGTATCAAAACAAAACTGACTGTCATTACAATTTTGTAAAGGAACAAAACCGACTGTCATTGAATTTTCATAAAGAAACAAAACCGACCATCATTGAAATCTCATAAAGTTACAAAACTGACCGTCATTGAAAATTCATATCAAAACAAAACCGACTGTCTTTGAAATCTCGTAAAAGAACAAAGGAACAAAACCGACCATCTTTATAACCTTATAACAGAACAAAACCGACTGACACTGAAAACCAACCATCATTGAGATGTCATAACCAAACAAAACGAACCATCATTAAAATCTTGTAACAGAACAAAACCGACTAATCCTGAAAAAAACGACCGTCATTGAGACCTCGTAACCAAACAAAACAAACAGTCATTGAGATCTTGTAAAGAAACAAAACTGACCGTCGTTGAAATCTCATGAAGGGAAACACTTGACCATCATTAAAGTTTTACAAAAAAGCAAAACTGATTGTCATTGATTTCTTGTATCTAAACAAAAACTGACCATCATTGAGATCTTGTAAAGGAACAAAACCAACTGTCATTGAAATTTCATAAAGTAACGCAATACCCGTCATTGAATCTTGTAAAAAAACATAACTGACTGTCATTGAGATCTTTTAAAAAAACAAAACTGACCGTCATTGAAATCTTGTATCAAAACAAAACCGACTGTCTTTGAAATCTCGTAAAAGAACAAAGGAACAAAACCGACCATCTTTAAAATCTCACAACAGAACAAAACTGACTGACACTGAAAAAAACAACCGTCATTGAGATCTCATAACCAAACAAAACAAACAGTCATTGAGATCTTGTAAAGAAACAAAAATAACCGTCATTGAAATCTCATGAAGGGAAACACTTGACCATCATTAAAGTTTTAAAAAGAAACAAAACTGACTGTTATTGATTTCTTGCATCCAAACAAAAACTGACCATCACTGAGATCTTGTAAAAGAACAAAATACCCGTCATTGAATCTTGTAAAGAAACAAAACCGACCATCATTGAAATCTCGTAAAAGAACAAAGGAACAAAACCGACCACCTTTATAATCTCGTAACAGAACAAAACCGACTGAAACTGAAAACCAACCATCATTGAGATGTCATAACCAAACAAAACGAACCATCATTAAAATCTCGTAACAGAACAAAACCGACTGACACTGAAAAAAACAACCGTCATTGAGATCTCATAACCAAACAAAACCAACAGTTATTGAGATCTTGTAAAGAAACAAAACCGACTGTCATAAAAATTTCGTAAAGGAGTGAAATACCCGTCATTGAGGTCTTGTAACAATACAGGCTGTCGTTGAAATCTTGTAAAAGAACAAAACCGACTGTCATTGAGATTCTGCAATGGAACAAAATTGACTGTCATTGAAATCTCGTAAAGGAACAAAACTGACAATCACTGAAATCTTGTAATGAAACGAAACCAACCATCGTTGAAATCTCATAAAGGAACAAAACTATCATTGAAATATCGTATCAAAACAAAACCGAAATCTCGTAAAAAAACAAAGAAACAAAACCGACTCACGCTGAAAACCAACCACCACTGAGAAAAAAATGGGGAATTGGGAAAAAAAAAACAACCGTCATTGAGATCTCATAACCAAACAAAACCAACAGTCATTGAGATCTTGTAAAGAAACAAAACTGACCGTCATTGAAATCTCATAAAAGTTAAAACCTGACCATCATTAAAATCTTATAAAAGAACAAAACTGACTGTCGTTGAAGTTTCATATCCAAACAAAAACTGACATTGAAAACCGACCATCATTGAGATCTTTTAAAGAAACAAAACCAACTGTCATTGAAATTTTGTAAAGGACCAAAACCGACTGTCATTGAGATCTTGCAAAGGAACAAAATTGACTGTCATTGAAATCTCGTAAAGGAACAAAACCGACTGTCATTGATATCTCATACCAAAACAAAACTGACTGTCATTGAATTTTCATAAAGGAACAAGACGACCGTCATTGAGATCTTGTAAAGAAACAAAACCGACCGTCATTGAAATTTCATAGAGGAACAAAACTGACTGTCACTGAAATTTCATATCAAAACAAAACCGACTGTCTTTGAAATCTCGTAAAAGAACAAAGAAACAAAACCGACCATCTTTAAAATCTCATAACAGAACAAAACTGACTGACACTGAAAACCAACAATCATTGAGATGTCATAACCAAACAAAACTTACCATCATTGAAATCTTGTATCAAAACAAAACTGACCATCGTTGAAATCTCATAAAGGAACAAAACCGACCGTCATTGAAATTTCATATCAAAACAAAACCGACCGCCTTTAAAATCTCATAAAGGAAAACACTTGACCATCATTAAAATCTTATAAAGGAACAAAATTGATCGTCATTTAAGTCTCGTATCCAAACAAAAACTGACCATCATTGAGATCTTGTAAACGAACAAAACCAACTGTCATTGAAATTTCGTAAAGAAACGAAATACCCGTCATTGAATCTTGTAAAGAAACAAAACTGACTGTCATTGAGATCTTTTAAAGGAACAAAACCAACCATCATTGATATCTTGTATCAAAACAAAACCGACCATCGTTGCAATCTCATAAAGGAACAAAGGAACAAAACCGACCATCTTTATAATCTCATAACAGAACAAAACCGACTGACACTGAAAACCAACCATCATTGAGATGTCATAACCAATCAAAACGAACCATCATTAAAATCTTGTAACAGAACAAAACCAACTGACACTGAAAAAAACAACCATCATTGAGATTTCATAACCAAACAAAGCCAACAATCATAACAATCTTGTGAAAAAAACAAAACCAACCGTCATTGAAATCTCATGAAGGAAAAAACTTGATTATCATTAAAATGTTATAAAAGAACAAAACTGACCATCATTTATATCTCATACCAAAACAAAACTGGTTGTCGTTGAATCTTGTAAAGAAACAAAACCAACTGTCATTGAAATCTTGTATCAAAACAAAACTGACTGTTTTTGAAATCTCATAAAAGTACAAACAAACAAAACCAACCATCTTTAAAATCTCGTAACAGAAAAAAACCGACTGATACTGAAAAAAACAACCATCATTGAGATCTCATAACCAAACAAAACCAACAGTCATTAAGATCTTGTAAAGAAACAAAACCGACCATCATTGAAATCTAATAAAGGCAAAAACCTGACCATCGTTAAAATCTTATAAAGAAGCAAAACTTAACGTCATTGAAGTCTCATATCCAAGCACTGACACTGAAAACCAACCATCATTGAGATCTTGTAAAGGAACAAAAGCAACTGTCATTGAAATTTTGTAAAGGAACAATATGACCATCATCGAGATTTTGTAACAATACAGGCCGTCATTGAAATCTTATAAAAGACCAAAACTGATTGTCATTGAGATTCTGCAAAGGAACAAAATTGACCGTCATTGAAATCTCATAAAGGAACAAAACAGACCGTCATTGAAATCTTTTAAAGGAACGAATCCGACTGTCATTGAGATCCTGCAAAGGAACAAAATTGACCGTCATTGAAATTTCGTAATGAACCAAAACCGACTGTATTTGAAATCTCGGAAAAGAACAAAGAAACAAAACTGACCATCACTAAAATCTCATAAAGGAACAAAACTGACCGTCATTGAAATCTCATATTCAAACAAAAACTGACACTGAAAACGGACCGTCATTGAGATCTCGTACCAAAACAAAACCAACTGTTGTTGAAATCTCATAAAGGAACAAAACTGACTATCATTGAAATATTGTATCAAAACAAAACCGACTGTCTTTGAAATCTCGTAAAAAAACAAAGAAACAAAATCAACCATCTTTAAAATCTCAAAACCGACTGACACTGAAAACCAACCATCACTGAGATCTCGTAACCAAACAAAACCCACCATCATTGATATCTTGCAACAGAACGAAACTGACTGATGCTGAAAACCAACCATCATTGGAGTCTCATAAAGAAACAAAACAGACTGTCATTGAAATCTTGTAAAGGAACAAATCTGACTGTCTTTGAGATCCTGCAAAGAAACAAAATTGACTGCCATTGAAATTTTGTAATGAATCAAAAACGATTGTGTTTGAAATCTCGCAAAAGAACAAAGGAACAAAACCAACCATCTTTAAAATCTCATAACAGAACAAAACCGACTGACACTGAAAACCAACCGTCACTGAGATGTCATAACCAAACAAAACGAACCATCATTGAAATCTCGTAACAGAACAAAACCGACTGACACTGAAATAAACAACCGTCATTGAGATCTCATAACCAAACAAAACAAACAGTCATTGAGATTTTATAAAGGAAAAAACCTGACTATCATTAAAATTTTATAAAGGAACAAAACTGATTGTCATTGAAGTCTTGTATACAAACAAAAACTTACACTGAAAACTGACCATCATTGAGATCTTGTAAAGGAACAAAACCAACTCTCATTGAAATTTCATAAAGGAATGAAATACCCATCATTGAATCTTGTAAAGAAACAAAACTGACCGTCATTGAAATCTTGTATTAAAACAAATCCGACTGTCTTTAAAATCTCATAAAAGAACAAAACCAACTGACACTAAAAACCAACCGTCATTGAGATCTCATAACCAAACAAAACCAACCATGATTGAAATCTTGTAGTGAAACGAAACTGACTATCGTTGAAATCCCATAAAGAAACAAAACTGGCCATCATTGAAATCTTGTAAAAGAACAAAGGAACAAAACCGACCATCTTTAAAATCTCATAACAGAAAAAAACCGACTGACACTGAAAACCAACCATCATTGAGATGTCATAACCAAACAAAACCAACCATGATTGAAATCTTGTAGTGAAACGAAACTGACTATCGTTGAAATCCCATAAAGAAACAAAACTGGCCGTCATTGAAATCTTGTAAAAGAACAAAGGAACAAAACCGACCATCTTTAAAATCTCATAACAGAAAAAAACCGACTGACACTGAAAACCAACCGTCATTGAGATCTCATAACCAAACAAAACCAACCATGATTGAAATCTTGTAGTGAAACGAAACTGACTATCGTTGAAATCCCATAAAGAAACAAAACTGACTGTCTTTGAAATCTCGTAAAAGAACAAAGGAACAAAACCGACCATCTTTAAAATCTCATAACAGAAAAAAACCGACTGACACTGAAAACCAACCATCATTGAGATGTCATAACCAAACAAAACGAACCATGATTGAAATCTTGTAGTGAAACGAAACTGACTATCGTTGAAATCCCATAAAGAAACAAAACTGGCCGTCATTGAAATCTTGTATCAGAACAAAACTGACTGTCTTTGAAATCTCATAAAAGAACAAAGGAACAAAACCGACCATCTTTAAAATCTCATAACAGAAAAAAAACAACTAACGCTGAAAACCAACTGTCACTGAAATCTCGTAACGGAACAAAGCCAATCATCATTAAAATCTTATTCGGAAACAAAGCAGAGTGGCATTGAAATCTCATAAAAGAACAAAACTGACCATCACTGTAAAAAAGAAAAGGAAAATTTTAAGATAACACACAAGACATCAAGAATCAGCACATGAATCACAACAAAGGTGACAATCAAAAGTGTCATGTGGCAATGCATACTGGGAACAATAGTACACTCCCAGAATGCATCACATCATGAACAAATTATGCAGCTGAATTGTCCTATTATTTTCTTTAATTCTAACTATTTGCTTTTATTTTTTTGCTTTTATTAGCTTTTTGTGATGTCCAGAGTTGATCTGATTGTCTAAATATTTTGTTGTCACCATTGTTGAGATTCATAGGCTGATTGCTCATATCTTTGTTTGTCTTTTTTAGCTGGTTTCTGCAATACAGTGTGATTTCATACTGCAGTAAAATAGGGCTTGTAATTCAAATGTATTAATGGCAAATGTATTAATGTGCAATTGGTGTGCTGATTGTAGGAATGTCCACCAGAGCTGTTGCCTGTGAATTGAATGTTGATTTCTTTACCATAAGCTGTTTCCAAAGGTGTTTCAGAGAATTTGGCAGTACATTCAACCGGCCTCATGACCGTAGACCATGTGTAACCACACCAGCCCAGGACCTCCACATCCAGCATCTTCACCTCCAAGATCGTCTGAGACCAGCCACCCGGACGCTGCTGCAACAATCGGTTTGCATAACCAAAGAATTTCTGCATACTTACCGGACATCTCACCCATTGAGCATGTTTGGGATGCTCTGGATCGGCGTATATGACAGCGTGTTCCAGTTCCTGCCAATATCCAGCAACTTCGCACAACTATTGAAGAGGAGTTGACCAACATTCCATAGGCCACAATCAACAACCTGATCAACTCTATGCGAAAGAGATGTGTTGCACTGCATGAGGCAAATGCTGGTCACACCAGATACTGACTGGTTTTTGACCCCCCAAAAAAGTCTTAGATTTTAATCTTAGAGTTTAGTTCATGACAAATGGGGGCAAAAACAAAAGTGTTGTGTTTATAATTTTTTTCAGTGTATTTAGAATTATGTGAAGTTGTAATGCTGTTTGTGGAGTTTAATTCTCCTCTGCTGGTGTCTGGAAAGATTTAATGTCTTCTTTTATTTTCAGTTGATTTCATCTAAGGCTGTGGCTGAAGTCAGTTATAGTTCTTGTGTTTCTGTTTGCTTTTTTCTGTTCTCTTCAATCCTTCAGTGATTCTGCTTGTTAACAGGCTTGTTAATGCTAAGATGATTCTATAAATAATACATAAAGATTTTGTGGCTCAGATAAGGTCCAGTTCTGGTTTATTTCTTTGCTGCGTCCCCAGGCCCCAAGTTTTTCTGCAGACTGTATGATGTTTTGCTCCAGAATCTGATGCCGTTTACTTTTACAGGGTTGCCTGGCCCATTGGCTGAAAAACACCCCAAAAGCATTATGTTCCCACCACCATGCTTGACTGTGTGGATGGTGCCCTTGGGGTTGAATGGTTCTCATTTTTTTCCTCCAAACAAAAGCCACATCCCTACCTCCAAACAATTCAATTTTTGTTTCATCAGACCACAGAACTAAGAAAAAGCCTTTTGGTCATCGATTCTGTGCATGGTCTGACGAGACAAAAATTAATAAAAAATAAAAATATATTACAGTATTGGTTGGTTGGTTGGTTGGTTGTTGATTAAAGCACATGTAAGGTCAACTGTGTTCTATATGTTTTAACCCCGAAACTGTGCAAACAATAAACATCAAATGAACATTAATTTACACTATACTAAAAGAACCCAACTTAAATTTTTTATTTCAATACAAAAAAACTTTACATTACATTGCCAAAAATGATTAAATCAACAACATTTGGTCATTTTGAAGTTCTCAGATGATAACATTTGAGTTAAGGTTGGCTGACCCTTCTGCAAGTGCTCTTAAGTAACCTTCTTACATACAACGTATGGTCTCACTAATGGCGTCCCTCAATGGCCTGTCTTCACCCCGGTCACATTGGCATAAATATAATACATATATGACTTTCCAGATTGAACATGCTGAATATTTTGCATTCTATTGAGATCGCTACTGTTTGAAATGCAATATGCAGGGATTCTGGCTGAACTCTGGATGTGCTTGAGTGCTTTTGGTTTGGAAAGGGAGTTCTGTGACTTTAGGCCAGTGGGAACAAGATATGGATAGGGGCACTGGGGTTTTGACAATTTCTGCAGCTGACCATGACTTTAGTTTAATTGTGTATGAGTAAGTACATTTGGGGCTAGATCAAGAAACCTGGCTTTTGTACAGGAAATGGAGATGTATTGCTCCTAATGGTAATTGAAAACATGAGGGAAGTCTCTGATGGTAACAAACTCCCTGAAGAATGTTCAGCTTCTACTAACTGGTGTGCTCAATCCATTCTCGAATGACAGTCCTAAGGCCAAACACATAAAACTCATAAAAGCCTTGTGTTTAAACACGTTTATACAACAGTTAGTTCTGGTCCTCAAATTTGATTCTCCAGGCACTGATATAGAGTGCTGCAGTGATGACATATTTTTGTGGGCCAACACGGAAGTTACATCATCCTGGTTCCCTCGCCAGAAAGCCAATAGGACTTTTTTCCATTGGCGTTTGGATTATTGCACAAAACAAGCTCTGTGACCAGCAGAAGTTTATGATTTTTCTTCTTCACAAAGGAACACAGATTTTATGAATTTTGAAGCATAAATACAATCGGCAGAAGAAAAAAGCTAAACAAAGGCTAAATTAGCTACATTACAGTCACATGATCATTAAGCTCCTGACTACTTTTTGCGTCTATTTAAAGGATTAGTTCACTTTAAAATGAAAATTATCCCAAGATTTACTCACCCTCAAGCCATCCTAGGTGTATATGACTTTCTTCTTTCTGATGAACACAATCTGAGTTTTATTAATAAATATCCTAACACGTCCAAGCTTTAAAATGGCAGTGAATATCCATCCCTTAAACATACTCCACACAGCTCCGGGTGTAAATAAATGCCTTCTGAAGCATAGCGGTGTGTTTGTGTAAGAAAAATATCCATATTTAACAAGTTATAAAGTAAAATATCTAGTTTCCACCAGATCGCCTTTTGTATTTTTTGTACTTTTTTCATAAGTTGAATACGTTGAGGGCGTAGGACGTAGCATAAGCATTTTGAAGTGTGAGAGGTGTTACACTTTCTTCGTAAGCTGAATACAGAAGGCAGTCTGGCGGAAGCTGGATATTTTACTTCATAACTTGTTAAATATGGATACTTTTCTTACACAAATGCGTCGCTTCGCTTCAAAAGGGCTTTATTAACCCCCTGGAGCCACGTGGGGTACATTTATAATGGATGGATGCACTTTCTGAGTATCTCTGAGTAAAACGGCTAATCGAACAAGAAAAAATGTAGAATGGGACTTGATATTGTCCATCTGGAATTGATTGGATCATTGGAGGGCTTTTCTCCAAAGCGACTTAAAAATGAGAATAGTAGAAGCAATCAAATCAACATGAGTACAACAGTATGCAAGTGCCGTGTCAAGTCAGTTTCATCAGTAAAGTGCTCGTAGCAAGGTTTTTTTAAAATATATACGCAAATAGATGGAGAAAGAGAATAGAAAATCAGAAAAAGAAAAGTAAAATATAAATAAAAGTGCTAATATTAATGGGTCAAGTGTTGACGAAAAAGATATGTCTTTAGCAGTTTTTTGAAAACTCGGATAGAGCGTGATAGGTCATTCCACCAACCAGGAACATACAAGGAGAAGGTCCGTGAGAGTGATTTTGTGCCCCTTTGGGATGGCACCACAAGACGCCGTTCACTTGCAGAACGCAAGCTTCTGGAAGGTGCATAAGTCTGAAGTAGTGAGTTTAGGTATAGTGGTGCAGAGCCAGTGGATGTTCTGTAGGCAAACATTAGAGCCTTGAATTGGATGCGAGCAGCTATTCTGGATCAGTTGTAGAGGCTTGACAGTGCATGCTGGAAGACTTGTCAAAAGAACATTACAATAGTCCAGTCTGGATAGAACAAGAGCTTGGACAAGAAGTTGTGTGGAATGCTCCGATAGGAAGGGTCTAATCTTCCTAATGTTGTACAGGGCAAATCTGCAGGACTAGGCCTTTGTAGCGACATGACCTGTGAAGCTTAAACAATCATCCATCACCACTCCAAGGTTCCTGGCCCTCCTGGAAGGAGTAATGGTTGATGGCCCAAGTTGAATGGAAAGGTTATGATGAAGTGTTGGGTTTGCACCAACAACAAGCAGTTCCGTTGAGTTGAAGGTGGTGGTCCTTCATCCAGGCAGAAATGGCTGTCAGGCAGGCTGCGATGCGACCAACAACCGTTGGATCATCTGGTTGGAGTGGAAGAGTTGTGTGTCATCAACATAACAATGATAGGAAAAACCATGTTCCTGAATGACAGATCCTAGTGATAATACATAGATGAAGAAGAGAAGTGGTCCAAGCACTGAGCCCTAAGGTACTCCTGTAGCAAGATGATGCGACTTGGACACCTCATCTCTCCAAGATATCCTGAAAGACCTACCTGAGAGGTAAGACACTCACTGGAGTGCGGTTCCTGAGATGCCCTTTGATGGTTGGCAGGAGGATCTGGTGGTTAACTGTGTCAAAAGCAGCAGACAGATCCACCAAGATGAGTACCGATGATTTTGAAGTTGCTCGTGCCAGTCTCAGGGCTTCAGTAACTGAGAGCAGGGCAGTCTCAGTTGAGTGGCTACTCTTGAAGCCAGACTGGTTGTTGTCAAGGAGGGTGTTCTGTGTGAGATAAGTAGACAGCTGGTTGAACACAACTCTCTCAAGTGTCTTTGTAATGAATGGAAGAAGGGGTACCTGTCTATAGTTTTCTAAAAGTGCTGGATTCAGAGTGGGTTTTTTAAGCAGTGGTGTAATCCTAGCCTGCTTAAAAGCTGTGGGAAATGTACCAGTGTGAAGAGAAGAATTGATAATGTGAGTGAGTGCAGGTACAATTGAGGAGAAGATGGCCTGAAGAAGATGAGTGGGGATAGGATCAAGTAGACAGGTAGTAGGGTGATTGGAAAGGATGAGTTTGGAATCTGCCTCAGAGAGCATAGAAAAGAGCATAGAAAAGATGAATCATCATCTCATGGATTCCCAGCACCTGCACATCATTGTTAACACTTCTCCTGCACTCCCTTGTCTGGTCTCGTCAGCGTCAACCTTACCATGTTGTTTTGCCTGACCCACTTACCTGTTGTTCCTGTGATACGTCCTAGTTCTCCACCGCTGCTGTTCTCCACCGTCTCCATGCTTCTCAGCTCCTTCTGGATCCCCTGGGACACACAAAGACACCCTCAGACTCAGATAAGCCACACAAGACTTTCCCATTCCCCGCCCGCTTACCTGGATTATCCTCCTGCCTGTGTTGTCTCCATCACTGTTGAATAAACCTGCTGTTATTTGTACCACTTACCTCAGAGTCCCTTGTCTATGTGCTGACACTTAGTCTTCACTGTATGAATTAAATCTACCTTAAACCCACAAAAGAGCAGTGAGTGATTTTCTCTTTGTCTATTGCTGATTAACATTAAAGGGTTAAAAAGGGGTTATCCCATAATTTACTCACCTTCAAGCCATCCTAGGTGTATATGACTTTCTTCTTTAAGCCAAATGCAGTCTGAGTTATTATTTAAAAAATTATCCTGGCTCTTCCAAGCTTCATAATGGGAGTGAATGGTACCTTTTTTAAGACCAAAAAAGCGCATCCACCCATCACAAGCGATTCGTTTTTGTAAAACAATATCCATATTCATAACTAGGAGTAGGCTAGCGTAAGCTTAGGTGAGAGTAGACGCCTCTCGCGGTTCAAACAAATAGGGCTGGGCAACAAACTCAAACTCCTCTGACATTTCTCTTTACAAATTCTGGTTTTAGACTTCTAATTCATGACTGGTGTTTTGTTTTGCTCTATCCTCTGAGCCTCTGTGTTCAGTATGTCATGCGTCGGGTTAGAGGTAACTCTTCCGGAGCCAGTGATTATAGTTTATAAAGTTATAAATATTGATATTTTTCTTACAAAAATACATTGCTTCGCTTCAGAAGGCCTTTTATTAACCCCCTGAAGCTGTATGGATTACTCTTATGATGGATGTTTTTTGGGCTTCAAAAAAATAGTACCATTCACTCCTATTATAAAGCTTGGAAGAGCAAAGACATTTTTTAATATAACTCTGATAGTGTTGGCTGAAAGAAGAAAGTCATATACACCTAGAATGGCTTGAGGGTGAGTAAATTATGGGATAATTTTCATTTTTGGATGAACTAACCCTTTTAAGCACACGGAAGCAGGTTTAGTAGGCTGTTGTCACTTTAAGAGCTGCACACTTTCTTTCTCAACTGTTTACTCCACTAGACATAACTGACTGTTTTTACGTAAATACCCAACAAGACAGCCATTTTGACATCATTGTGTGCTTCGGGATTGCACGCTGTCCGAGAGGCGGCTTCCTGTGCACGTGTACTTCGCTTATTGTGCCTATAACATTAAGCATGTCACACATGTATGTAACAGTCATGTGTCCAGTCTATTCTCTGCTGTCTGCATCAACCTAAAACTTAGACTTTGCATAATCTTTTGAAGTATTAAAGTCATTCAGTTATTGCAAGCAATTGTACATTTGCTATAGGCTACTTCAATAATTTCGATATATCATGTGCAGCCCTAATTTCCGTACACAATTGCGCTGGTGGTCATAAAATATACTCGGAAGAACAATTCTATTTCTCATGTGAAATCGCTTAACTTTTATTACTTAAATCTAATGTAAATTACAAAAAAACAATCATCACACATCATTCATAAAACCTTCTGTATTTCATGCTCCTACACAGCTGTCTCTTACTAATCAGTGCCACCAAGCCCAGCAGGGGTCTCTCTAAGCAGGCCAGGAGCTGAAAGAGTGCTGTACACCCTGCTCTGGGTCCCAGCATCCCAAACTCACTGCAGATGTGGAGAGCTGCAAGGTCAGGACTGGAAATTAAAGAACAAATTCAGACCAGGAGTAAGAGAGCCCATTGGTGGTTGGGAAGAGGGACACATCCTCCATAGTAAGGTCAGGGTTGTCCAGAGAGCATATGGCCTCTTTAAACATATCAGAGATTCGAATGTGCATGAACATAACACACATATGAGAGACATATGCAAGTACATCCATACACTTTGTCTTTGGCTGTTTGCCCTCCTTGAAGCCTTTATTTATCTTACTTTTTCTCCTGACCGAGTAGTGCAAGATCTTTTAAAAATGTCAAAGCTGACAGCTAAAGGGAACTCTGAACTTGGACTGCTGTGTTCATGGAGCTGGCTTGATTTTCTTTAACCTCTTGTCTAAGAGAATACCCGACTGGCAATTTCCTGTCCATAAATCAGTTTCATGCTCAACATTAGATGGATAAATGTTTGCCTAGAAAAAAAAAAAAAGAAGAAAAATCAAAGAACGCGTGTTTTAAATGGTTTGCACGATTTGTAATGCAATTCACAGTTTGTAAATTTGTTTTTATTTGTTGTTGGACTATGTTTATGATGGAATGAAATATGTAATTTTTCAGTTGAGTTGCACATGCTACTCAAATTTCAAATATTAAGGAATTAATTTAACAGACACTTTGATAATGATAATTTGAGTATGGAAATTATACATTAAACCCAATCATAAAATTTGTGTTCTTTGTGCAGGAGACGGCTCTGATAAATTCATAAATTTACGTTTAATGTTTCAGTATCATCTGCAACAATTTCGACAAGTTTTCAGATTCCCAAGAATGCAGAACCGCTTCTGTTGGGAAGCAAGGCTTGAACGCTGAGCTTCCAGTCTATGCTATCCTCTGTGCTTGCACTGCACAAATCTAAAATATTTTGAAAACCTAATTTCCTGTTTCCTGCTCGAATCCTTTCTGCTGCCATGCCAACATTGGCCTCAGGCTCCCTAGCACTTACATCCCATCATATTGGTGGAAAAGTTGGCTGCCAATTTGTTTGAGTTAATAGGTGATAGTCGATGAAAATACTCTCTGAAGTCCCGCAAGCGTTGGCATGCGGAGGAGGAATGACAAGCTGCCTTTGTGTCTGAGAGTTTAGAAGTCTAGTGTTTAGAAACTTCAGCAGCACTCGCTCCATCAGCACGTTGATTTATTTCTTATTTGTGTGTTTCAGGGTTGTTTCACCCAGTATAAATAAACCTAAAGAGTGAAATGTGGCTTATACATATCCTGGTCATGAAACAAAGCTTATTTTTGATTAAGTGCTCTCAAATGTTCATTAGCTCAGATTCAAAGGCTCATTCAGAAATGTTACGGTGTGTTGAAATTAGGAGGGTCATTAGAGCTCAGTATATCAATCTTAGTACCACCCTTGATGAACAAACAAAAATTGGTTTGTTGATCTTAACAAGATCATCTTTTATGTACACACTGCTGTTTAAAAGTTTGAAATCAGGATTTTTTTTTTTTTTTTTTTTTTTTTTTAGAAAAATGAAATGAATACTTCATTCAGAATACTACTTTTCTGAAGAATACTTTTCACAAAAATATTATGCAGCACAACTGTTTTTAACATTGATGATAATAATAAATGTTTCTTGAGCATCAAATCAGCAAATTAGAATGATTTCTGAAGGATTATGTGGAGTAATGGCTTTACCGTCACAGGAATAAATTACATTCTAAAATATATTCAAATAGAAAACATATAAACATCATAAAAATCATATCAACCCCAAACATTTGACCTGTAGTGTATATAGCAATAAGAGTCTTTCTCACCCATGTGTTGTCAGCACTTCTATGAAGCTGATGTTAAATATAATCAGAATATGGTCAGTTTTACATTTTTGAATCTCATCTATCCCAAATAATTAAATAATACAGTCTTTTTTTGCTAATATCATATTTGCTTCTTCTCAATGTACCGCGACAAACTGATTTGACATCTTTTTTTCTTTCTTTTTTTTTTTAAATATGACTTTATGGATTTGGCCTAAATTTGTATTTTGTCTTGATGTACTACTAATGTATTCAGTCTTAGAAACACAATTATCATATTTTTATTGATGGGCCACCTCCATCTTTTGCAGCCCATGTGTTTTCTATCAGAGCCCCTCATTGTGGCAGCACAGTCTGGCACAGAGAAATTCCTCATATTGTGACTAATGGTCATTACGTTTTCAGGAAACTTTATTAGATATTAATAGGCAGCACTGTGAAGTTGGACCTTGGGTGTCAGACTTTTTCAATGTTCCAATGCACACATACACTTTCCCAAATGGTTCTCTCCTGATACCATAAGGCTCTGATTTCAAAACTAGCTTGCTGATAAAATCAGAATTTAATAGACAAATAAGGGAAAATTGGATTAGCGTTGCAATCTGCACAGTCACCTTACATCTGTTTGGGAAAAGCTGAAGCAGACCAACACAACTCCTATGATCGCAATTCTCCATGAGGACCTGCAATAAGTCCTTGCCATCGGCCCATCACTCAATAACTGGGCTAATAGCCTAACACTTCCCATTAATAAATGACTACTTCTCCTGGCCTCTCGCTCCTTCAGAGGTGATATTCATCACTGCTCTTAATTTTGTTTATCTTTTCATGCTCTCTCCCCTCAGCGATGGCCATCAATTAGCCACTCTGGCCTTCCTCTTCACGGCTTCAGTTCGTCAGCCGGCAGGGTCAAAGGGTTAATATAAGAATGAGCCTAATTTCCAAACAGCTTTAAGTCCCAAGAGGTCCCTGGAATGTGAAGAGGTGGTGCTTAAATGCTGCTCTCCAGGCCAAGACAATCAATATATCATGAACTAAGAGGATAAGGGAAATGATCATTGTTGCTGTGTTTCAGCATTGCTCTGCATTGCAGCAGTGAGGTCAGAGAATAGCAAAGCGCAAGTAAGACTGATTTCTGTGTGGGATCTGTTGTTTTTCCTGTAAGTTTTGAATTTGACCAGGCTGTCTTGGTAAAGTATACCATTTTTGGAGTGGTAACTGGCCAGAACACTTTAGAAGCTTTATCACCAGTTTTCAGCATTTTTATATTTTTATTTTTTATTCCTGCTCTCATTTAGTCTAATCTAATTTCCTTTAACATTGTCCTCATGTGGATTGAAGATGTAGTTTGCAAATGCCACAGTATTAAATGAGAGCAGAAGATTATAGCCTACATGAAATAATTTACATTCATATCCTCATAATTAGTTTTTTTTGAAAATTTCAAGGCAGGTGCTTTACATGTTCATCTTTGTAAATATACTCATTAAAAGAAAACTGATAGGCCTAGGCTAATAATAATTTAATATATATGCGTTTTAAAAAATAAGCGATACATAGCCTATAATTAGAAGTGTATATGAGAATATGTGTGTTTTAACAGTTCATCTTCATAGAGCAGCATTCCTCTGGATCTGCTTTTAATTTAGTGGGGTTCCTCTCCAGACAACTTGGAAAAGTGTGTAACATGAGACGTAAAAAGTCTGTGTGATAAATACAGAGCACTAACGCCGCTGGCCACGCATTAGTTATAGATTGTAACATTTGACACAGTATGTAAACGAAATGGGTTAAATAATTGGATTACAATAAATCATTAATAACTACTGGACATGTTTTTTCGCGCGGTGTAAAGAAAAGTTATAGACATAAATCTCTTATATTTTTTGTATTAAAGTCAGAACAGCTGCATCATTTGAAATGAAAGACATTTATGAAATTTAATTGCGGTTTATAAAATGTTTTGCATTTAGTTTTAAAGTAATGTCTAAGAAAACAAAACCGTGTTAAGAGTTCGCTTTGGATATTTGTAAAGGGAGGCTATAAAAATTGAAACTCCAAATGAACTGATTTTTATAGTAATTTATGGACTTTTTAAACTAAAGTTTGTTTTGTTTTGTTTTTTCTTCAGTGAGGGGCACATACCGACTATAGTTTAATATGCATGTACATCTGTTTATATGATACGCCTTCACTGTAGTTGTCAGGCCCTTGTTTCTTTTCTTGCTGCTTGTTAGACAAACATATGTTATGAGTAACGTGATGTTATGAGAAAATGTCGCGATGCTGAAAAACAAATGTTGTGTAAGGTGTGCACATGTATGTTTGTGATGCAAAGGGTTCGGCACGAGCCTTTTTTACAAGAGGATCCTCGAGTCTGATCATAATAATTATCCTAATAACGCCAGTTGATCCCTTAATAATCCTATGGACATGTGATATGATCCTCGTGAACAATGATCCGTGTAGAGGTGCTACAAAACAGAGTTGCTTTCATGAAATTTATTGTCCTCCGTGTTGCCGACAAAGGAGACAAAAAGAAAAAAAAAAATTTTTTTTTAAATTAAACGAATTTGAATATTAATACATTATACACGGTGTTGATTCACCTAATTTTACCTAGGCTAATTACTTATGTATTATTACTGATCAAATAAACCTGATGAAAAATATATATCAGTGCAAATGTTTAAAATGAGTCATTCCTTATTACTTAGCCTACTTAGGCCTACTTTATTTATTTATTTATTTATTTGGAGCAAATTCGTATTATGTAGGCTAATGCTGGAATGCATAACGTTCCCACGTGACCGATTTTTAAGGTTATTCCTAAATTCCTGAAGCAATAATAACCACAATAATAGCTAATTTCCATTATTTACGACTAAGGCTATTGTCATGACCAAACTAGGTAACTGTCCTGTAACTGTAAAACTAGGTAAAATGTATCACCTAAATTATGTCTATATCATGTTTTAAAATGGCCTTACCGTAAAAAAAAAATATATCACCATTAGGCATATATTAATGTTTCGATTAGGCCTATGCGATTTTTACTTAATTCAAATTGACATCTGTATTGGTTTTCCAATTATTCTGGGTTACAAGTTACAAACAAAAATGCGATTGACAACTTACTACAATTTCTATGATCTTCTTGTTTTACTGTCAATGTCAACTATTATTTGTTGCTGTCAGTGTGACCATCATGACCTCTATTTCTTTCGATAATAAATTCAGGGCAAGTGTTGTCCTCAAAATAAACCCCACCACATTTTAATAAAGTTCATTTAGCCTACTATAACTAAATGACCGCTGTTCAATATCAATGCGTTTATTGTTTTTTTTTTTGTTTTGTTTTGTTTTTTTCTTCCTCTATGCAAACAATTATTGTTTTATCGTTTCAGGGTAGATTATAATTTTTTACTTTATCCAGTTCGTTTTACAATTTTACTTTTTATTGCCTACTTTTCGTGAAAAATATAGAGGTCGCTAGACGTTGACATTTTATTACTGTAATTTTGTTTCAGTGCATAATGTATTTCTTCATCCATATTCAGATTACTCTTAAGCCCTGCTCATAAAGAAAAACATGTTATGGAGGCTGATTAAAACACGGGCCTGGTTTTGTTTCCCTGTATTCCTCAAAGAAGCAAGAACTTTCATTCTTCACAAAGATTCAAGGTTTCGATATGTGGCAGATTTATGGGCAGAGTAAAATAATAATAATAAAAGCAAAGCCTTGCGCTGGCACAGGGCAGCGAGCTGGGCTTCGAGGGAGAAATGGGATCTTGGGGGAAAACTAATGATGAAGAAAGATCTCCTCAATCCAAGCTCCTTAATTAAATGCACGGAAAGAACGAGAGAGGCACTGCACATCTGGATTCAATCTGCGCCCCTTTGATGGCATCAAGTGTTCTTTTCCCAGACCTATAGGAGGCTGACTGAGGCAGCTTGGAGCCTGAACTCATGTCACTACGACACATGCAGAGCTCGATCCCCTCCTGTCGAGAGACTCTTTAAAAGCGCACGCAATGCTTCGACATCCTCTGTAAACCGATTCAAAAAGAACAACATTTTAGTGTCACATCATGGACTGACACCAGGACGCGCGATATACCCATAAGAGCTTTGCCAGTGTGTAACTTTGATCATTTTAAGTGTTCGTTTTAATATAGCTTAACATCAGTTAAGCTTAACAAGACCGTTGTCCCTTTAGCCTATTCAAACTTGACTTTAAGACAGCACAGCATGTGATTTAGTAGATAAGGTTACAGACTATTTTATTCAGCTTGCAACAAAAGTGATTGTGATGATCATTACATTGTAGACAATACATTGTCTATTCAGTTTGTAATCCCAATTATGAAATAAAGGACATTGACAAATAATGATTTTCGAGATGATAAAAGGACAAAAGTTGAACCAAAAAACATGTGCTTTTTCATAAAAAGGTCAAAACAAATATGATCTAAAAAAAAAAATAAAAAAAAACACATGACAACAATGTTGGTTATGCTATTGGTTTGGATTAATAGGCCTATGACAACAAATACTTTGCTTATTTTTAAAGAAATAATCAAAGATGATAAACTAGCTAGTGTAATGTAGTCTTTGACTAGGTATATTTTATTTAAACCCAAAATAAATATCAATGACTTTTAATTCAGAAATGTATACCATGTTCATCATATTTGTATAAGTTTTTTATCAGTCGCGTTTTTAATTAATTTCGGAATAACCCCCAAAATACGATCACGTCATTGACCCATTAATTATTAAGTTTTTTAGAGAGGTGGTTAGGGGTGGAGAAAAAGAGATATGACTTTGTTAAACGTTAGAAACGCCGACAAAAAAACATTGCCACGTAATTAGGGCTTCTTGTATGTCTATCATCCCTCCCCAGGGCTTCAAATGCTCGTGTATTTTGCTCTCAGGCTCCCCCCTCAGCGCCAGTGTGTGCCGTTTGAAGTACCGGAGAAAGGAGCTGAGAGAGGCTCGTCCGACCTCCTACTATTGGGCGTAAATCGTTCATCTATGCCATCAAACCTTTCTCACAAGATAACTCCTTCCCTCACTCTCGGAATGAGAGGAGAAAGTGTCAGTTGCAGAAACTAAGAGGGAGTCGTCGGGTAAAAGGCGAAGACTTTGGAGTTCTAAATTTGGAGATATCTTTCGGTGATGCCTTTTTCCATAAAGACGCATGATTGTCGAGTAAAAGATTGATAATTACGCTTGTTTGGATCCATATGACACTGAACTACGGATGCAGAAATCAAAATCGATCTATCTGTCGAATATAGAGTGATTGTTTATGGTCAAGACTTAACCCATGTTGGTTATAGGTAGAGGGTATCTTGGGTTTCGTCAGTTTGCGTCATGACTTCCAGCTATGCTCATGTAATGGACAGACAAGCCACGCTACCTAACCGACTGGAGAGTCCGATCACCGCGAATCAGGATCATTTACAAGCTAAAAAGAACTTTTCCGTGAGCCACCTGTTAGATCTGGAGGAGGCGCGGGAGATGGTGGGAGCTCAAGCGGAGGAGAGCGCAGGAGAGGCGGGCAGGAGTATGCTGGAGTCTCCGGGACTGACCAGCGGCAGCGACACGACACAGCAGGAGAGTAAGTGCACGAGAAGAACATGATCCCCGAGATTCTTTTATAACTCAAAACATTCGCAGCATTGAAGTATTAGGATGGTAGTTAATTTTCTAATTTAATAAGAAATAATGAAGCAAGATTTCAACTAGAAAAAAAAAAAAGTCGCGCATCAAAAATTGAACTTGAATTTGAATTTGTACAAGCTAATATTCTTTATAGCCTACTATAGTGTGAACACCCTACACATGAACTAATAGATGTGATTAGCACCGTAGCGTGCAGAAAACGGTCACGTTAGCAGATATGTGACAAGACATCAGAAGCTACTGAAGGATGCATATTGGCGTTACAAGAGTCCCAACTCTGAATGCGTTCTACCTCATTTACTCCATATGCGTTTAGTTAGCAGTTAAGACAAGTCATTAATTGTAGTGTATTGTTGCTTAGACATTCCAAACTTAAACTCACTTGTTTAAGCAATAGGCCTAAAAATAGCCTACAGCTAGGCCTGCCTAATAGTTTTCTTCGACAGGCCTGTTAAGGTTTGTTAAAATAAAACGGTAACACTTTACAATAAGGTTCATTAGTTAATGTATTAACTAACATGAACTAACCATGAGCAATACATTTGTTACTGTATTTTCTAATCTTCGTTAACGTTAGTTAATGAAAATACAGTTGTTCATTGTTTATTCATGTTAGTTCACAGTGCATTAACTAATGTTGACAAGTTTTTAATAATGTATTAGTAAATGTTGAAATTAACATTAACAAAGATTAATAAATTCTGTATTAGTGCAGTTCATTATTAGTTCATTTTAACTAATGTAGTCAACTAACGTTAACTAATGAACCTTATTGTAAAGTGTTACCAATAAAACAATATCAAAACATAATTTTAAACTTTGAACAGAAAAGTGATAATTTTGTAAACTTTCAGACTGTAATTCTGCAGGCTGTCATGACTGTAGACTTACCAGTCAGCCTGTTTTTATATTTTCTTCTCACGAAGCCAATAGCAAGAGTGATCTCGGATACACTCATTATAGGAAATAGATCGTAAATCTTCTAGAGCCTATGAAAAAAAAAAAAAAAAAAAATCTACCTTTCAGATTTAAAGAAGTTGGCTAGTCCAAAGTTCCAATGAATTACTGAATGAAATTCTCTAAATTGGTTAGACCGTCTACATTTTTTCCAAACTGAGGGTTTAACAAAACTGTTCGTTTATTTTTATACTTGTTTTGCAATAGCTATAGGCTAGCCTATGTCTAGGCTACAAGATTTTAATCTCTCTCTTTGAACACGAAGATTAAAACGAAATACATTTTAATAAGTAACTAAATAATCGTATGGCCTAAATAAAAATTAATAGTTGTGCGCGTGTATTTTGTAGGCTAAGTCGGAGAAATAAAAATTAGGCCAATAACCACACGATTTACTCGGGGGCATTTAGGACTATGATAAAAAAAAAAATTAAAAAAAAATCCTGAACAATTTACGCAACATTTCAGATGTGAATTCAGATGTACTAGACCTATTTTAAGATAAATTACCTCTGAAAATCCATAACTGAAATGAAGATAAATTTCATGTAGGCCTAAGTGCATATAGTAGCTGATAAAAGACGATAAAGTCGAGATGATTTTCGTTGTCAACAAGCACACAGCTGTCACACGTGGAGCTGTTCATGCTCTGGGCCCAGTACTGATAACCTCTTCTTTCAACTTTCTTTTGACTTTACGGCCTTGGAGGAATTGGGGCGAATCAATTCGTCACTGGGGTATTTTCTCCCTCCTTTTATGGAGCGATTTAAGAACTGATTTATGTATCAAAAGAGGAGTGAGTCTGCAACTCTCTGTTTCTCCCTAGACCAAAAAAGCCCTAGACATTACAATTGTCATTTTACTCCTAGAAGAAGCCAGAATAATTTTAGAAAAAAAAGAAAGTAAAAGTAAGAAGAAAATAGATCAATCAAATACTATGGATAAATAGTTTTAAGTGGAAACTGATACATAGTTTTATTTCATATACATTTTGGCTGATGGGTAATTCTACAAAATCTGATGCTGATATATATATATTTTAATTCCATTTCTGTTGGTGTGATATATATATAAGATTGTGCTAGACTTGATGACATAAAATATTAGGCTACAACACATCAATTGCTTTATTTTCTTTGATGTTAAAAAAAAAACCCAAAGTTTTTCTCTAAAAATGTTTCCACACTGTTTATAAAAACCATCAGATACAATAAGTCAAAATCACATTTCTGAAAGGATTTTATGTAATCATAAGGAAAAATCAAGAAAAAAATAATAATAATTGTGCACATTTTTAAACAATTTGATAAGGGTCTGGGGTTATATTGACCCAGCGGGTTTATTAACTTAAAATGTGAGTGTTGAAAATGTATTGGGAAAAAAAATTGGAGAAAATTAGCAGATTTTTAATAAATAATGATTAGTGTTCTAGCTTACACACGATTTGATTGGCATACGGTTTTAGGAAGGATCATCACTTTTGCCTTAAGTATAATTTGTATTAATTCTCTGTAGCTCCATCCCATTAAGCCGACTGTCCATTAAACAGTTATAAAACTTCCAGTTTTTCAAATAAATGTTTGTGACCTTGGGTTGAATTTCCATTTACTAGTTTGACTTAAGCATAATCCTAATAATTTAATATCCTTTTTCCAGGTTGTTTATTGAATAGGCCTACAGACTATAATGGGGATATTCATGTCATTATTAAATCTCTGTGTTTGCAGATGAGCAGCTCAACTCAGAGGAGAAGAAAAAGCGTAAACAGAGGCGGAATAGGACCACGTTCAACAGCAGCCAACTGCAGGCCTTAGAGAGAGTGTTTGAGAGGACGCACTACCCCGACGCTTTTGTCAGGGAGGATTTAGCACGCCGAGTCAACCTCACTGAAGCTCGAGTGCAGGTTAGCCATTTTTTATATTAGCCTAGTCTACAGAATGTAATCGTGCTCACTGTCATCACATCATGTGGATGCAGCAGTAGCACATCCTTGTATTTTACTTTCTCAGTTAAAACGAAACACAGTGCTCCATTATGACGGTAAGGCTGCTCTTCACACTGTCAAACTGAGCACCTTTCACGATTTTCCAGGTGTGGTTTCAAAATCGGCGGGCGAAGTTTCGGCGAAATGAACGTGCAATGTTGGCCAGTAAAAATGCCTCGTTGCTCAAGACTTTCTCAGGAGAAGTAACAGCTGTAGAGCAGCCTATTGTCCCACGACCCGCTCCCAGACCCAATGACTACCTGTCCTGGGGCAGCTCACCATCGTACAGGTTAGAAGTCCATCTCATTTTTTTATGCCTCTGCTGGTGTTTCCATTGGTTGTGCAGAAGTTATAAGAATATTCTGGGTTATTTACAAATTAATGAAAATGGACGGCATCTGCAGCATGAATATAATGTTGCCATCCCTTATTTGTCTAAAAATGCAAATGAAAGTAGTATACTTGTGAATAAATGGTTTAAATATTCAATTATCCCGCTATTTCAAAAGTATAACATTAAATGTGTTAGTATGAGAGTTAGTAAGTTACATTCGACTCAAGATCAAAGGTTCAATTCCCTGGAAATGTATACAGTGTTAATCTATAAAATAATTGGTAACACTTTACAATAAGATTTGCATTAGTTAACATGAACTAACAATGAAAAATAGCATCTTTTAATATTATTTAATGTACACTTGCTAAAATGAACTAACAGTGAACAATTGTATTTATTAACTAACGTTGACAAAAAATAATAAATACTGTAACAAATGTACTGCTTAATGTTAGTTAATGCATTAACTAATGGGACCTTATTGTAAAGTGTTACTCGATAATTGCTGTCACTAGCTTTAGATAAAAGTGTAGATGTAATTCTGCGTAACTATCCCTAAAGCACTGTTGGAGCTGAATTCGTACAGAAATTACATCAGTGATACATAACATGAATAAGAAAATTGCTGTAAACATCTTCTTCTTCTTTTTCTTTTTTTCAAACTAATGGAGTGAAAATTATTAAAATTATGAAAAATATAAAATTATTGTCTTGAAATCAGAAATGTGGTGCCACAAATGCTATTCATAGGAATTAAGTTTTTCATCAAAAACATATGAACAATTTTTGACCCAGTAAATAAAATGAATAGAGACAGAACATGCATTTCAGATCTTTAATATTTTTTAACTATTTATTATTAATGAAAAGTGTGAACTCTCATCCTGACTTCTTCCTTACAGCGCCATGGCAACTTATTCTCCATCATGCGCTAACAACAACACAGCCCAGGGTATGAATATGGCCAACAGTATCGCCAACCTGAGACTGAAGGCCAAAGAATACAGCCTGAACCAGGTACCCACCGTCAACTGAAGTGGACAGCAGGGCTGTCAGAGACTCTGAGCCACATGTCAGAGAGCAATCCCAAAGTCCCGACAAAACTGGCCCCCTACTATTGACATAAATGTTGTTTTCTGTCATCCTATATGTGTTTTACTCTTATCCATCAATTCTACAAGGAAACGAGAACTTCTTCAAGGTACAGAGCTTTCCTAAACCAATGATTTACATAAGACTGTCATGTTCTTGGCATGTGGGAAAATGACATGTGGGAAAATTCAGTTTTGGAAAGCACAAAATGGAAACTTTCTCTTTTCGCACTCACTGTGGCAGTATGAGTGTGGTCATCCCGTTTGAAGACCGTGGCTTACTATAGATTTCTTTCTTGAGACTTTTGCCGACCACAGGGATTTGATGACCTCTGCGGAATCCATATACTACAATCTTGTGGACATCTGGGAAGTTTTTAGGATTTCCCCCTTGATTTCTCCTTGGAACTCATAACTATGCACTGAGGCCACAAAATTGGGATTTGGATATTTTGATAATTTGGAACTGGGTGAAATTTGGCTACCTTATTACCGTACTCTAAAATCAATCTTCACTGTTTTCAGTTTAAAACATGCCAGGGTTATTTGTTCATTTTGGCATATTCAGAACTCTAGCCATATATGTAAGTAATGAATTTGGAGCCTTGTTGATTTTACCCATTTATATTGTCTAAACATATCTAAACATGTAATATTCCTTTGCAATAAAGATGTCCAAGCAGTTGCGCTTCAGGGTTAGAGTGTCCTCAAATGTCTATGGCCTGCCAGAGAACACTTCAGCATTTGCAACAAGCTGACAATGTTCAAGATTCACTAATCAGCACGTATATAGACTTTTCTTCTTCTCTGGCTTGTTCTGTTGCTGGCAGCAGTTCCACATTTCAGATATCAACTCCTATTTCATTATGTACGTATATCCTCAGAAGAGGTGTTTTAGATTAAAACTAGATGAAAATCATACTCCCACTACTGGCCCACTGAATTTACACAGTTACGTAATAGAAGGAAAGGCAGGTGAAATCATTGAGAAACCCAAGAGTAGTGAGAGTTAGAGATTCATGTGCAGATGTTATGCATGTTTTTTCATAGCTAAACTGCTCAAAGTGTGTTTGTGGGCTCCCATGGATGGTTGTTACTCTTTCCTTCTCTCAGTGTGAACATCTACCTTTAAACTGTAAAATAACTCTTTGTCGGGACTCCTGGGGGTTTCGTGAGAACCCGTAGAAAGCTTTGCAGAAATTCCTGCGGCTCTTTTCCTCTCCACCCGTTTTCAACTCTGTTCTTTTCTAGGGTAAACAAAAGCAATGAAACTACGAAATTTAGCTAATCAAACTGGTAATTTACAATGTGATCCAAACACTTCTAGCGCTGTTGTTCTTCTCCTGCCAGCTATCCTTCCAATAAAGTGCTTGTGTATTTGCTTTGGATTTGAAAGCATTTTAAAGGTTGAAGAGAAAAATCAGCTGACAAGAGCGTTCTGAAAAATAGCCTTTGCTTTTTACTACCTGATGATGGAGACTTTGGTGTCGCGTGGTGAACTTTGATTCCTTTAAGCAGTCTTCAGGGCCGGTGCTGTTCATTTTTTGTTGAACAGGAATGTTTACTTTCAAAACAGTCTGTTTATGGCACAGGAAGCGATCGTTTGAGTTTAAGTGGCCTCGGGCTGTTTTTGAATGGCTGACACTGGCTTGTTTATGTACCTGATGGCTCCCTTGGTCTGCTGATTACATGTGAACTCAAATGACCTCAGAGACAGTCAATTGGAGGAAGGGGTGAGCCGGTGAGTTGTTTTTCTTTTCATCTGTCTTTCAGCTCTGTGAATGAAATCTGTCAGCTGTCATCATGGTAATGTGCGGCAGCAATATGTTTACATCATGTTTTGTGGGATAAAATGAGATTCTCACACAGCATTGCTGAATATCTTAGATGTCAGTGCACTAAATTAGTGCACTTTATTTATTGTATTAGTTGATATTGGCTATTTTGATTGTGCATTCTCATTTCTAGTTTTACATTTTGATTACCTTTGCCAATTGCCATCATCTAACACTCACTTAAGATTAATATACACTGCTGTTTAAAAGTTTGGGGTCAGTTCAAAAACAGCAACACAACTGTTTTCAACTGATAATTATAAGAAATGTTTCTTGAGCAGCAAATCAACATATTAGGATCATGTGACACTGAAGACTGGAGTAATGATGCTGAAAATTCAGCTTTGCCATCACAAGAATAAATTACATTTTGAGATATTAAAATGGAAACTGGTTATTTTAAATTGTAATAATATTTCACAATGTTTCTGATTTTATTTTTTATCAAATAAATGTACTACAAAAACATTTTAAAAATCATACCGACCCCAAATTAAAAAAAAAAAAAAAGTTAGTGTATAAACACGTAAAAATTTGATAAAGCTGTTTAATGTAATCTTTAGCAAATCGAATTATTTATTTTTCATATTGTACTTTATGATGTTGTTATGCCTATATAAATTCACTTGTAGCACATGAACCTCTGCTGGCAGTAGAACAGCTTCAGTCAGAAGAGTTTTAATAAATGGTGTTATTTCAACTGTTAAAATCTAATGGAAGATAAGGTTGTTTAATGTTTAATAAATTGTTGCCTTAGGCTTTCCAAATACAGTTGGCAACAGCCTCTTCACATCCAAGAAATCTAGATTAGGACCGACTACATTCCTGATTGGTTGACCTCTTCCAAGTTAGCAGTGATGGACAAGAACTGTGTTTCTCAATGATCCGAGTTTGAGCATTTTCTTAAATGATGCATCTATATTAAAATTCCTGTTTTTATTCCATTTGTGATGCCTTTAATGTGGCTTCTCCCCACAAGCTGTGCTCGTTCCAGCCAATTTACAGCGGAATCTTTATGATCCAAGCAGTTCATGAGTCAAACCCTTTCCAAATACAGCCATCCTCTGAGGACCTGCAATATACGGGATGTTCACGTTGGAGAGGGAGCCATTTCCTTTTTCTACAGGTTTTTTTTTTTTTTTTTTTTTTTTTTTGACACTACCCTCTTTGAACCATTTATATCAAGGTTGATGGGCCTTGAAAGGTTCCTTAACAAAGTGAGTCTCTGGTTGGAGGATTTTTAATGATACATGCAGAAAGCTGGACGGATTTGTTACTGTCCTCGCGCCAACATCAACCAAACACCTAAGAATGAATTTATGACTCTAAAACATGCACAAGTTTTATCCTGTAATGTTCTCGGGTGGGCTACTATGCTTATATATGTTTGTTCACACTGTTGATTTCATAAATAATGAGAAGTCTTTGCTCATGTCCCTAGGAGAGTTGTTTGAGGAAGCCACTAGAAAAGACTGAAAAAACAACTTTCATGTTGTCTCCTCTGTCCCCCTGCCTGGGCGTCCATCTTACCTTTCACAGCCTGGGCTCGCTGACCCCAAGTGCTTCCAGATGTCGTCTGCTTCTAACCTGAGCCCCAGCGGCCCTGATCATACGTCCACCCCACCCCCACATCCCTCTGCACCCTGCAGCCCACTGACAGAGCCTCCCCATGGACGGACAGCTCCACAGATGACAAGCGAGCAGCTCACCCCCTTCAACCTCCACATCTGGAGCCCATTAAGAAGGAGACAGTCAGAGAGAGAGAATGCTAAAGAGAATGGGGTGGGGGCTCAGTTAAACTAGTGTTGGCTGGAATTGCGGTTTGATCTCTCCTCAAGCTGTTACCTTTGAAAATGCCACTTTTCTTATAGCTCATTATAGTAAACATTATTGTGCTTTCTGGAGATAATCTCAGAGAAAATCAATACAATTACCATGTAAATAAAAAGCATTCTAGTTATGACCACATTATGGTATCATACTGATAACATGCTCCTTTTAATTAAAATATATAATTACAGATTTTTTAAATTCGAACCCTCATATTGTTCCAAACCGTGCTGCTATTTTAATGTGAATGTTTTTTGTTTTGTTTTTTGGAAGAATAGTCACACAGCTCTTGCCATTTAACAATTCATTTTAATCATGGGCTGTCAAACATAAATAACACCATAAAAACACAATAGTGCAAAAACAACTTCTTAATGAGTAAAAAAACAAAACAAACAAAAAACATATTTTCCAATAAAAATGCCTAAAATCATTGAAAACAGGATACATTTATTTGGGAATCAACACTATAAAATGGAATAAAATCTGACTGTGCCAAGATAAAATACCCTTATATTAAAGATACATTATCTGAAAACAAGTTATATTATGCAGTATTGCTTCTCAAGTACATTTATATTGTTTCAAAGATTTTGAAAAATATTAATATTTAAATGAATAATAAAATATGAAATTCATTTCAGTTGTTTTTATAATGGATTTTTAAAAATATTTTAACATAAAAAATAAGACACACTCATAAAATACTTTTTTTGTAGTGCATGAAAGTATAAGTTGACCAAATGCAATATAAGACAAGTCTTTTGATGCTTAAGTTCTACTCAGTCAATATTCACTGATAATCTTCACCCCAACCAAAGCTTTAGTCGACATCCCCGTCCAGATATAAAAATTGTGTGTCAATATCACTGACACCAAACGCAACTTAAAATAACAGCACACTGGTTTGGAATGACGTGAGTAGACGATGACAGTTTTACAACTTCAATAACCTTGTTTGTGATATGGCCTATTCACAAACAACTTGAGCTTGGCCCATTCAGAAAAAATAAAATAAAATAAATCTATCTTCTGTTCTAATAAATTATTATATATCACAATATATATTCATCAAACACCAAACAGATGCATCATCTTGGAAAAAAAGTAGCTTTGTTCCTTGAAGACAGTATTCCAGATTGTGGAAGTTATGAGGCTTTGAACATTGTTTTACATTTTTCAGGAATGATGAATGCTGGAAATGAAATGGTCCAAAACACTGGTCACCTCTCACACAGACACCTATCAGCCCTGAAAATGATTGCTCTGAGTATTGAAAAATATGCTCTGAGAGCCCCAAAAGAAGTCACTCTGGACCTGATGAGATACTAGCAATGGTCCTGTCAGATCAATCTGTTTTCACTACATATTAAAATTGAATTTTTTTTCTAAAGGTCTGTCCTCAAACAACCTCTCCTTTCTTTAATAGAAGTCTTTCAAATTGTGTTCATGAGAAGTTAGTTGAAATGGACATCTCTAGTTGATAATGCCCTCTGGAGTAGTTTAGACCCAGAACTCATCAAAGCAAACAATCCCAATATTGCTCGATCAGTCTCTGTTCTCTCTGCTCTCTCCCAGAGGAGGAAACCTTCTGAACCAGCACTTCCCCACACGGACCTGTCTGACTCTCATTTCCTCAGCATGTGAACAGTGATGTGGCTCTCATGTTAGAGTCTGTCGCGGTTCATTACTGATCACTCTCAGGTACAGAGCCAGTGAATAAGTAGGAGGAAACTGTAAATGATCCATATTGGGGGGAAATATACATTTGAAAATATTTAATAGCTGTAAGAGGCACACAGGCACTCAAATATTTAAATCTCTCTCCATTTTGGACCTTGAGTATCTGAAATAGTTGGATTTAGGATCATTTTGAGAATAAACGTTTTTCTTTTAAATTATTTACATTTAGAGACATCAGCACGTAAGGCATCATCTGTTTAGCTGATGATGAGTATTGTCCTGTGATTTAGTTTTTAAGTGTCCCTATTATGCTATTTTAAAGGTTACTAATTTTGTTTTGGAGGTCTCATATAACAGGTTTACATGCATCAAAGGTCAAAAAATGCTTTCATTTTCTCATAATATACATTGCACATCGCCACGTTTTTCAATGATTCTCAAACGACTCTTCTGATGATTCAGTCTCTCTAAATCCCTCCTTTCCGTGAGCCTGCTCTGCTCTGATTGGCCAGATGGCCCCCTCTGTTGTGACTGGTCTACCACTTACCACTATCATACTTACAGGTTGTGATTCTGAGGAGCAAGTTGGTCCAAATAAAGTGGGTACTGTCCCACCTTTAATGGATAAGTGTTTTGTAAATCCTATTTAGAGCTCACAGAGATTTGTGAATCAATCCTCAAAAGGTTATACTGGTAATTTTAACAACTAACTCTTCACATCCTCATCCTTTGTAAGTTTTTACAAAGTCAATTTGCTTTTGCAGAGCAGAAAGCAGCGTCTTCTCCACATGTGCACAAGACGAATAGCTGTAGTGTTTGAGGGTGGGTCAAGTTGTTTTGAGTGAACAACATAGAACATAGGCGGACATTAGGCAAATGTGTTACCCAGTGAAGTGGTTCAGAGTCGATTCTTTCTTTTTAGAGACAATAACTTTATCGTGCACTTTCAGCTTTGCAGATTGTTTACATTCACAGACATCTACATTACATGCATGAAAGTTAATATTCAAAAAAGCATAATAGGGGCACTTTAATGGTTGATACGACGGCACTCTGTTCAATGTGTCAATAATTTTTATAGATCTACACGCATAACCAAAACAATGTTCTTCCACAAAATGCATGCAGTTTTGGTTTTTTAACCACAAGGGCGAAAGTTACAAAGTATACCTTTAATAAACAGTAGCCTAATAAAAACTGTTTTTTTTTTTTTACATTGAGAGGGTCACCTCTTGTTGGCCTTTTTAAAGAAACGACATATGTCAAAACTGCTCACTTTATCTCTGTAACTGCCATTTTCAATCACTACAATCATGGCTGACAACGAATAGTGCACTTCTATGATGGCATTAGTATAGCTGAAAACATTTATTTTGTGTGATTCTGCATCCATAGCACTAAATGTAAGTTCAAGATGGTGCTATATGGGTCAGCACAGCATAAACAAAAAATGACTGCGCACCTTTAAACATGTTTGTAAACCATCCAACTGCTCTGTGGCATGTGGACCAATTGAAGTTCAGTTTTCCTTTCCTTCTCTGTTGCTTTAATGGCAACTCCCTCTTTCCCCAAGTGAAGGAAACAACACTACACTAAAACTCCAGGAGAAGGAAAACAGGTTGGGGCAGAAGACGGCATGAGAGAGTTTTTCTAACAAAGTAGCCACACCATAAATCTGCAGCACAGGCTTATGGAAGGAAGTAGTGATATTATACATCTGTCCCAGAGGCTTTGCACCTTCCTCCCCAGGCTGATTAAGTGGACTCATTCATAAAGGCTGCTATTGTGCTGCTTATCATAACTCATCCGTATATTCAATACAATCAGCCCCCTGCTGCAGGTAAAAATTCCTCTGATTTACACGCTTAATTACGAACCTCACTGGACCAAAGAACTTCACTGTTGCAAAAGGGAATTCGTGAGAACTAGCATATTATCACTTTGTCAAGTTTGTTTTGGAAAAAAATTATCGACAATAGATTATTTGATTATTAACAAGCAGGCCCAGGAAAATTACCCTGATCTTCTATACCCTCAAAGCAACTGAGAGATATTATGATAAATCAGCAATAATCAAAACATGTCTCTAACAGAACTGAGGATTCGTTTCTATGAGTTGGTTTAGTAGACGATTCTTTTTAATGAACGAGGCTGTGAAGAATAAAAGTACAGTGTTCAGTGGATTGTATTGTTGTTTAATAACATATCGATTGTTCAGCTGAAGAAACATCTTTCTGAAAAAAATAAAAATGCTGTCAACCCTGATTAAGGAAGTCCCTGTGTTGTTGCTGTTGTTGTTTTCAATATTATAGCAAAATAACTAAATACTGCTTATCACTTTTTTGATCTAGTTATTTTTTTTTAAAATGGTTTTCACATTTACAGTGTTACAAAATTTCTATATCAAATAAATGCTGTTCTTTTGAACTTTCTATTCCTCAAAGAAGCTTGAGCATATTAGAATGATTTTTTGAAGGATCATGTGACTCTGAAGAATGGAGTAATGATGCTGAGAATTCAACTTTGCCATCACAGGAATAAATTACATTATAAAATACAAATAGAAAACAGCTATAATATTTAATATGTAATAATATTACTGTTTTACTCTATTTTTGGTCAAATAAATGTAGCCTTGGTGAGCATAAGAGACTTCTTTCAAAAACATTTTTAAAAAATCTTACTGACCCCAAACTTTTAAACTATATATTATTTGACACCTCATATATGTTAATATAATTAGCTATTTCGTAGTACTGTAATAGCTACTTTAATTCATTAATTGCTACATTTTCAAAATAACTTTGATATGAAATCCATTTAAGGATTCAGTCATACTAATGAGATATTTAATATTATAACATCATGTGCCGGTGAGTGTTCTCTCCAAACAGGGTCTGGTCAGGAGGCCGTGGAAAATCTGCCTTCAATTTCCTTTCTGGCAGCACTCTGACAGCACGCGGAAGTTTAGTTTTCCAATTACCAATTATGACTAATTGGCAGTGTGGCGAGAAGATCTCCACAATTCTAAATGCTATTATCAAACGCTTTAGATCTGATTACAGTAAATCAGTCAGTGCTGATTTGCATCTTCTACTGTTTAGTTTTGCACCAGTTTCCCTCTATTCAGCATGTTTTACATATAATTTTGATTAACATATTAAATTTACCATTTTTTTAATGTTATTTCTTTTAAGTATTCTAAGAGACGTTCTAAGCATCAAAAGAAATTAATGAAGCAAAGGTTCCTAAACTAGGATTTGTAGTATGCAAACTTCATTATGTCATATGTTGACTTGTTACAGACTCACCATGATATCATAATAACAGGAAAATCTCTGACCACAGGTCATTAATGACCTATAGTTTTCATTCACTTTTATCATATTCAGACAGGAAGCAGTTAGAAAGCCTGTGTAAACAAAAAAATAATGTGCAGAAATTAATCTGGTTGATCTAGTAAGACAAAAACATGCTTGAGTCATCTGTTTTAAATCTGCTGGTAATTGCTTTGGATAGTTTTTTAATGATGTTCACTCTCCCTTTCCCTTTTTTCTCTTTTTTCTCTTTGCCTTTTCCCACTCTCCATTACTCTCTTTTTTCCTTTCACTCTCTCTTTCTCTCATTTGGTTTTGATTAGGGTTGATCAGGATCTCTGCCAGAGTATTTCACAAACACACTGGTGGGCAACCGCGGCAAGCCCTACAACTGGATTCCAATGTGTGTTTTATTTACATGCTAGATTTACAAGATTCCCTAATTCATTTTCCAGTCCTCCCTAATTAGGGATAAAACTTTGGGTTCTCAAGTCCTTGAAGGGGATGTTAGTATCAGATTGAGTAGTTTTCAGGAAGTGTACAAATACAATGATGTACAGAAAAGAAACTGTACTTAAGTATAAAACAAAGGAAACCAAAGGGAAAAGTATTCATTCGAAACTTATAATGGAATGGAAAAAAAAAAATGTTTTCATCTTACATTTGACTCCGAAGGATGGAACACATTCAAAGGTTTTTCTTTTCATGAGAACTTGTTACATGTTGCCAGTGTTTGTCTCAATTTAATTCAAGATGTTGCTTGCCACTCTTTCCACACAAACACCACCCCCTTGCAACTCCAGCCTAACGCAATCGTCGAATTAAATTGCAAAGGAAGTTGTACTGCTTCTTGACTCAGAGTGGAAAGAATTCCCTCCTTAAATCTGGAAACTTTGACTACAATATCAAGGGGAATAGCTGAAAGACCACTTAAAGGGTGGAGAGTGAAGGCGTGGGTTTTTGTTTTCCATCATCATGCTAGTCCACAGAATGACTAAAGAGTTTGATCAGTTGGCCTTCTCCGCCACAGCACAGAAAGGCAGGAAAGAGGTATGAGGAAACTATTGTTTTTCCCACACTACAAATGTTAACAAACACTCTTCCATGTTTTTAACAGTCTGGTGGATATGTGCCACATTAAAACACCACACACACAATAAAAAAAAACCCACACAAACGTGTACACATACAAATTCACAATGCTTGAGAGGCGTGGGTGCTTTGAACAGAGCTGGGCTAAATACAATTTAGACAAAAATCATTTGCTTAAACCATCATTCTCAACTCCATACTCAAGGTTCATATAAATACAATTAACTCAGTTTAAAGTTAAAATGAATTAAGAAAAATTATGTTAGTGGTAGAGAGGGGTTCCGAATCGTTCTTTCGTGCCGTGCTGTTTGAATCTGGCCCTTGTAGCCGTGCCATGCGCTGTACATCAGGACTATCGGTTTTCAGCCAGACCTCAGTAGGGATCGTTGAGGAATGCTGTGCATTTCCCCTCTCAAAGCCCAGCCTGGCTTCAGCCTCATGTCACATGATCAGCTCCTCATCAGCCTCACGAACTCCAGCCAATGACAAATTATCCAAAACTGGGGCAAATATTAACACACCGAAGCGAGTTGCTGGTGACTCTTAGGAATACATTGGTTTTTTTGTGCTTTGTAGGATGATCATATATACAGTATATATATATATATATAGTATTCACTAAGTACTGTAGCAGCATCTAGCATGCTCTCTAACCTTATGGCCCATGGCCTATATCCTAAGTATGAAGTAATACAATAGTACAGATGCTAAATATATACTGTTCATTAATGGTACTGTATGCATGTTTATCATTTTCAAATAATGCATATTTGCTACTGAAGGCCACTTGTTTCAGCATTCAAATGTAGTTTTATTGATTTCCAAAAATTACATTCACTATTAATAAACTGTTTAAAATGATGCCATAAAAGTGTAGGCCAATGGTTTAAAGACCTCCTTTCCCCCTATTATAAAACTATAAACAAACAGTAGGCCCCTTTTTTCCTTCTTTTATGAAGGAATTAAAATGACATAACTATTACATTCATCCACTTTGTCTTTTGTCTCTTTTCTCAAATGATGGATTGAATCCAAAACATACCAATAATACAGTCCAGTTTGAGGACAGGAAAACACTCAATATAGCCATGTTCCCTTTCAATATCGGTCTCTTGACGTTGCGTCATCCTATGACGCTATATGGGAAAACACTTTTCTCCTAAAAAAATACAGAAGCCTGATTGGAAAAATGCATTATTTAGTAAGCTATATGGGTATTTTAAATTAATATAATTCGTATATACTTAGAATAATCATTAACTGACAGTTTGTGGAGACCCGATTTCGAGGGAGGACCCGATTTGTCATGACACCGGCATTGCCGCCACTTAGCCAACCCATTTACACCGAACCCCCCAAAACGCTGGTGTTCAACTATGGTCTGTAGTCTTCACTGCTGTCTGTTAACACAGGAAGCACTGTTGCGAGACATTTATTGCTATGCAATTTGTTACGATAGTTGTATCATTGTATGCAGTATGCACATGCACTAATGTGAGACATTGTTCATTTCAGGGAACCAAGGTTATGTTAGTAACATGAGACATTTTATACAAGATTAAGCAGAATCTGATTAGCAGAGCAGTGCTTACAGTCCAACAGCACTAAGACTTTTCATTGTTTGCTGTGATACATTATGCCAGTAGGTGGCGACAATGTCTTTATCCGATTGGTTCAGAAACACTCTTTCAGGAACAGGGGGCAGTTTACACGACACCGTTTTCAACTAAAAACGTAAAAATGCGTTTTGGTTGTTCATTTACAAGACAATGGGTTTTGGGTGCCTGAAAATGCAAGCTTTTGAAAACCGGTTTCAAAGTGCAAGTTTTTGAAAACGGTCTCCTGTAAACAACAAAAACGCGAATCTGTGGACACGATGACGTCATGCACATGCGTATTACATGTTCAGTCTATGGTGTTTCATCGCCATCCAATGGCCTGGCAGCGGAATACAGCGTTTTTAGTATTTTTTCGCGGATCCGTGTGAATGGGGATCGTTTTGACAATGGTGTAGTTAGTACGCAGAAAACTCAATGGAAAAACTTTTAACGTTTTAAGCATATCGTTGTCGTGTAAACATACCCTGAGACGCACTGTTGTTTCTGCTGCTGTAACTTCTTTTGGAACTATTGCTTAACTGTCTAAAATGCAAGTTACTTAATATCAACTTCATGTTTATTGAACTTTTGTGTAAAAGCCATTTTTGACGGTCTGAACTACTGAAAAACTACTCTAAAGCACCTAGAGGATTGTCAAACTAATCAAATGAGGTAGGTTTGCGTGTCAGAGTATAATATGACACTATACTTTGAAGATACAATTATTATTCTGTAAGTGCTCTGCAGAGATCTCTGTAAGCTTTACCAACTCCATAATAGAGATGATTTACGGCTATGTGGAGTGCATGTTTCTTGTCCACAGGCAGGTCATTTGAACAGCAGCTGTCTAAACACAACACACGTGGTGGGTGTGACCGATCCAGTGGCAGCATGCTCTCTCTTCCTCTCTCGCACACTCTATCTGTCCCTCCATCTATCCTTTTCTCTCTGTCTCTCGCTCTTGTTTTTATTCACTTGCCGCAGCCACAGTGAATAAAACACGTCAGTTCCAGCCAGCACTGATACTAAATCACATCAACAAGAGACGTTAGATGACACAGATATGCGTGACCAAATCCAAACCTCTCTTCTTGAATCTACTAGATATTAGTTAGATATTATGCAAAGCTTAAAAAGACTTATTTCATGTCTGGTTATTAATTTGTCTAGTTATTCATGGACATATTCCAGTTCATTTCACAGTGTTTTTGTTTGTAGCATATTTTAGCATTGAATGTTGAATTCTGGCTTCAATTTGTAACATATGGCACCAACATGGTCCAACGAGATTCACAATCAACCATTGGAAATATGACCATGTTAGTCATTGATAATCAAGCCTTGGGGCCTGAATCATGTTAAAGAAGGGGAATGAATACATGTCATTCTTGGAAAGCACCCCTAAGTTCATGTTTTTCCCAGGCTCTGGTGGTTAGAGGTCCAGTATGCTAAGATATCTAAAGAAGAGAGCTGCCTCGCTCCATAACAACTGATGTGGCATTGACAGCTTGTTTTCTACAGGGTCTGTCACTGCCAATCACTCTCTCATGACAGTTTGCCAAAAAGTTGAAATAATAATTATCATTATTAATAAATATTATGTATATAATTGACTTAATGTTACCTATTTTTTTATTTATAATTTTAATTAAATACATTTAAATAATAATAATTTCCATTAATTAATAATAATTTTTAACATTTTTCCCATTATGTATTTAAAAATCTGTGCGTTACTTTTGGTCAGTTATGAGATTAATCAATCATTTTTTTGTTGCAATGATTAAAACTTTATTATCTGATTGTCTTTGTTTATGGCTTCCTTTGTAATGAATTATGTTTTAACAAACACTGTTACAAAGACCACAAACTAACATAAAAACTGGAGTGAAAGTACCCAACTAAAGGAAACACCGATCACCGTAATGGTGACCAAACATTTTCAATAAAACATCAACATCTAAACCTTTGTTAATTCTCAAAAATAACTGTAGACGAATGATAGAAATAAAGTCAGTCTGGTTTGTAATAAGAAAGATTTAATGTCTTTTGAGTTGATTTCATCTAAGGCTGTGGCTGGAAGTCAATTGTAGTTGAGTTTCTCTTTCCTTCAGTGATTCTGCTCGTTATCATCAGGTGTCTTCAATAATCGAACAATCATCACTCAATTAATCACTTAAGTATCTAATTAACTCTAACACTGCTTCGGTGTTACTTTTAACACCCTGCTGGTGGTTCCCATACGAACACTGTGAGGTGTTAATTTAACACTGGGAAATTTACTGTTGTGCTGCTTTAATTTATAAAAAGCTACTTTAATTTACATATACATTTTTACATATACAATTTACATATCACATATACAATTTACATAGATATTGTACATACAAGTTCTCTAATTCTCCCAAAGTTAAATTATCTTACATGTTGATGTGGACATCTGTTTCAAACATAATATGGAAGGGAGCCTATTAATTCCCAGATATGGGCCGTGTCCAAAATCGCATACTCTCTTGAGTAGGTACATATTTGAATAATTACGAATGCTAAAAAAATAGTAGTATGCAATAGTAGTATGAATGTGTGTATTATGAATGTAATCTAGACGTACTACATTCGCCATGTTGTCATTATCATGTAACCTGCCAGCGTCAGCGTCACTTCACTGCCATTCACAAATCCTCTCCTGTGGCCTCATGGGATAGTGTCCATTTTATGCACACTTCAGAATCTCATCAGAAGAAGTAGGTCATCCGTGTAATTTTTGTCTATTCTTTTATGAGTACTGTTAATACTGTCTTTGCCTACTGGAAGTATGCAATGTCGGACGCAGCCATGGTTTTTTGGATTATGGTGACCCTCATTTAAGTTGCAGGTGCCTTTCAGCATAAACCAGTGCTGTTTTACACAATTTTGACACTGAAATGTGCACTTGCATAGTGACTTTTGGAAACTGACTTTGAAAGTCTATGGTGTTCCTTCTGGATCAGTACTTCATCCACACTGATTGTCTCTGGATATGAAAACAAACATTTATAGCCTTGGACAAAGTAGCTTGATGGATAATAAACAGACACATTTCTAAAGTGCCAGATGATGTAATATGGTGATAAATGAATGTAGCCATTTTTTAAAATAGTAATAAAACATTGGAAGCACTGAGTGAACTGATCAATACACTGGAGGACAATAAATGATGATGACAACTATTATATTTATTGCTGATGATGTTTTATTACTCTACTCACCTCTCTTTCAACTCATTACATGAGTTCAACTAACAAGTCTAAATGCAAAGTCAAAGTTGAGTTCTTCTGTATTTGAAGTGCTGAAACTGTGAAACATTATGTTTATTTAAATTTTAAACAATGAAACATTCCAATTATTCAAACTTTGAAACATTCTATTTATTTAAACTTGAAACTATGAAGTGACTGTTACTTAGTTTCTGAAAAGACAAATAAGTAATAAAGCAGAGGTTTTATGCACCAAATGTTTGATTAGAAGAAATTGTAAGAAAGAAAAAAATTAGAAGAAAAAAAAAATTAACAGAACAGGGTAAAGAAACTCCACAAAGTTTCCATCTGTTTTTGGCTGATTAGTGTTAGTGTTAATTTAGGCCTTTTGTTGTAAAATCCTCTCCTTTTTATTTATCGGGTCTACTTTATCCATATATATATATATATATATATATATATATATATATATATATATATATATATATACTTACTATATATATTACAGCAACAACAGGTTCTATTTCCTGTTGTTGTTTTCAATTAGGCTGTGAAGTCTTTAAATGTCCCTCACCATTTAAACTTGTCTGATCCGTTCTCCATGATGTCTTTAACCATCTTTAATGAGTATGTGCAGTAAATGTTTAGGACCTGCTAGATGTTTGATTGCTGCCAATATGGATGTGATTGTGGCCTCTGGGATTCCCCCAAATAAAAACCACACAAGAGTTATTATCTCTATGTGGTTTCACCTCCTGGATTTTTCCCTTCTCTTAACCAACAGGGGATTGCTTGCCATCTGACTAAAAGGCTTTATAATGTCATGTTTTAACAGGAGAGGGGAAAACAAGCCTTTTCTTGTCAGATGTGAGAATATGCCGAAGGTTAAGTGCTTGAATTCCAATAACACATGATCAAAAAGACACCATTATCCAAGGGGTGTGAGCCGATATTTAAAAGATTGAGAATATATACCTTATGATCCAGCCAAAACACCTTTATAGACTTTAGATGCATGGTGCTGTTTAGTACCATTAAGATTTAGTAAGTTTTAGTAATATTTTGAATGTTTTTATTTTTACTCTTTTTTTTTTTTTTTTTAAGTTTTTGTAATTTAAAAAAAAAAAGTGTTTATATAGTTTTTATTCATTTTTTTTATTTCCATTTTAGTCATTTTAGAAAATCAAGTTAAACTAAATGAAAAAGAGAAATATTGCCTTGAAAGTTTTTTTTTCTTCTTCTCAGTTAGCATTTAATTAAAAGTAACAATTTTTTTTAATGGCTTTAGTTTTAGATAATTATAATAACCTTGACATAATCTGGTTTACAAATATAGGGTGCCCAAACATGGACCTGAATTCACCCATATTTGCAGTGCACCTGGACAATGCATTCATTGATTAACATTTTTATTCATGTTCTCCTATTTGATTTGCCCATTTTGGACAGAGATCTGTCATTTCTACACATGGCAAAACAGCTGCAATCAGGTTGAAATCAGGTAATGCCAAATTTTATAAACAAGCAGTTCTGGCACCACCCAATGGCCATTAAGAGAAACTTCACCCATCTCTGTCACAGGCGCTGAGGTGAGGGCAAAAGTAAAATAAATGCTGGAGAAAACCTACACTTGACACAACTATAAGTATAAACTTATTTATAAACTGAAATCACACGCTTCCAACCTAATAAATGAAATGTTCCGTAAATTTGGCTGAATAAGGCAAAAATAAAACTTCTATATTTACCCTAAAATGACAGAATATCTTGAAAAGCAGGGTGAAAAGAAGAAAGCAGTGATTAATGGCATCATTAGTAGTTTATTTTAGAGAGCGTTTCAGATCTTAAAGGAGCAGTCTAGTATTATTTCACAAAGCATATAAGAAATACACTGGCTGGCCTGCAAGGCAATATGCAAATAAAGCAAATGAAAAGAATGGCTTGCCTTTACATTTTGTCTTTATTGCAAACAGATCTGTGCCTAATGAGGAGCAGATTACACCATGATTCTGGTCTGAATTAAACAGCAGGCGTTAAGAGCTGCGGGAGGCACAAACTAATGTATTTTGTATGTTCTACTGTTACTAGAAGGCTTTTAATGTGTTTCAGCAGTACTGTACATATGATGCAATGGGAAAAACTAGATGACCCACAGAACAGAGCTCAGTCCAAAAATACTAAAGGTTTCTTCATATTCACACAGAATGCGTTTCTCCATTCCACTGCGCTACTTTTCCATTGTTTTTCAATGTAAACACGCTCTAGACGTTGCGCTCGCGTCTCGTGCATGATGACGCGTTCTAAAAACGTGGCGCTCAAGTTAAAATTCAACTTTGAAAAATTGTTTTTTAACAGCAAAAACGCGTTCTGCGTGAACCGGCCCGTAATCTGCTTGTAAAGGCAGAAAATAAGCTGCATCTGTATTGACACGTAACTTCAACACAACACTGTTATTGTTTAAGACTCAAAGAGAAAAGTCATTGCTTACTATCGCGTATTGTGCAGTACAGTGTCACTGAAACAATCTATTGTTAGCCTACACAATAACATAATGGATAATTCACAGTGGTTTCTATAAATGCTGTTCCAATTAGTGATAATTGCTCCTTAACAGGATACAGCTTAACGTATGGTTTTGATTTGTTTCCTAAGCTTCAAAACAAAGATGTTATTAATAAATGTTTCGGTGGGATTTCCCCGTGGCCATTTGTGAGTTGTGTTGTACATGACAGGAGATGAATAGATCAGAGGTGTAACTGAAATGCTTTTCACATTAAAAAAAATAAAAGAACTAACCAAAAATCTCATGTCCATTACCTCTCCCATCACCAACACTGTTTTATAATGAGAAATGACATCAGCAAATGTGTTGAAGCACAACACACTAGAAAAAAACTACTGTATGATTACTATATGCATCTTATTTTTAAGAAATAAAACATCCTCTCATTATTATTACAATAATGCGTGAAAAATATTAAAAAATAAATGAATGAGCCCCTTTTGTATGTATAATTGTTTGCAGTACCAGGAAAGCAGTTAGTCTACATAGCCAGCACAGAACAGGCATTATTGGACATTTTAAACATGAGACCTTGTATCCACCTCATGGACTCCTTTGCCACCTTGTGGACAAAAATTATATAGCAGGTACATACAGGTCACACACCAAGAGATTTGAACATATCAACCATTAAGCACTGACATTTTCCTCAGCAAAGCTGCATTATTTGATCAAAATACAGTAAAAACAGCAATACTGTGAAATATTACAATTTAAAATAACTTTTTTTTTAAATATACTTTATAATATAATTTATTCCGGTTACAGCAAAGCAGAATTTTCAGCATGATTACTCCAGTCTTCAGTATCACATGATCCTTCAGAAATCATTCTAATATTAGCTCATTAGAAATGAGAAATGAATAAATGTTAAAAATAAAATAAAATGAAATAAATGTAAAAGAAATAAATGTAAATAAATGTTCAAAAGAACATTTATTCAAAAGGTGAAGTGTAAAATGTAGGAGGATCTATTGACAGAAATGCAATATAATATACATAACTATGTTTTGAGTGATGTATGAAGACCTTACATAATGAACCGTTATGTATTTATTACCTTAGAATGAGCCATTTCTATCTACATACACCGCGGGTCCACCCCTCCATGTCAAGCCATTATGCGCCGGCATCTTTCTGCAGTAACCCTAAACGGACAAACTGCTCTACAGACCGCGTTTCGTCACTATGTTCGTTGGTGGTTTGAGAGGCAGCTTGCATCGTCACGACGTTGAATACGCACGGAGAAGTAGTTGTAGTAGTCGTGTAGTTTATTAGTAGCAGAGACCGTTCTTTGTTAGAAGTAAGAAGAAACCTCATTACTTGACTGGATATCTGCTGTCTCAGATAACGACAGCTTCGTCTTTGTGTCGGCCACCGTAGCTTCTCCGAAAGGGAGGGGTGAGCACGGTGTCAAAGAACTTACATTGGCTTCTATACTCTTTGACGGTGCCGAGCCGTTGGTTGCAATTGCAATTCACAACCTCACCACTAGATGCCGCTAATATGCACACTGCACCTTTTTTTGGTAACATTATTTAAAAATGTCTTTACTGTCATATGTGATCAATTTAATGCATCCTTGTGGAATAAAAGTATTAACTTCTTAACAAATCTGCAATATGCAGTCTCTATTACTTGGGTTTGTTTTTGTGCATCTTATTTATAATCACAGACACATATATTTTAAAAAAAAAAACACTTTTATTTAAAAGTCATTTTAAACAAGACATCAAAGATCATAAAATACAATTATTGTCTTTTTACAAACGTCCTGGTTTTGTTGATTAATTTACACTATAACTGAATGCATTTCAGCTAGATCTAAGCAACAGCTTTTATGAATTATGTTGAGTGTTTAAAGTCTTAAGCATCAGCAAAATCAGCTGACCAAATGTTACATCTACTCACAATGACACTGCATTCCTGCTAATTAGTCACTAGTTACAAAGACAGGTTACAATGTAACAACTCAAGATACAGAAATGTCTGTTCATAAAGAACATTTATTCTGTTCAGTTAATGATATGAACAGAAAACATGTCAGACACAATTGTCTTACATATGAAAACCATAATTATATAAAAATAAACAAGAAAAAAACTAGTAGTTATAGAGGAAAATGCACACGATTGGCTCTCTGGTCCCTAACAGCAAAACCCCACGTATCTCACAGCAAAATAAATATGCTTTGAAATGACAACACATGGCTTTATATCCCTGATTTAAAATATAAATTCTTCCCTTTTCATGAATTCCCTTATGGAAAAGTTAGATGGATTCATTTGAAATAATTTATCCACCATAACATGTGCATCTTGCATTGGCCTTCATGGCAGGTACATAAATAAATTCCCTTATTTTCATGGATTTGATTTAAATAACTAAACTAAATTTATGATCATAATTTTAAAAATTCTGAAACGATAAACATGACAATGTGCAATAAAGTTAGTCCCTTTATAAAGTGTCTGTCTATAAAGACTGCTGGGTTAAGTGAGAGCTAAGAAATAAGAAACCATGATATAAAAGATGAGTGATATTAACTAATCATGTCTAAAAACAAACTCACATCTTTGGCTCTCAGTGAACACAAGATGAAACCTGTATTGTAGAAATGTGCAAGATGTAACCGTTCTATAGACTTAATTAGCAAATATTGGCCAGTGTGAAAGATTATTCTGAACCAAAACCTGATTTTAACTCTAACCTTTACCACTGTGACGCAAGTGTAAACCAGAATTATCTGCAGCTGCCGTGTGTTCAGTCGACTGAAGGCTGTTCAGAGCTCTCGGAGTCCTCTCTATCACTGCCCATAAGACCAGTCACCTCAGGCAGATCTACAAAAACAATACAAACATTACATTACATATTACAAGTAAAAGTTCATGTACACCATTGTTCAAAAGATTGAGGTCAGTTTTTTTAAGAAATTGATATTTCTATTCAACAAGGGCACATTAAACTGATTAAAAGTGACAGTAAAAACATTTATAATGTTACAAAAGATTGTTGTTCTTTTGAACTTTCTATTTATCAGCATATTTTTGAAAAATTCAGCTAACATCACAGGAATAAATTACATTTTAAAATATATTCAAATATAAAAGTTATTTTAAATAGTAATAATATTTCACAATATTATTTCTGTTACTGTATTTTTAATACAAATTAATGCAGCCTTGGTGAGCATAAGAGACTGCAAAACATTAAAAATTATTACCGATCCCAAACCTTTGAGCAGTGGTGTGCAAGTATGAAAATCAATCTCTTTTTTTTTCTTCTTTTTTTTTTAAATAATAATAATAACTTTTAAAGGGGTCATATCATATTTTGTATTATGAAAAAAATCCACTTCTAATGTTTAACATTTTATACCTTCTTCATCTACAAAAGCACAAAGTTTGGCAAACTTTCCCACATATTATCATTAGTTCTTCTGGGGTTTGGAATGGATTTGCTAATAATAACTGCATCAAAGCATTTAGTAATCAGAGAAAAACTGTTTGGAATAAATCCGATTTATACGAATTGACATTTCTTACAATCCTTTATCTCAAAAGATCAAGAAAAACTGACCTCATGATATGACCCCTTTAATTTAAAGGTGGATGATTGATGTTTCTGATTGTGTTTTGAGGAGAAAATCATTTAGTTCAGATTCCTGTTATTTCAGACGCTGACATGTAGCCCTCACCCTTAAAGTCTTTGCTGTTTATTGAACTGTTATGACCTCGCTTAGACACTGAAATACAAAACATCATGTCAGCCATAAGGTGAAGAGGTTACTGAGTAACACTATTAAAAAGAATAGGTCAAAGAGGAAGTGTATGTATGAAAGTGAGACAGGCATAAATAATAGTTTAATTGAGTTTCTTACAGCGCACAATCTTTATAGGCCAGATAAGGATCATGCAGAGGCTTAGTGCTGCTAAAACGGCCACTCCACCAGTGACGATGACCATGACATAGTGGTAATACCACACGCAAGCCGGACAGCATACCATTGTGCTGAATGAGAGAAATCACACACAATCAAACACTTTTCAAAATTCAATATTAAAAATAAATAATTTTATATTAAACATTAGGGGTGTCAAGGTACATCACGGTACGGACGTCACAGTTTGGTGCATACAGTCAGACAACAAATACAGTCATTCACAGGCGATCCACACTCCAATCCAGAAGGGGACAAATGCGCGGGAATGCAACGCTGTTTGCTAACCACCACAACAGGAAAAAGCGCAAAAGAAGAACAGACGATCTATGGACCAGTCCCATACTTCATACGCATTTTCAGTCTTGTGGACTTACAATGGCTGCTGTGTGTCCGTTAAGTCCATGAGACCGTAGGGTGTCCCATTTGTCATTTTAGGTTTCAGAAGGGTGCTCGTGAGCGCCCCCTTTGTGGTCGATATGAAGCGAGCTCCGCAGCAGACATCTTCCCGACAGTCAAAGCACTGTTATGTCACGAAAGTGCGAAATCTTAGGAAGACCGCGAGTGTTTAGGGTGCCATTTGGGACAGGGCAAATGCATAGATATGTTTACGTGTAATCTCTCAACCGGTGTTTCAACTGTGGAAAGACATCAATAAAACAGCTTGAGAATAATATCTCATGTAGCATTACATTTACCTCAGGCAAGTCATTTAGTGTCCACAGCATATTAGTTCTTTAGAGAAATGAACTCTAAAGGGGAGCATTTCACTAAATATTTGCACTATATTAGCTTATATATTGACTATATTTACTTTACCTGTTAGCAATGTCTTAATTATTTAATATGTTTAAATAAATTTGTCGTGAAAACAAGTTATGACAGTAACTGTGTAAATGGTCATATTTCAAAAATTGAGTAGAAAATTAATTGGAATATAATTTTATAAATTTGATTTAGAAGTTAATGCTAAACCTGCCTGCGCAATTCATGTTTTTTTGTTGTTGTTTTTTTTTTTGTTTTTTTTGAGTGTTGATTATCATATCTAAAAATAATTTGTGACTGAATTTACTAGTTTGGGCTCTGTTGTTAATTATAACCTTTAATATTATAATAATGTGCAAGAAAGGCCTCCCTGTTGATATAGCTGAGATAGATTGCTTCTATCCTTAAGAAAATGTTCATTATAACTTAATTTATTTAAAGAGAGAGAATTTGTTCATAAACCACTAAATAATTAAACCACTGTTTAATAAAAAATAAGAAAAAATAAGCAATTTTATGTTTAGTTTTCTCCCCCCGAACAGTGACTTCAATACAGAGGTACGTACCAAACCGCCATGTTTGTGTACAGTCAGTTACACCCCTATTAAACATACTAAAAACTCTAAAATAAATAAAATTAAACCATTAAAACAGTATCTCTGACTCATATTCTAGTATGCAAGTACACACTTACCGGCAGGGGTGTAGTGCCTGAATGATCATGACTCCCAGACCATTAGCCACCTTGTCTGTGAAGCTCATAGCTCCATAAACAAAAGCCCCACTTTGCTGTCAGGAGGAAAAGAAAAGTGCAATCAGAAACTCGACAACTTCTTTAAAAACAAATTTTAGTTCCCTGCGACTATTTTAACACTTCTGAAACTAGTCACTTTGAAGCACATGCCCTTTTCACTTCTGCAAACACCTGCTTTTCTTACTGGTTCAATCATGCATTTCTATTAAAGTTGTTAGCGCTAAATACATTAAATAAAACAACAGCTTGAAGCGGCTGCTGTTCATTTTCAGTTCCTCAACACTTACTGTCTGATCTCCTATGAGTTCAGCCGTCATGGCAAGTGACATCACCAGGATGGTGCCAGACCCCACCCCTAGCAGGACCGCTGCCCCATACACCTTTTCTCCCATGTGTGTGTCCACCAGCACCCAATAGGAGAACACCAGAATCAGCAACAGTCCCAAAAAATAAGTCATCTATCAATAAGGAACAAGGAAACTTTAGTGTAAACAAAAACCTTCTATCATATTGTACCAACTTCCAATAGTGTACATGAAACTGTCTAGTGAACTGTTTTTCCATTCATTAATTTTCAGATGATTTGGATGGCCGAGAACAGATTGAAGTTCTTAGCGAGCGAGGAGGAGCCCTTAAGATGAATCAATATGTAAAGCTTATTTAAACAAGCTCCACAAAAACAACTAAACCAAGATTTCTTATTTTGATTCACCCCTTCTTTTTTAGTTTAAATCTAGATTAAAGACATCTCTTTAGCCGAGCATTCACATAATGCATCTACTATCCTTACACTCCAGTTATATCACATCAAAAGCACATGACTATGTATTGCTTGAAATGTTATGAACAGCAGCTACGCTAATTATTTTCCATTTGCTTTTCTGTTTCTACCTCGGGATGCCCAAGACAGGAAGACTTATAGCACTAATGAAAAAAAATCCAAGGATGCACAGCAGGTGTATATATGACGCTCCATCTGTGTATTTAAATCTGTAATTGACACACCTCCAACTCATTCCAAGCCACTCTGGGCTAAAATAAAAATCAAACGTTTCCTCACTGGTGATTACGACTTTATGGTGGTGTTCATGTGTGCTTAACTCATAAATATGACCACACATATATGACACAGCAATACTGACTGGTGTTAATCACTTCCGACAATGGGAAGAGTTATGATGACTTATATTTTAATCAAAAGACAGAAATGCACATTCATACTCACACATTTGCCTATTAGCTTGCTGAGAGGTTTCATGATAAATGAAGAAGCAAAGCCACTCAGGAACATCACCAGGGGAATGGTGGCTATGTACTTCTGCAAGACAGAAGGTCAAACAGAGATCACTGTGTTTTCTTTAATGCTTGTGTTGCTGAACTGTGTGTAAAGTGAAGTATTACTATAGTTGTCTTACCTTTGGCAGCAGTAGTGTGTAGGTGAGATACATGGAAATGTACGTTTGTGACAGGTTTACTATCAGTCTGGTGGACATATAAAGCACAGCCACCTGAATAGAGCAGGGTTTAGAGAAGATATTACATTTCTCAAGTCAGTTATAACAGACAGTTACTAAATACAGTTTCCATTTTCACACCACTGTGATTAAGTGATAACATAGTTATTCAACCCACTATTCACAAAAGCTGAGCACTACATTACATGCCACTGAAGAGTAACATGGGTTCTGGCTTCTAACCTGGTAGAATGATGGCTGTCTCAGCCAATGCTTCCACTGCAGTGGATTAGTGGGAGGGACAATAGTGGCGTTGTGAAGAAGTGGCTGGCGTTCCCCAGGACTAGAGCCATCCTCCTCCTGACTGGGACGTGCCCCCTTCTCCCGTGTGCCCAGGTGAAACAGCAGCGAGAACAAAGCTCCAATGCCCACCACTATAAGACTTAGATTCTGAGTGTAAAAAACATTACCGCATGAAGCTTGTCAGAGCTCTTCTGTCCAGGCCTACATTATATAACTTGCTATGTAAATGTCAACAGAAGCAAAAGCTGAACAGACCTGAAAACCATAAACCATTGAATACATTCATTTAACAACATTTTTCTACTCATTTAGAGAAACATCTGAGGGAAATTTGTTGGGTCATCTAACTTTTAATGAAATTTCCTGTAGCTCAAAGTGCAGGCAAAGGCAGTATTATGGGTTCCATTCACAGAGAAGCAAGAACTGATCAAAAATTATATATATAGTGCCTTGAATACAATGCAAGTTGTTTTTTTGTTGCATAAATGTAAATTGATTCTCTTTTCTGGTCTTGGTCTTGATTCTTGGTCTTATAGTGCACATACACTACCTTCAAAAGTTTCATCAACTTTTAGGAGTACACTAGCATATGGATATTCACAAAAATTTACATTTCATAGGGTCTTTTAATTTTGGTGTTTTGTAATGCAGAATTAAAGGGATAGTTCACCCAAAAATGGAAATTCTGTCATTCCTTACTCACCTTCATGTCGTTTCAAACCCATAAGACTTTCGTTCAACTTCGGAATACAAATGAAGATCTTTTTGATTCAAATTTGAGAACTTTCTGTCCCTCCATAGACAGCTACACAACTACCACTTTGACGCTGCAAAAGGTTCAAAGAGATCGTAAAACTAATCCATATAAATTGAATGGTTTAGTCCAAATTTTCTGAAGAGATTCGATCGCTTTATATGATTGAGCTTTTGTTTATGTTCGCTGATCAATGTTTATGTGTGAATAAATCTGTTAATCATATAAAGTGATCAAGTCTCTACAGAAAATCTGGACTAAATCGCACAATCCTTATGGATTAGTTTTACAATCTCTATTAACCTTTTGAAGTGTTAAAGTGTCAGTTGCGTAGCTGTTAATGGAGGGACAGAAAGACTTAAGATTAACTTAATTTGTGTTCCATAGATGAATGAAAGTCTTACAGGTTTGGAACGACATGACGGCGAGTAATTAATGACAGAATTTTGATTTTTGGGTGAACTAACCCTTTAAAAAAAACCTACAGTTCACCTCAACACAATAAAAGTTTAGCACTCACTCTGAAAACAGGAATGTCAACAGGGCCAAGATTGTCTGCAATGGCAGGATCATCTCCTTCCTGAGTCTGAAAATGAAACAGCAGCCAGGCCACAGCATACACTGTGATGTTGGCTATCACCGTAAAGGCATACCTGAGGGATACAACCAAAATTCAATAAAATGCTAAGATATCATACGTCACTATAAGGCAAAGTCCTCGAAACAAGCATCACAAGAATGGTTGATCATTACATGCACAGAGCTGTATGAGTTTACCTGTACGCAGTGAGCTCCACTTTCTCATGCTCGCAAGACACCAACTCAGGAATGAGGGAGAGATGGGAAATCTGGGTGGCCGCCCATCCAAACTGGAAGATGACGATGAAGGGGGTGAAGTAGGTGAGACTGACCCATTGTGGAGTGTTCAGATTACAACCCAGGCACTGATTAAATATAAAGGGGAATGATAGGAGGACGCTGAAGGTCCCTAGGTGGGGTAAAAGACAGATGAGAATGTATATTATCATCCTATAATATGTATGGAATAAACCTTAAAGACACAGTTCACCCAAAAAGAATTGTTTACTCAGGAAAAAATATGCAATGAAAGTGAATGTTTATGTTATGATTCATAACATCTGTTTTTGAAAGTCATACAGCTCTGGAACAACATAAAAGTGATGACAGTATTAATTTGCATTAATGATTTTTCCTTGCCACCATGAAACAGAAGTTGCAAAAGGCTTTTTCTTCCTTATTGTGACATATCTAAATAAAATAACTCAATTAAAAAGAAAATATGTAGGGCATTTTCTTCATTGGTAATTGATTGGATGGTTGTGGTTTGCTATTGCGGTGATCTCACGCGAGTGACAGGTTGTACCGCCCTTACGCCAGTAAACACGTCATCAGAGAAGTCGAAGAATAATAGTAATGATAATAAGAATTATTATTATTATAACCTGCACGGATAAATCATCTACAATAAATACTGCAATAATAAAAAAAAAATTAGGAATGATTGATTTTCTTGGTGATTTCTTTTTTGATTTCATGGTGATTCCACGTCACTTACCGACTAAATGCCATGTTTTTCTTTTCCCATATGATCCACAGCCGGGTGTCTTATCAGATTCATAACCGATTAGCGGTGTACACACTCCATCCGCTATCTGCCCTACCAACAGCAACACACCCGCATATGTGTTCTGAAAGCCCAGCACTGAGTGATAAAATACCAGCAGGTATGTAAACCACATCGAGGCGCACAGATCGTTGAGAAAATGCCCCACTGAGTAACTCAGACGCCTGAAAGCGGGTAAAGAGGCTTCTGAGGAGTCCGGCATGATTAACGCTATACGGTGAATCCCCAGTCGGCTAAAAATACGTATTTCCGTTTATCCACCTCAGCATATTGTCCTCTCCAGTGGAGAATGAGTCTAGTGTGTGAAGGTCAATGCTTTCGGTCCATAACTGTTATAACAGCAATTCCTCTGGATCTGGTCAGCTGACTTCGCAAATAAGTCACGATGGACGAGGCGCGAAATAAAACTTCTTCATTCTATTTCATCGATTGAGATTTGAGAAATGTAATTTTGGTAAAGATCATATGCAGCATAGTTAATGCTGAATTTGTCTAGTGCAAAAGTGCTAGTATAGCGTAGTGTCTTGTTATTTTCGATTCCTGTTGTTATCACGTGTTTATTAAGCCACGCCCTCTCATTTATCTGACGTTTGCTTTTTAAAAGCGAATTAAAGTCCCTTTAAGATTAAAAAAAAAAAAAAGTCTTTAGTCTAGTGTTGTAGGGTTTTTTTCCCATAAATATGATCAATCGCGGGTTTAAGCTTATTTCTACAGTAATACGATATTATTTTTATCCATTTGGATTCGCTAGTGTTTTAGCCACATAACACAATAAAGGTGCGTTCACGCTGTCTCGTAATTCCTGTAGTTACGAGATTCTAGCTTGTAAAAAGCGTTCACGTCCTCGTAGAGCTCGTAATTACAGCTTGTAAGCTGGAAGTTTTCTGAAAGCTCCCAGATGTACCACCTAACCGCTGTAGATTCATTTAGGCGTTGATAGTGGTGCCATGGAAACGCATAATTCCCAGTCCAAGGAAGTGAACAACTCCGAATATAACGTCACGTGTCGTCATCGCAATATTCCGGTAAATACGAGGTGGCGTGAACGCAGCATAAAGCAAAAGTAGCAGTTGTCAAATATCACCACCTGCTGTTCGTGCAGCACTTTACATATATTTCTCCCGCGTTTTTCCTCTTTCCTCGTTTCTGTGCGCACAAGATAGATTTAGTCATGTTTTGTGACTCTTAAAAAATTATAAAAACAAAGACATTTTGTCACGTGTTGTCATCTTGAAATTACGGTAATTACGACATGACTTGAAGGCAGCATGAATATGCTACAGTAAATCAGATAAATTAAGTCAAGCAATTCTCCTGGAAACTAACCACTTATTAGGGATTATTTTTATATTTAGGGAGATCTGAAAACACTGCATCCATACATTCACACTTGCTAAATTTACTAGTGTTGCCACTCAGCAACACTAAATGCGTATTGTACTCGGTTAAACTCTAATATCGCAACTAATAACGACTGATTTAATGATCATGCCCGAGATATGACGTGGCAAGTTCAGTACAACAAAAAATGGATGGAGTGCGCATGGATGATTATATGATCATATATATATATATATATCTCAAAGTTCTTTCTACCTAAGCAACCACATACAAAGGTTCATTTATATTAGCCAAACCTAATTTGTTCATTCTACACCAGTGGTTCTAAATCAAAAATAACATTTAAAAAATAAAAAAAAAACCTTCTTAATCCTTATCCAGTAAATCATGAACTGGTTGAGATCCACTGCTCAACGCGATATCTAAAAACAGCTCATTCATGTTTCTTGACAGTCTGTTCTAGAGGTTAATGATTGAATAATCACAAGATGTCATAATTGACTGGCTCTGTTGTATCTGCAAGTGAAAAGTTATTTGTTAGTATAAAAGTATCCTGTTCTAGCATACTACAAGGGTGAGACACCTGCTCTCGTGCCATTCTAACAAGGTGTACTACTCAGTGAATTATATTACACAGGCTTTCATGTGCAATAAAAGGGCAGTTTAAGGCACTTGCCCTGCAGCTAAATGTTCTATGGCACCACATCCTGGTGATTCACTGCAACTGTCTGTTTTGTCAGGTGATGTCGACTACAATTGGAATAACCGCAAGGATCAACCACAACCATAAACTCAATACAGTGATTGTGCAAAAACACAACATGTACCATTTTATGAGGCATAGAAGAAAAGCAACATTTAATAGGTATGTAAATTAATACACATCCTCACTCTGATAGGCAACCTCTGTTACTGCGTATAAACCCATAGACTCACGTCTTCATGGAGCTTTGCTATGATACACTTTACAACAGTGAAAAAGAAATCTGAGAAATGCCAACAGACTCCATTAGACTGGCATGGAGCACACGGTAGAGAACAAACACTCTGAGAGGGCCATGGATACCCCACCTGGATAGGAATTGTAGAGAGGGACACATTAGTGTTAAATGTTTTACTTGGAAAGGCACAAACTATGATTCCCGGGTAACTTAATCTAATGTGAAAAACAAAAGCACAATTTCGACTGAGAGCATCACTTTTGTCCCTTTGGGAGAGACCAGCCTGCTGTATAAAATGATCCCACGTCTGCCTTTATTTCTGTTGCTTCCTGTCAATTTCAATGCCAGAAATGCCAAACTGTTTGCTTTTTTTCCCCCTCAAAAGTGCAATTCACAGAGGAGAGATCCCATGTATTTCTCTCCATCTCCCACAGTACCTGAGACCAGCCACTGTGCTACAACATCACGGACAGGGGAAGAAAAAAAAAAAAAAAAAAAACACAACAGAAGAGAAAATAAAGAAACGCTAAGAGCGGTTAAAAAATGTTCACACATTCTACAACATGAGTAAAATTGTTCAACTCAGGGAGAGCAGATCTTCAAAACAACTTTTTAAATTACAAAAACAAAAAAAAGGAAAGACAGAATTTACATAGGTTTTTCTGATTCCTGCGTATGTTTCTCCATATATCAGTCAGCAGTCTTTCCCCACTTATTTTGATCCCATAAAAAAAAAAACATCATGGATCACATCACTCACTCATCCAGCCAGTGTGTCAAAGTGATCAGATGTCTGTGTGTATGTGTGAGTCTGGTTGCCTTTTAGTTCTCAAATAATGGTTTTGCATGTCATCTAAAATACAAGTTTAAACAGTCCATCTGGGTTTAAGTCACATAACATATATCACTTCTGACGACTGAAGTCTCTTCTGGTGTCCCACATTGTACAAATATATCTATTTGTTCCACTGAACTGTTTCCTTACAAAGAGTGTCAGAGCCCAGAGTGCTGAGGTGTGTCCTCTGAGCGGATGCCAAAAGTGAGGCAGCGGGTTTCTGTTCTGAGGTGGAGCAGAGACAGAAAGGGAGGAGCTCCATGTTTCAGCTCCAAGTCCTTTGCTTTATTTTTTTCTTTAAACGCACCAGTGACTTAACGTTTCAAAGATATTCCTCCTCACTTGTGTCGCTGGAGCGTTTTCCTCTTCCTCCTCTTGAAAAAACAACAGCACCTGAAACGAGCGAATGAGTTAAAGACAGTTTTTCAATCTCCCTTCATTCTCAAACTTGTCACACAGTGGAGTCTAGGTTATGTCAGACAGAGTTCAAAGCAAATTTAAACAACCCACTAGGACAAAAAACTGAATGTCTTCTAATGTTAGCAAGAGTTCAAACTGCACAATTGTGCGCACTGCGCAGCTATATGTGACTGGTGCTTATGTAACCAAAACAAAGACATAAATGCTACAAACGTATGGCAAAACAGTTGTATAGTACCTTAGGAAGAGCTTTTGACCACCTGCTAGATAATATGGATTAAATAGTTTCAAACTTGTATATTAATTTATGTTTGAAAAGTTAGCACATTTTTATGAATACAATGATAACCAATTCCTAGCAATGAAATCAAAACCTACACTACCATTCAATAGTTTGTACAGTAAGAATAATGAACAGCAATACTGTGAAATTTTATTCTAATTTAAAATAACTTTTCTTTTTAATACATTTTCTATTCTTATATATTTTAAAATGTAATTTATTCCTGTGATGAATTTTCAGCATCATTATTCAGTCTTCAGTGTCACATGATCCTTCAGAAATCATTCTAATATGCTGATTTGCTGCTCAAGAGACATTTATCATCATCAATGTGGAAATCAGTTGCGTAATATTTTTGTGGAAACTGATACTTTTTTTTTTCTTTTTTTTTCTCAAGGTGATGAATAGAAAGTTCAAAAGAACATTTGTTTCAAATATAAATCTTATGTAACATTATAAATATCTAATGCATCCTTGCTGGATAAAAGTATTAATTTCTCAATGTTTTTGACATTTTCAATTTCACTACGGTGGAAATCAAAGACAAGGATCAGGCCCTAAAGTAATATATTGCTTTCTCAAAAGTCTTTAATCGACATCCAGTTTTATAGCCAATGTTGAGCACATGAATATTGGCATTTTTCCTCTTTTAGATGAACAATGAATTAACAGTAAAACTGAAAGTGAAATATTTCAAATATAATACATTTTATTATATAAAATGACAGATTCAATAACAAATGTAAATAACATTACTTTTTTCAAATTGACAAATAAATACATGTTTAAAATGTTTAATGTTTAAAAAAAATAGTTAAAATGTAACAACTTTGAATTAGTAATTTATTTTGAATAATTAATAATATTAATTATTTTTAACTTGCATGATTACGACATATGGATCGTTAATTGGATCGACTTGAGCCAAGGTATCAGAGGAAAAAATAATTTTGTTTCTAGCCCTTGTGGTTCAAAATTTATTAGCATAAACATGGGTGCAACTTTGGACAGTTGGTGGCACTAGAGGGATTAGTGAGTTAGAGACTTCAAAACTGCAATGGTAACAGGTCAGACTGTCCTCTATCTGTGTGCCAAATTTTATAACTTAATCGCATGCAGTTCTATGGGCTGCCATAGACTTCAAGAGCGGAAGAAGAAGGAAAAGGAACGTTGACAAGTACAATAGGTGCCATAGCAGCTTCGGTGCTTGGCCCCTTATTATTATTAAAAATATATTAAGAGTGGTTAAATTAACAAATGAAAAAAATTCATTTTAAGTATGGATATTTATTCGTAAGTTTAAAAAAAATTAATTATTAAATTGATCATTTCTTTTTTAATTTTAAAGTGTCATTCCAAGCAAAGACACTATTAACCTTTATAATTTGTCTTTGATTGAACACTATAAAATTGCAACAAAAAAAAGAAAAGGATGAGTATAACACAAACATGTATTTTACATCGCCATGACTTAACTATGAAATCAGTTAAATATTTTTTATTATACAGCATGACAAATGGTTTTCAGAACCAATTTCACTACCATAGCAAAAAATATTGGAACTATTTAAATATTTTATTTAACTTTTTGAAAATATAAATATTAAACCAAGTAAATGAATTATTAATGCTAATAACAATTATAAGTAAATAACACATTAAAACATTAGCATATAGCCTTCAAATATTTAATTAAGTAAACATTGCTTTAAATGAGATAAGTGAAAATAATAATAAAATGAACAACAAATAAACAAATTACACAATTATTACACATACTTACAGAACAAGTGGCATGTCTAATTTGACACATCAGACTTTTGTCTCATCTGTTGCTATGGTTATCACCATGTCAATCAACTCAATTTTGGATTCAATCCTGCGTCGAAATTGTTGTCCCTCCAAAAACTTTGCAGTGTGTACTTAGCAGCATTAAAAATAAAACTTATTCAAATTGTAAATGGTAATGGCGAACAAAGAGCGCTCCCTTTATAATCAAGAGGGCCATTGAGCGCATTCTGACTAATTTCTTAAATGCTTCTTATTGGTTATTGCGTTCATGTGCCCGACATTGGCTACAATGCTCAATGCTGTAAAAACATGTTGTAAGTAGAAACCTTTGATGAACTTTAGAGCGCCACCGCTCACACAAATGCGCATGAGTACTTTTTAAAGCACTCGCCTATCAGCCGGTACGAGCTGGTATCGCTTCAGTATCAACATTGTATCAAAGTACTTCTGACAACAATCAGAACTAAAAACAGGCTGCATCACTGCTGTAGGTTGCTGTGCTGACCCCTGGTTTATAACGCATACAAATTATTAGTTAGCAAGTTACTGAATTAATGTTAACAAGGTTAGGTAGCTGCTTACCAGCTGACATTCGTTGCAAACATGTGAGTAGTTAATAACATTAGCTAACTGCTGCAAGGGGAAATATGACACTAAACATCATCAAAATACACTTCTCTCACACGTCAAAACTTAGAGTCCCTGAACATAGCACTTTCTGCTACTAATGTTAATTGTTTCAGGGAGTGATAAACTCTTCGTTCTCGGCTAAAGGAAAAACACAAGAATAATTGTGTATTAATTGTTGTAATCATTTTCCAGGATAACAAGAAGTTTAAGGACATTTTACATTTTCTCTCATTTTCCATATGTTTTCCAGGACTGGAAATTGAACTGGAAACAGGAACTGAAACTTCTGGATGCACTTAGCTGAAAACCGAAACTGAAAATGCCATTTTCAAAATAATTATTAATTTCTTATTTTAAATTAGTCGTTTTATATAATTTTATTATTATACTTTTTAATTAAATTCAGTAACTGTTTACTGAATCTGAATTAAAAAAAATATGAGCCATATATAAAATAACCACACTTTACTAAAGTAAATACTAATATTAATGTAACAAAAAACAGAAAATAGGCCTGTATTAAAATAATGTTAAACATCAATATATTAATATCAATAGTTCTATGCAACAGAATCAGATTTAACAGATTTATTTTTTGACCAATTATCAAAATAAATTATAGTCCTGACTCCTAAAAAGCTATTATTATCAGAGCATGAGAGCAGATAGCAGGGAGTGAATCAGTGAACGAGAGGGTAGCATCATTTTACCAGCGTTGCCCTGCACAGCTATACCATGTTACAGTACAGCTTGCAAGCCGAACCAAACAAGTCCAGAGAAATTTCAAGTTGGCATGTCATTTGAGCGGACTTTGTCGTTCTGGTGAGCGCAAGTGGCACACGAGTGGAGCGTTTGGGCCGTGAGTGCAGCGCACACAGAGCAAAACATTGAGCACTCGCTTCAAAGTTGTCCGTCTTCTGAAGTGGAGCCGCTTGCAAAGTTACAAAACATGCTGCGCAAGAGTGAAACCTGATCACTGAACACGGAGGGGCAGGGCAACATATTTTTGGCTTATATTTCGGCCCTTTTTCTCTATCGGAAACCAAAAATGCCATTTTCAACCGATAATTTCAACCGCTGAAAATTTCAATGCATCCCTAGAAATTAGTCATCAATTTTCCAGGACACGTGGGAACCCTATTATGCAAACGTACTTTTAAAAACAACTGGCAACCTTAAGATTCTTTAAATTGTCCTTACTTTGTATCATCGGCCACCTCCACCTCAGCAGGGGCAGTTATGGGAGCGTTTGAGTGTCCCGCCGTGGGATCGTCTGTATTCACTTCTCCATTGGTCGAGCTCATAACCTGGAGATTAATTTAAGGTAGCAGACAATGCGTTTTCAATATGGCAAAGATGAGTAATAACACAAAACCACAGTACACACTGGGATTTATTTTGTCTAACTGGCACTGCATATTTAACAGTTCATGTAGCTCAGATTGGGGCTAAGTAACCCATTGAGGAGACTTTTTTTTAAATAATTAACCTGTTCAAAATCAGGTTGCTTAGCACCAACTAGGAAGGTTAAGAAGAAGGGGGGAGGGGGGAATGTAAAATGAAAGAACGGTGCTTGGTTAAATAATGGAAATAAGCTGAAAATGAGTTTAGTTGGAATTCTTATAACACTAAAATTTTATAAAAGAAAAGTTAAACCCTGGATAACTGTATGTACACAAGCAAACATCCATTTGTCTTGCTTAGCTACTTGTACACAATATAAGCAGTATTTTCACACTTAAGTCACCAGATCCCAAGCCTAACCATCAGAAGCATGCAAGTGATGTGTGTTAGACAAGGGTGGAGAGAGGAAAAGATCATTTAAGTGTTCACAGCTGGAAAATGGACAGAGGTGTCTCAAGTAAGAGGACGAAAGGAACAAAAAGACTAGAGAACAGTGTAAGGAGATCGACACCAACAGCATGCAGTACTGCGCAAACACCCAGTACCTGGACAGAGCCCCCCAGCCTATCGGCCGTGAGGTGCGACCCCAGAAGCTCCCTGTTGGTCACGGGAGTGGGCTGGGACTCACTTCCTTTAGGTTCTGGAGACTGGCATGACAGCAATGGGGGGAAAGGGGTGGGAGGGTGGCAAAGGTCATAATAGATGTTTTTGAAAGGAGGTGAGGGTGTAAAGAAAAAAAGAACAGAAAGAGTTTAAAGAGGAACGCCTTCCATGCACAAGCAGACTGCACTAGCTAACATGATAGAGGTGGAAATAAAAGTGTGAGTGAAAAAACAAGAGAGCATGTGACATGCAGAGATGGAGAGGAAAGCTAAGCTCCAGCCAATCATAGAAAATGTATAATGTAACAGATTTAAAGGGACTGTGACCAAGAATGGCATTCAGCGTCTGAGAAAACGCTAGTTTGAAGATCTGTCAAAAAACTACTCTGGCTACAGGAAGTTGTCTTGGGTTTGTTGATGAGTAAAACCAAACATTAACCACATAGTGCTGACGTGGGTTAAAAGAGAACCATGAAATACGAAGATAACATTTCAGAAATTACACTGCATTAAGCAATGTTTTTCCACAAATAACCAATGAGGGAAAAAAGAAGAAAAGAAACTGGTACTTAAATGTAATAACAGTCACATTCTTCCTCTTTTACAAGGACTTAACAGTAAAACTGAAAGTGAAATATTTCAAAATATAATAAATATTACTATATAAAATTAAGAAATCAAAAAGTATTTTTAAAGTGTGTTTAAAAATAGTTTAATGTAACAAAATAAATTAATAAATCATTTTTAAATGCAACTTTTAAGTTTCATTTTTAAAACCAAGCCACTAATTAAAAACAAAAAAAATGCCACTTGGCAGTTCACACATGATTATTAATAGACATTTTTATTATTTAAAAAAATGAATAGTGGTTAAATTAAATTAATTTTAAATATATTTATTAATCAGTTTGAACAATTTAATTAATAAATTGATAATTCCAAGTGGCATTCCAAGCAATGAAACTACAACCTTTATAATTTTTCTTTGATCATACACTATAAAATTGCAAAAAAAAAAAAAAAAAAAAAAAGTTAAGAAAAGGGATGTGTATTATGAAAACGTATTTTACATGGCTATCAACAGCATGAGAGGGTATCTCACCTGGTTTTTGGTCTGTGGTTGTGCTTTGTCTCTGCTGCTGGGTTGCAGAGGTGTGTCACTAGGCATGGGTCCTATTGGAGTCGGCTGTATAGATACGTATATGAAACTCAAAATCCATGTACTTGCATCATATACAAGCGGTTTATGGTTTGACATCCAAATAGACTTACCAGCGGCTTGCCGACCCAGTCATATTCATAGTCAAAGACATAGCCATTCCTGTCAAAGAGGTCTATAAAGAGTTTTCTCAAGTAGTCATAATCCGGTTTTTCAAAGAAATCCAGTCTCCGCACATAGCGCAGGTAGGTGGCCATTTCTTCTGTGTGATGAAGTCAAAGTTAAGAAAATGCACTGGAGGTAAGAGTGTTCGAGATACGTTTGAAAAAGAACTCGCTTACCAGGGAAACTCTCACAGAGCACTTCTATAGGGGTTGCCCTTTTGGTATCTCCAATTTTCTGATAGCGCTCCTTAAGTGTGTCAGCCTTAATAAATAAAATGAAACAGAACAAAGATTAGAACATTTTAGGAATTCCATAAAGACATTTGTTCAGTACATTGCTATCTTTTATACTAATAGCATTAGCAATTTATTTTACAGTCCTTCCTGTTCTGCATATACATACTACATACTTATAATAACTAGGTACTACCCCTGAAACTAATTCTAAATCTAACCTTAACCCATCTAGTTACTTTATATTATTCAGTACTTTCTTGGGTAAGTAAACCGCAAGAACACTGTAAGTGCACATACTGTAAAATGAAGTGCAACCAAAATAGCTTTTTGACCAAAAATTTCCCTGGCCTCTCCCGTCATCTGTGATTATTGGATAATTTTGTAAAATTCTTTTTTCAAAGACTAAGCACAAAAAGGACCATTTCTAGCTGATTGAATGTTTTAGAGCTAAGACTTTCAGAAAAATGTACTTTAGAAATTAAGTTTTTTTTTATTTTTTTATTCTCAGATATGTCCATATTTTTCCATGACATGTAATAGGCAAAATTATGATTAGCATGTGCCATTTAAAGGGATAGTTCACCCAAAAATGAAAATTCTGTCATCATTTACTCACCCTTATGTTGTTCCAAACCTGTATGAGTTTCTTTCTTCTGTTGAACTAAAAATATATATTTTGAAGAATGCTGGTTAACCAGACAGTTGAAGGTAGCCATTGACTTCCATTTTTTCCTACTATGTAAGTCAATGGCTACCTTCAACTGTCTGGTTAACCAACATTCTTCAAAATATCTATTTTTAGTTAACTCGTACAGGTTTGGAACAACATAAGGGTGATTAAATGATGACAGAATTATCATTTTTGGGTGCACTATCCCTTTAACAGTAAAGTCGCCAAGACTTCAGTCTTTTTTTTTTTTTCATAAAACCAGATAAAATGTAAACAAACACATTTTAAATTTTTTTTGGGTCTTCTAAATAGGTCAGCTTATCGAGGCCGTATAGCTATTGGTTATTCTGCTGACTTTATGTGATAGTGACAGATAGTGGGGCCTCTCACTTTTTCAGACATTAGCTGAGTGAGATAAGACTCTCAGACCAGAAGGATACCATCAAAACACAGTTAAGAGAATGAGACAACTGAATGGAGGGGAAACTAACCATCGAATTATAATTTTTATTGGTACAAAACAGCACAGAACTGACAAGATGCATTAATCTCTCATATATACCATAATCTGTGCTTTAAAATGCTTAAAGAAACGCAACAGAATAAAACAAACCACATTTTCTATAATAGTATCGCACAGTCTCATTTTTTGAAACAAACTCTTAAATCAAAATGTATAAAGGCAGCAAACATTTCTTTCACTCCACCAAACACAATACCTTCAAGCCTTGCCAGGGCAGACTGCCCCGTAGGAAGTACATAAACATATGACCCAGCGCCTCCAAATCATCCCGCCTGCTTTGTTCTACAAGAAAAAGACAAAAAGAAAAATTATGAAACTGCTAGGTACACTGGAATCTGTCTTCAGTCTGACAAAAGTCTTAATATACTTAAGCAAATGCAAAATCCTTATCCAAAGAGCACCTGCATCTTACTAGTGCCATGATTAAATCTAAGTTGTGACTGAGCAAGCAGATGTGTGTCACTAACAGCTAAGCTAGGTTTTAAGACATACTTTAGTCTTTATCCCCCTATGAAATTCTAATAACCCTTCCTAAGCCCTGACAGAGCGAATCTTTCCCATGTCTGTGAGTCTCACCCTTTCCCAGGTGTGTGTTGATGCTCATGTAGCGAGCTGTCCCTGTTAAGCTCTTGTGCTCCCTGTAAGGGATGTGTTTTTTGGTCTCAGGGTCGATGTATTCTTTGGCCAGCCCAAAGTCAATGATGTGGATTATATGTTGCCTCTTGGTCCCCGGTCGACCCACTAAGAAGTTCTCAGGCTTAACATCCCTGTAGATCAGACTTCTTGTGTGCACATATTCCATCCGTGTGATCTATAATAAAGGTATAAGTCATGTTAAAAAAAAAAATTAATCTATTAGTTCCAACATTTTTCTTTCTCTCTCGTGAGTGAGTGATTACACTGACCAGCTGAATTGCAATCATGAGGACTGTCTTGAGGGAAAAGGTTCTGTCGCAGAGGTCAAACAGGTCCTCCAGACTGGGGCCCAGCAGCTCCAGCACCATGGCATTGTACTTCCCACAAGGCCCAAAGTAGTACACCTGAGGAACACCCTCTGAACACACACGTATACATGCAGTTAGAAAACAGATCCACAGAGTTCAGTAATACATAGACAAAGTGGTAATTTAGCACAGCATTAACCTGAATGGTCAGAATTAATAAGATTACGTAAAGACAAGGAAGAATAATCTTTTGTTATTTGGTGTTTGGAACTCTACACAGTACTGATTCATATTGAGGTACACTACATTTTTGTGTATAATAGCAGTATGAGGCAACAGGTTATGGACTCTCAAATCTATTAGGTGGCATGTTTAACTGGAACATGGAGAATATCGTAATTTTTTTAATGAGCGTTTGATTATGCCACCAATTTGTGGTCTAAAAAGACCACACTGGTACACAAGCTTCCTGCACACTCTTTGGGTCACAACTAAAGTATGACAGTTTTAAAATAAGGTATTTAAATACCACCTTTGATTTAAACCTCAGGAGCAGAAACACTGACAGAGTTGGCGAATTTGATATATTTAAGCTAATCAGTTCTTTCAAACTGTCCATTTCAATTAATCACTTGAACGAATCATTTGTCATCACTCAAAAATATTCACAGAAGTCTCCATGTGAATGTCTTTATGCCTTAAAATGTTTTGGGGGAGAAAAGAGGGTAAATATAAAGAATATAATATATACAACAATGGCTGTTTGAGTAAAACGATGGTTTAAACCAAATTCACAAACAGAAACAAATCAAATGTTTTTAAAAGGCTGGAAAATAACAAGAAAAAATATTTTCATCAATATCACCGAGCCCTAATCAGGCTTGGTCACACTGTACAGAAAGACTACCCTGAGTAACCACGAACACGCACAAAAATTAGATTCACAATACAACTTCAGCATAGGAATGAGTAATTATTCAAAGTGTACAGTGTCATGTTTTTCTAATGCTCTCCTCATGAAAAATGCATAGTAGAAAAGGTTCTGAGGCCTTAATGCTGGGAACAGAGATCTCCTCTGGCTCAACAGCAATGAGAGATGCAATGCTTCAACCATCAACCCTAGGCTTTATCTGATCTGTGCAAAACACTTAATGGCATTCTTTTATTGATTAACACATTCTGAATATATCATATATATTGAAATAAGCTATATGTTAAGCTGTCATATCTTTGAATACAAGTTAACCTCTTTCTGTCCCGTGTGAAAAAGACTAAGCAAGTAGAGCAATCGATGCACAGGAACCACAGCCTGTGCTGATTAAATTCGTCCTCCATGCTGAAAAGAGGATGTGGACAGGATGAGCTAAAAGCAACAAGATTGTAAATAGGATGTGGACAGCTTAAGCTCTACAACAAAGAAAGTGGTCTGAATATTGGTGCTAAACTGTAAGATTTAAAGTAATGTATGGTTTATAATAAAAGGAAAATAGATAGAAATACAGCATATTACTTACCCGAGTTGCCCAACTGTTTGTAAAACCTGTACTCGAGGTGGAGCTGGGGTGCTCTGGATTTGATTGGCTCCTATGAAAGAGTAAAATTAAATGACAAAAACATAAGTATTTTTGGGATTTCTTTTATGTAAAAATAAAAAGCCAGTTTTTAACATTGGTTTTAGGTTAGCATGAAAGCTGTAAACCATTGTCAGATAACTGACGTGGTCCTTATTATGGATGTTTTGGGTTACGTATACTGCAGTGGATCACTATAATCACCATTGAAATTGTGCAGGTCCATTGTCAATAGTGTAGCAATGTATGCACAATGCGATGCAAAATATTTCACCCTCAAATGAAATTTTCCACTGTGTGGATTCCTATTGAAATCACTCGATTTCGACCGTGACAATTTACAGAACAATGGAAGTTGCCAAAACTACTAATACGCGACTTTGATCAATAGGATATCGTTCTGCATGGCAGATTCAGGTAATGTCATCCCCAAGTGATAAACGCAGGGTGGTCCATTTAGTTGAATGCTGGTTTTTACATAAATAATGTAAAGGATAGAATGTGTACGTGCATGTTCAGTTAAGTGCAGGATCCAGGGTTGAGTCATCCGTGGCACCAGCAGCTCTGAGCATGCGGAGAAAAGTGCTGCTAAGCAGGAGGCAGAATGGAAGAGCCAAATACATATATAAATAAATAAAAGAAAAACAGATTGCATAAAGGCCACAGGATGTATTAAATACCCAGCAGTGGAGAGTGAGAAGTACAACACTGTTACTCTTTTAGCATGCATTTCCAGTTAATACTGATAAATTGTCATATCAGGAGCGACATCAAGACCCTCTTTTTAGTACCAGTAATTGGATAATACAGCCTTTGTGTAGCTTCTTCAGAGAGGCTATTGGTTTAACAGAATCAGTACCACTAAGCACATATGTACGCATCTCGATCTGCATGTCATAGCAGAACGAAAGCCTGAAATCTGTGTTGTAATATCTCCATGAAGCTGTGTGTACAGACCTATACTTCACTTGCTTCACTATTATCACCAAATGTGTAGCTACATTTCATGAAAGTGTGATTAAGGATCTCATTATAGTATGTAAAGGTGAAACCAAGGAGCTAATGACAAAAGTGAGAGTGTCTTACTTATGCGATCACAAATGTCTTTCAAAGCAGAACAGTTGGCAACATGGAAAATGTAATAATGAGAGAAATAAATTTGAGATTTCTGCAATCTGGTGACTCTAGAGAATCTGCATATTCACAGAATACATCTTACACACTCAACACTTGAAACTGAGGCCGGTGTTGCTCACGAACAATGTGGGTGGCTACTAAAATGTCCCTAGATAATATTCTAATCACTAACTAATCTTTCCCTATATGTATTTTGGATATGCATGCTTGAAACCAAATCCAATACTTATCTGGAGGAGCAGTTTCTAAATTGTTTTTGCATGGTTTGCACAGCAACAAACCAACAAAAAGTGGATGTCCTTCTAAATGAGAAGGCCAGGCACAATTTTCACACTGTGATACTGACCAATCATAAAATAAACATGTACGCTACCATGCAAAAGTTTGGGGTCTGTAAGATTTTGTAATGTTTTTGAAAGAAGGCTCTTGCACAAATGCTGCATTTATTTAATCAAAAATACAGTAAAAACTGAAAATAACTTTTTAAAATCTGAATATATTTTAAAATGTAACATTCCTGTGATGATGGCAAAGCTGAATTTTCAGCAACATTACTCCAGTTTTCAGTGTCAGTACTTCAGTGTCACATGATCCTTCATTCCTATATGATGATTTGGTGTTCAAGGAACATTTCTTATTATTACCAATGTTGAAATCGGTTGTGCTGCCTAATATTTTGATGAAAGTTCAAAAGGTATATATATATATATATATATATATATATATATATATATATATATATATATATATATATATATATAAAATAATTATTTATTTTCATTAAAATTCTATTTAGGGTTTATGAAATCTAATTTGTTACTGCTTTCAACTACCAAATAGGAGTGTATTACTCTCAGCTCTAACACATTTTACCATATTTATCCTTTCCACAGACTTTCCCCCAAAATCACTGCAGAAAATATATTAAAAATTCTAAAGATCATGTCTGATCTTGCCAATCGCTGATCAGACATCATGCAATCAGAAATAGAGAAATACATCTTGCAGCATAATTTGTTTTTACCACACTGAACCCGCCAACACATCTCAAAGGATTCCTGTTCAGCACTTCATGTTTTTACATGAATATGCTTATTTGCTTTTGTAAATTTACAGAGTATATTCCTCACCACAGGTTAACATACTGCAAGAAAAAAAACATATCATGATGTTCTGCATATTTTTATGCAGGTACATCTGTTGTAGAAACTATTTAAACAGTGTCTGTTCTTTTGTTCATTTAGTTCAAGTAAAAGGTGGATGACTGTTGTTTCCAGTACAAGTAATTACATGTTAATGAGTGTGTGTAAAAAGGTTTTTTTTTTTTCCAGATGGAACTGGGTGAACAAAGGAGAACAAGCACTGCATATTAATCTAATGTGGCTAGGTGTTATGAACAATTATGTGTTTATTTCTTTTTGCAAATGTTTAACAGCACACACACAAACAAACTACAGGCAGCAGTGGAAGTTCAGGGTTCATCATTAATTCCTACAATCAACACAATATTGACTAGTTTTTGTGAGGCACTTACCAGTTTAATGGCCACATATTCATTAGTGTAAAGATTCTTCCCGAGTCGAAGCTCTCCAAAGTTCCCACAGCCGATCTTCTTTCCCACTCGGAAGTTAGGGCCAACCATAAGCACCCCGGAGTTGGACCCAGAGTTTCGGCCACCCCCATGCCCTGTCCTGCTCCCGCCAGTCTTAGACATTCTCTTTCCTTCCTCAGCCTCACCTTTTCCTCCTCCTCCTCTCTTATCAAAATCCATAAGCTTGTGATACCCCGGCCTCTCCACGATTACTCCGCTGCCATAAAATCACAGAGCCACCAAAACAACTAGCAACAGGGGTATGGGGAATGGGATGGAGGAGAGGAATTTAGTGAGAAAGAGAGTGGAGGGAATGGCTTATCCACAATACAGCTCTACACATGTAGATTAAAATAGACATTAACTGTTTATAGACAGGGGGGAGGAGGGGGAAGTATAGCTGACAATCCAAGGGCGATACAATTCAGGACGAAGACATCATACAGAAATCTTCCTTAAATCCAACTGCAGAGGAGCACGTTCCTCGGGAGATGGACACATGCGCACGACACTAGCTGGTGAAAGTGAAGCGCTGTTTGGCATTGGTTTCCATCCTTTGCACCCCCTCCAGGTGGTTTTGCAGAGTTGTGTCAGGCATTCCTTGTGTCCAAGGACAAATGCAGAGCACAAAGTTTGCGTTTAGGGGAAACAGGCGGCACATCAGCAGCACACCTTAGAATATAGAGAAAAGGCACAATTAGTGATAAGTAGAAAGTTCACTGCACTCTCTTGGCACCTGTTCTACTATAGACACTGATTGTACCACTCATTTTAAGGAACAGTCCACCCAAAAATGTCTGTCATTATTTACTTACCCTCATGTCGTTCCAAGCCTGTATTACTTTCTTCTGCAGAACACAAAAGAGGATATTTTGAAAAATGTTAGTCATCAAAGTGTTTTGGTGACCATTGACTTCCATTGTATGGACAAAAAAAAAAAAAAAGACATCTCAAAATATCTTCTTTTATGTTCTGCAGGAGAAAGAAAGTAATACAAATTTGGAGAGAAAATGACAGAACTGTCATTTTTGGGTGAACCAAACATTAATGATATTAAAGGCACCTTAAAGGGTTAGTTCACCCAAAAATTTAAATTCTATCATTTATTATTAACCCTTGTGTCATTCCACATCCGTAAGACCTTTGTTCATCTTCGGAACACAAATTAAGATATTTTTGTCCCTCCATTGAGATCCAATGCAACTACCACTTTCAAGTTCCAGAAAAGTAGGAATAACATCATTAAAGTACTCATAAAAACATAATTTACCACTTTACTTACAAAAATATTGTTGTGATGCTCTCGTGAACGCATGTTGTGTTCAGACTTGAGCGTCAACACAACACACATATGCGTGTTCACGAAAGCATCATGACACATGCGTTTTGTGTTCACGCGAGAGCTAACATTGTTGCGTGAACATGTTTAGGATAATTATTTTGTAAATAAAGTGGTAAATTATGTTTGTTTGTTTTTTTTTTGCACAAACAAAGCACTCATGTTGCTTCATAAAATTGAGTTTAAGCCACTGGAGTCACATGGAGTACTTTAATGATGTCTTTCTTTACCTTGGAGTGGTAGTTGCGTTGGATCTCTATGGAGGAAAACTCTCAAACTTCATCAAAAAGATATTAATTTGTGTTCCGAAGATGAACAAAGGTCTTACGGATGTGGAATGACACAAGGGTGAGTAATAAATGACAGAATTTTCATTTTTGGGTGAACTAACCCTTTAAACAATCTAAAGGAAGTTGCCAAAACTACTAATACATGACTTCTATCTTTGGGATATTGCTCAGCATAGCAGATTCAGGTAATGTCATCACTAAGTAATCGATACAGGGTGGTCCATTTAGTTTTTATATAAATAATGTAAATGAGAGAACTCACTCGTGTTACCAATTATAACTTTATAAACTAATTACAGCGACTAACAAGGCAGCTTGTTTTAACACAAAGAATTATAACATTTACACACAGCCATATAAATGTTGTTGTCCTACTTACAGTTTGCTTTGTTTTAAAGTATCAATCTCTTCTCAGAACTCAAATAAAACAACATATACAATAAAAATGCAGGAAGAAAAGAGTCAGAAGGGACACGAAAACCATCACCCTACAGGAAATGTTATCTAGTGTTTCTGACTTCCAGCTCTAAAAATACATCCCTCAGGAGCTCGAGATGAGGCCTGAGGTCGTGTGAAGACGAGCCGGAGTCATCTTGGACCGAGTGTCTTGGTTATGTTTTGAGCAGAGGGAGGCACCTCACCAGAAGTTATGGATGATGCCGTCCATTGGCTGGTTTATTAAACAACAGAGAATGTCTCAGGAAACTTAATTTAAAAAAAAAAAGTTGTTCACTAGGTTGCTTATCATTACAAGAGACATTTTGTCATAAGGCAAGAATACTAAGTGGGTATCAATAAGTTACACTATGATAGAATGATAATACAATAATGAGATGATAGATAGATAGATAGATAGATAGATAGATAGATAGATGACGAAGTGATGACGAACACATTCATTGCTTAAGACGACATAAAACGTGACTTTCCAATAAAACGTTCCTTATGATCAATTCACAATGGATCCACTGAAATGCTACATCTTAACATCGTGAATTATCAATAAAACTACTGAAATGTTACATCAACCCATTTATGATGCACACATTTTAGACGTGATAGACTAAAAATACAAGAATATTTTTTTTTCCAGCCTGTGTGGATTGTAGCATCCATTCCATATCAAAGAGTAAGGTACCAGTATTAGAAACGATGACTAAATGTTATAAAACTTATTAAGTTAACCGTCCAGCTAAGACTATAATCCATCGTCTCGCGTCGGATCAGGCCTGATCTATATGCATCGACAACAAAACTGTTTTACAATGCCAACAAATGTGATGAAATCAGGCCTGTACGCTGGCCCTCTCTTTGGATTCAGCAGCTTGTTTTATGTATGGCCCATACTTTTAAAGCTAGAGAAATAAAATAACGCCACAGTGTCAAATATTACAATGTCTAAAGGAATAGCCTGCTGAAAAAAAAACTGACCAAATGTGCCTGCTAGCCTCATGCAGCTCGCCACCAAAGTATTAGAAAGAAACTTGGGTAACTAAGATAATCTCTAAACATTTTGGTACATTCTGTTCCCTTTGTAAGAGTACTTTATATGAACGTAAAGATAGCAACGAAGAGACGTTCGTGTGAATCCTCGAGTGCTGAAGAGCCAATGTTGTCAGTTAGCCACTGAGTTGCCAACTAAGCAGCAGAAATGAGTGAACACACGGCTAGCGCGCTAACTAGCCCAAACAAGCTAACGATCTGTGGCCTGCGCTTCAGCAAGCTAACCAGAGTTACTAATTCAACAACAGCAGCGGGGTTATGGAAAATAAGATACAGCTTGTTATTATTTAAAACAACATTATACATACATCAAAGCAATATTTGTTGACAAGCACATAGATTTTGTTGCCAGCCATTAACCGGGCAACTCCTTAATCCCGAACAGTCGAAATTGATCTAAATTACGTACGCGGAATATTCCATAAATCGTTCAAGGAGGAAGGTTTATCAACAGATTAGACACTTTTACCTAGATCTCTGTATTATAAGTCGATGACAATTCCCATTTTGTCGGTTTTAATGGTCATTCCTTGAAGCCATTATCATTTTTTCTCCCTCTTCGCTGATGTCTCTTTAAGCCTCTCCGTACAGCTGGCGCGTTTCCTCCGCTGTCGCCGATCACATCACCGGGTCTAAGTTGCAAAACTTGCGTAGTTGGGTTTGGAGAATACTGGGTCATAAAATTCCGCGCTCTTCGGAAAAAATAATGCGCAGTTTCATTCAACGTAAAACTACGTGAGAAACTGAACCGGATGACGTAGAAGTGGTATCGATATGAAAACTAAGCTTGTAGCTACTGTACGTGGGTCAAACTCAATCATATTATGCAGCATATTTTCATGTCCCCAACATTTTGTTTTAGTACACTGGATAAAATATAAAACTGACTTAAATCATGTTAGTTCGTTTATATTATTTATTTATTTATATAAATTTACACTACCGTTCAAAAGTTTTTTACTGTTTATACTGTGTTTTGATCAAATAAATGCATTAGAGCATAAGAACCATTAAACAGGTTATGTGATCATTTAAAACAGATTCAATACTTTTGGTTGCCATTTGAACATGAAAAGATGATGAAAGCATTTACCCTGGCAATAATATCTATACCTTTTTATAAAAATACAACTCAGAGACAATCATTTTTGAAAAGTTAAAAATGCGTAACAGAAATGACCATGCTTTCTTATTTTAAGTTTCAGCTATGTTTAAAATAAGTAGCCTAAAAAATAATTAAGCAGTGTTGGGGGTAACGCATTACAAGTAACGCGAGGTAATAATCAGATTCCCTTTTTTCAAATAACTAGTAAAGTAACTAGTTCACTATTTTTAAATTTACAGCAACATATCTGAGTTAATTTTTCAAATAGAGTAACTTTTTAAGTTACTTTGTTTTTATTGACTGACAGCTCTCCTGTCAAAAGAAATCGTGAGTAAGTACAGACGCATTGTGGGCGCTGTGTGAATGGTTATTGTAGTTCTAAATGTGAGCAGGCATTTGCTTTTATCAACCTTATTTTTCAAGTAAGGCGTTTTCTGTGAATGTGTGAGACTTCCGGTTTATTATCCGCTAGGCTATAGGGAAATAACAAGAAGAATATCAAAGTGCAGTACACTGTAAAATTAAGACTATACATTAAAATAATATGGTAAGAAATACCAGTTTGCAATATCAAGCAGCATAACGAGCTTTTTTGTACAGCTAAAAATATCTGCCCTGTTGAAAAAAAACAGCATATTATGATTAAGGTAGGTTTTGAAGCTGGTATGCTGGTTTGACCTGGTTTATGCTGGTCAAGTGCTGGTCCATGCTGGTCCAATGCTGGTCCAGACCAGGAACAGCATAAACCAGCTCAAACCAGCATACCAGCTTCAAAACCTACCTTACCAGCATATGCTGGTTTTTTCAACAGGGTGGAAGAGAATGACACCGGAAGCCAGACACATTAAAATTACAAATGGCCGCGCCCGCTCTTACCTAAAACATAAGGTGGATAGCATTTGTTTTTCATAGATTTTATCAGCTGAAAGTTTGTTTGAGCTGCGCCCTCTACTGTACATGTGTGAATTTGCATTTCCTTCAGCCTGATGTTTATTCATTCATTTCATTTTTGGTGTGAAAAGGGCTTTTGGGGGTTTCGTTATAAAAAAAAATAAATAAATACAATTAAAAAAAAGTAACATAACATTACTTTCCATAAAAAGTAACTAAGTAAGCCTACTTTTTGAGGGAGTAACACAATATTGTAATGCATTACATCAGGGCTGTCAATTTAACACACTAATTTAATTAATTAGTTATGGGGAAATAACTCATAAAATTATTTAAGGTATAAAATTATTTAGGCCTAACGCATTTAACCCTCATGTTGTGTTCCAGATAATTTGGACCCGGTTGTTCCCCCCACCTTGTTACACTTGTTACCTACAAAAAATTGCTTGTACATTCCTTGTTATGCTATATTATCTATATATTATTATCGTTATGCTATATATTATAATCCAATCAGGTTTTAGGAAAAACCATTCCACAGAAACAGCACTGGTGAAAGTTCTAAACAATATTTGACTGACTCTTGACTCTCGTTTGGAGCACTAGGTGGGCATTCAGGGAAATGGTTTGATTCCTATTTTAATAGAAGGTTCTCTGTTAGTATTGGTGAATGTACTTCATATGCAGCTCCTCTTACGTGTGGTGTCCCTACAAGGTTCTATTTTTGCTCCGATTTTATTCTCCTTGTATGTTTCCCTTGGGGTCGATTTTTAAGAAACACGGCATCTGCTTTCACTGTTACGCTGACGATACCCAAATCTATCTGCCCCTGGGATCAAATAACATACTCTGTTGGCTTGTCTAGTGGATGTAAAGGCCTGGATGTCTCTAAATTTTCTTCACCTCAATAAAGGCAATACTGAGATTATTGTTTTTGAATCTTCAGAAGCTGTTATCTCCCCTTGCTTAAATTTTGTCCATTTGTCTTTGTGTGTGAAACCAGTGAAGATCCTGGGCATGTTTTTTGATAGTGCTTTCAGATTTGACAAAGAGATTAGTACGGTAGTCAAAAACAGTTTTTTTTTTCATCTCAGAGTCCCAGCTTAAGTAAAATAATTTCTTTCTTTTAAGGACGGTATTAACCAAGCATCTCTTAGCCATCTGCAAAATACAGCTGCTAGGCTCCTTAATGGTGTGTGTAAATAAGAGCACATTACTCCAGTTATGATATTTCTGCATTGGCTCCCTATTCGTTACAGAAATAATTTTTAAAGTCTTGTTGCTGGTTTTTAAATCCATGAATGGATTAGCTCCTGTATATATTTGCGATTTATTATCTGTTCATAATCCTAGCAAAAAGCAAAACTCAAAACCTATCTTATTTCTTTGGCTTTTAATTGTAGCTAATTTGTGCTGTGTCTGGTCTGTTCTGTGTTGTAATTTATGTTGTACATGGTGTTAAATGTTCATGGTATTGATGGTACAGCAACTTGGTCAACAATTGTTGTTTTTAGTAGTGTTATAGCTAAATAAAGCTGAGTTGAGTTATCACCAAATATTGGTGTATTAGGTAGCTGTATAGCTGTATGTATCTGGTCTGGCCGCCAGCTGCAATAATTGTTTATGGTTCATTGAACAAGCATGAAATATCTGTAAAGCTTGGGGTTTTACAAAATTATCTTGAAAAAGGGACGTTTCTCTTTTTTTTTTTTTTTTTGCTGAGTTTATATAAATGTATATAAATGTCACCATAATAATAATTAGTCATACATAGTCTATATTTAGTCTTAGAAATTGGCACTTGACAAGATGATTGAAGTTTTTTGTTTGAATTCTCAATATGCTGTATGGCTGTAAATGAAAAATAGACCATTATGCATGTTTTTGCAGGTGATGTTTCAGTTTGATGTCCTTTCTGTGATTTGGGGAATTTTTGTTACATGAATGTATCAATCTCATTGCTCATCAACTGATAAAACACAAAGCCACAGCCTAAATTATTTCCTATTGTTCATGACATGCTCTGCAGAGTCTATTTCTACTCAAACCTCAACGGTTGGTCGCAGTTCAGTTCAAACATGTGCTTTCTGAAATTCATTTTGCTGCTGTTGATTCCATCATATATAAGTGGTAAGTCTCAAAAAAGGTACATAGTGACTTGTTTGTTTTTTTTCCGTTTGTTTGTTTTTGACTGTATTTGGAGAGCTACATGTCTGTAAGAAGTCTACAATAACTGTACATTTGTACATAACATCTAAAAATGTAACATTTGTAAATTACAAACTGTAAACAATAACATATCTGTACATTCATTAAAACAATTATATATTTTTTCTCTAGTTTTCTACTACCGTATTATATTGCATTATTTAATTTTTTGTTTTCTGGAAGCTCCTTTCACCACGACAAATTCCTTGTGTAAACATACTTGGCAATAAAGCTCTTTCTGATTCTGATTCTGTCATTATTTCTTTTAGGTGGCTGTCAGTCCAACATTACTGTAAGTGGAGGGCAGAATGTTTGCTCCGGTCAAGACTTTAACCTCACATGTCAGTTTGCTTGCCATGGACTACAAAACCATGTAAAACTGGTGAAAGAGCAACAAATTGAGCGCAGAAAAGTGTCTTCAGATGATAGTATCACACTCTCTATACAAGTTCATTGTGCAAATAGGAATCATTCAGGAACATATAGCTGCCAAACAGAGCCAGAGGATTCAATAAGCATGGCTTATGTAATAGTGAAAGGTAAGTGTGAAATCCTCTTGGCCCATTAAACAAATTTAAACTGAATTTTTGAAACTGTTTGACTAAAAATGTTTTTTTCTTTCTTTTTTTTCTGTGATTCAGACTGTGTTTTTCCTTCAAAATCAACATTATCCCCTCTGGCTACCACATATCAAAGCCCCACACCATCAAGTAAGTTTCTCCAGTTAAGATATCTAAGACTTAATCCATCAGTATAAAGAATATGGATTATTGAAATAAACCATAGCCTATATAATTTATGTTAATGGTTTTATTGCCTTTGTCCAGGAATGTGATACAGATCAATATGCAGGATAAACTAAATATAACTTACTGTTTGATAAATGTCTGTTGACAATTGTAATACAATAATACAATGCTCTGACCTGTGATTTGGGACAAACATTAGCAAGTAAAAAAAAAAAAAAAAAAAGGTTTACATACATGTGCCAGAGTAGATTATAATCAATTTTTTAAATTAAATATTGATAAAGTAACACAATTTTTATAAGAAAACTGCAACTTTTTCCTGGATATTTCAATCACTTTCGTTATTTCATAATATTTAATGCATTCTAACAACTTTGACTGCGTGTTTTTCACTCTGTTTCTGTAAGGGATCTTGGCTCCAGGGCTGATATGGTACATACTGTTCAAGACAGGAGTTTTTCTCATCGGGTCAATAACTGCAGTGCTGAAAGTCAGAAGCACTGAAAAATGACCAGAATTTCTGTCATTTAAATTAAAATATGCTTCTAATAAATCATGTACTCCATGCATCTTCACTTGCATGCTGTTTTACAAAATTCAGTATTCTTGTAAATGTCATCTAGTTGCTATAGCTGCTCTGTGTTGTTCCTAAATCTAATGTCAAATGTTCTCACAGATCTTGGCCTTCTTACAAGTGAGAGTGCAAATCATGCCTTTTTGGACACACATGCCTAACTGGAAAGTAAATAAATAAATAAAACTATATATATATATATGAATTCTCACAAATCTGATTTCAAAGTGATATGGATCCCATCCTCTGATTCTTTTCAATGTCTCCCATCTGGGAGATGGTAGGCTATATAAGGTATATAAAAAATCTGCTATTAGTATCTTGAATGACTAGTTGATTTTCTTGTGTTTGTCTGTGTTATTTGTGTATACATGTTTGTTTTGTGTGAGCCTTTGTGACAATCTTCTGTACCCTTCTAGGATAGATAATTTGAATTATAAATTGAAATAAATGATCGCGTCTCACATTTTCATCATAAAAGTTAAATGAGTTACATGTCCTTTACCTTGCTAACTGTTTTTTGTTTTTGTTTTTGTTTTTAACCAGTGAAACGAATGTTTAAACAAAATAATGACGGGATTTCAACACTTGGGGGAGCTCGTGTCCGTAAACTCGGGAGGAGGTTTATTCCATGTAAACAGGATTAGATTGCCTCTTTTTAAACGGAAGTTATATTTAAAATCTGACACAGCCACTGCTACTTTCTTACAAGAGTAGGGAACCAGGGAAGGAAAAATAATAATTTAAATAATAATAATTTAAAAACCAATTTGAAAACAATATAATGTTGTGTAGTCAATATAGACAGCCAGTTTTAGAGATTTTTTCGTGAGGGAATAATTACCTAATAATTTTACTGCAGTCTTACACACTTTCCCCCGGTTTCACAGACAAGGCTTAAGCTAGTCCTAGACTACAATGCATGTTTGGGCTTTTTTTTTTAACTCAAAGCAACTTGTACTGCCATATCTTAATATGTCAGTGTCATTGTTTTGTCTCAAGATGCACACCAGTAATGTTTTTTTTTCCTAGTCTACGTTTATAAAAGATACTTAAATGCCCTAATTGAACTAAGGTCTAATCCTGGTTTAGTCTAAGCCCCGTCTGTGAAACCGGGCCATAGTTTCACAGACAGGGTTTAGATTGAGCCCGGATTAGGCGTTCAATTAGGACATTTATGTAGCTTTTATAAACATGCCTTAGAAAAAACGTTACCGGTGTGCATCTTGAGGCAAAACAATGACACTGACATATTAAGATATGGCAGTACAAGTTGCATTGAGTTAAAAAAAGCCCAAACATGCATTTTAGTATAGGACTAGGTTTAAGCCTTGTCTATGAAAACGGGGGATGATGTAGCGGTTAGTCTGAGCCGTGCATTAATTTGAACGGTGACATCTATGTGGCTTCATGCAGTGCAGGAAATGCAAATAAAATAAATAGAAAAATGTTATCTGCTTTACCATTAGAGAAATGTTCTTGACCCATAAGAAACTTTAAAGTACACATGAAATCAAAATTGACCTTATTTATTTTGTTAGCTCAAATTGCTAGTTTTGTGGTGAACAATTCATCCGTGCAAGTGCATAAAAACTGCAAAAAAATTGTTTGGCTTCGTAATATTTAATCAAAATCTGAAAATGCCTTCTCTAATGACATCAGTTTGACGGCCTGGGTTGAAAACGCTTAAACCACTCCCCTCCAACGGTTAGTCTGCTATGAGGGAGAGATGGAGAGGAGGAGCGCTAAAGTAAAACTCTGCCCTCTATTCAATATTCCGTTTCACTTGGAAATACGTCACAACACTGGAGAAAAGTTTGCAACTTCTGGTTTACGCAGAATTTAATGCTGTCATGTGACAAATCTGCACTGGTAAAATGAAATAAATTGCTAATAAATTGCTAACAACATTGAAATAAAAATGTAAAGCCTATACAAATAATATAAATTGTGAAATAATGTTAATAATTAGGCATTTTATTTATATGTTTATTTAGAAATTCCTCAAGTTTTTCGTCAAGTGTGTGAAGTTTCGTCTTTTTTAATCTGATGTCATTACGTTGTTGTCTTGCCGTCAGCCAATCGCTGCATTGCTGATCATGGTTTCGAGTATCGATATTATGCCCTGTCTAAAGAACAGACAACTTAATCCAGATATTTTAATCAAATCCGCAAATTCGTTTGAAGAACCAAATTAGCCAGAGATCATTTATCACGATTAGGACTGGCATCTGTCAAATCATCTCAGATAGCCTATATTAAACGAGGTACGAATGAATCTGTTTAGAAATGCTAGTAAATACGTTTTTTTTTTTTTTTTTTTTAAATTGTCAACCATATTTATCAGATTATACTTTTCTTTTTACTCCGATCAGAACGCGATAGTGCAAAAAAAAACAAAAAAAAAAAAAAACCAACACCAAACACAAATGCACCACTATACAGAAATATCTTATTCACAATAGACTAGTAACTCGCATGTGAACTACATGTTGTGGCAAACTGAAGTGTTTATCAAAGCTGTAATGTAAAAATGACCTGAGTGTGTCTATATGAAGGACAAAAGCATTCCACAGCGCAAGATAATAGGCCTGGTCTGTCTGTCTAGCTATCTGAAATAGGGGAGGATAAAGATAAGCTGATTATTAAAGCATATTTACAGACACCGATGTTCTCTTCTAACACAATTTAAATGAACTGTATGCTGTTTGTCATCCTAAAATAACAATCCCCTGAGATGAGGTAGTCAATTATGAGTGCTTTTACAAAAAAAAAAAAAAAAAAAATTAAATAAAAGTAACAACTGTAGTTGAACATTTTTCAATGTTTTTATTTTGGCCCCCCTCAGTCAGATGAAAAAAAAACAAAAAAGAAGGTACAACCACATGAAAATACATGAAAAACACGAAAGCTACACCACTGGTCCATAAAATGAGTGTAGAGGGGGCATCTATGAAAATGCAATGCCAAATAAAAAAAATAAAAAAAAATGAGGACTTTCTCAGAAGTAAAGACTAAACTAAACATATTCCATCCAAGGTGGTTTCCATAAGGAAAAAAAAAAAAAAAAAAACCCAACTGTATATGCATTTCAAGAAAGTCTTACTTAAGACAGACCGCTAACTTAAGGGGAAAGAAAAAAAAAAAAAAAAAAAAAAAAAAAAAGAAACCCCCTCAATGATAGGCTTTGCTTCACTCAGTGAGTAGGAGCACTTGGTTTTGTTCATGGTTGATCTGCATATTTGCTGGTGACATTATATATGAGAAAAACCAATCAAACATTTAAGTGTCTACAGTCATTATAGACAACAAATATGGAACAACAGTAACAAGTAGTATTTTAGAAGAATTTGAGCCTTTGGTCTGTAAATCGGCACTTATTGAACCCCCCCCCAAAGAAAGAGGGGGGGGGGGGGTGAACTCACATTTTTCTCAGAATACAAGTTCAACTTTTAAAAACAAAGACAAAACACTTAAAAAGGAAGATGAAAATCTCCCTAACATAAATAAAAAAAGGGGGCAGGGGAAAAAAAAAAAATATATATATTATATATATATAGCAGCACAGCACATTGGTGTCTGGAGGTTTCCTGCATATCTGAGCTCAGATGTTTGTCTACAAGCACAAAAAGGAGGCTAACAGAGGACTTAAGGTCTTTTCATTGAATAAATCACCTTTATTCAAACAGTGAAGAGAGTCACTGACAGAGCCCGTGTGTTCACGAAATGTTCAATGACTAACTGAATGAATGGTGAACAAGGAGTTGGAAATACAAATGCTAGAGACTTCCTCAGAATTTGCTGCAGAGCCTTGAAAATGCACCTGTCAATTCCTCAAAACCCCCCATGGCATGTCATTTCAGGTCAAAAGGGGAGGAAACGAAAAGGGGGTGGAAATATGATTGTGCAACCAATTCCTGTTTTCCTGAGGCCAAGTTCATAAGTTGTGCCGCTTCCCTGATAGAAGCTAAACTTTCCAGTGCAAGGACAGGACATGTAAAACACCAATGAATTTACATAGAATGGGTCTTTCAGCTTTAAAATCTGCTTTGGTTGTTCATTCAGAGGGAGATCCTGAGGTTTCTACTGAAAACACTGCTCAGATTTGCTTTTGGCAGAAAATAAGTGTTTTTACAGTAACACAGTGGACTGAAATTTGTAAGTGAGGTTCTTGATAAATAAATTAAGGATAGAGAACCCTGCACAACATGGCTGCAATTTCTGCCCTGAATAACTTGAATGAAATTAATTTGCCACTTAAGTCCCAGCAACAGTTGCTGCGAAAATACATGTTCACAGTCTGCCATCATTATCACGGTGTGACTTTGTGAAGAAAAAAAATAAGTCTGCAAGACTGCATAAGTACAAATGATTCAGTTGCTGGGGGTCCCGTGTGCACAAACAGCAAGAGTGTTTTTTCTGATGCTTCAAAATTAAATGGCTTATGTGGGGTCCAGCTTTAGATGAATGGAAGCAGCTTGTGTCCTTTGATTCTCGTGTTTGTCGTAAACATTGTTATATTGACAGATTCCAGGGACTTTCAGACGTCAACAAGTCTTTCCAGCCACAACAGCCTTTTTATCCAATCAAAACTGTGCACAGGGCCTTTGAGGTGCTTCAAGTGCCAAATGAGAGTCCTTGCCACAAAGTAATTGGGCAGAGAGGTCAGAGGTCAACACACTGCCTAGTTGAAGATTCTGATAAAGTTCATCAGGGGTGACCAGAGGCTGGAGAAGGTGGTAAAGATCAGGCACAGTCGCCCACGATCACAAGTGGAGCGAGGAGCTGGCGCAGTTCAGAAGCACACACTGGCCCTCGGTGCTGGCTCCCTGCAGTCTTCCTGCGGCAGGCCAGCTTGGACCTGGAGGGAGGGGACAGCAGCATGGAGCCGGAGCTGCTGGAGAGGAAATGGGAGGAGGAGAGCTCCTTCTCTAGCTGCTGCTCCTCACTCTCTTCCCTCTCAGCCAGCTGCCGGTTCATGGCTACGGCCTGCCCTGCAAAGAACGTCAGGTCCTGAGCACTACCGCCCCTAAAGAAAGGACATTGATGGCCAGGACAGCATGAATATTAATGATCTGGTATTTACAGTCAGAACTATTGCTGCTGGATAATGGGATTCAGAAATGTATTAAAAGGCCCTGATATTCTTCCAGCAGAATCAAAAAACAAACTTGTGTGACAAAATCAGACAGAGTTCGAATTCTGCCAAAGCAGAGTTCGTTTGGGGATTGTTTTGGGAGTGTGAAATTCCTGGTGCGGGGAGTTATATAAAAAAAAAAAAAAAAAAAAAAAAAAAAAAAAAAAAAAACACAACTAACTCCGGCTAAACCCATTAGAACTGCCATTGGTCTGTAGCCATCATGTATAGCTAAGTGTGCTTCTAATCAAAAGCGACATACACACCTTTTATGCCTAATACTGTAAAGCTGCTTTCTTTATAGCAGATTATACAATAGATTGCTTTATAAATAAACCTAATGTGACTTTGCCAAATTGAAGAGCTCGTTTTTTTTCAACAGTCATTTTTGTTGTGTTTATTTTGTTATTGAGAGGAAAGTGCGTAGCACGCATTTACATATGTGGGCGACATTGGGATGTTCGTTAACCGTATACCACGCATTTCAAACTTAGAGCACAGTGAAAAGAAGAAAAAAAAAAAAAAAAAAAAATCTTTGCCGTAGGTATATCAGGGCCTTTAGTCTGCACTTTACCCACCTCTGATGTAGTATGGATGCAGACACAGCGTTTGGTGCACACTAAAATGAAGGACAACAGAAATGGGTCACTAAACACGATTTACAAGTCAAAGAAGCAAATGTATGTTAATTAGGTTAAATAACATCACCAGAGAGGGAATGGACATACCCCTTTAACCCATGGGTGCTGCAGCACTTGAGCGGCACTGAGGCGGTCTTTGGCATCCCGCACCAACAGCTTGGTGATGAGGTCTTTGGCTGCAGGGGATATGTGTGCCCAGTCCTTCTCTGGAAACTCGTATTTGCCTTCCTGAATGCTCTCAAACAGCATGCTCTGTGGACACATTGTGATGAATGGTATTAAAAATCCAACATCACTTTCAGGGATTCCCCCCCCCCAGCTTTGAAACAAGATGGCTAGACCAGGTCCTACTGGGTCTTTCATACTACAATTCTTGATACTTTTGATACTGAATGATTTCCCAGAAAACTAGAAGTGTGGTGTACCTGGCAGGCCTGGCAGGGCTCTCCCCAATCCCAACCACAGTCTGTTCCACAGCGACCCACAAAGGGCGGGTATCCACTCAGCATGATGTAGAGGATGACGCCGAGGCTCCACAGGTCACAGCGCTTATCGTAGATGCTAGCTTCTTCATTAAAGGCTTCCACCACCTCAGGGGCCATGTATTCAGCTGAGCCACACTGTAGGAATAAAACAAACTTTTTAGTACGTAGTGTAAAAGCCCTCAGACATACGAAGGAATGTCCATAAATCTCCCACATGGTTTTTAAATGCCACAAATACACTAATAGGTAGAGCAGAGAGGAACAATCCACCCTCAAGTTCTGGTTTCACTTCATGTTTACAACATATACACATTAACTACATCCCATCAGAGTGTCCCTAGTTTGGAAAACAAATTCTGATGTATGGCAACAAGTCACAAGATGAGAAACCTAGAGCAATCATTTGTCAGAACTGTCAGCACTCCCTCATCTAGGCCTCTCCTGTTTGCTTTCACCTGCGGAGGCATTATCAAGTTCATTGTTCTGAGCTAAGCTGGGGTGGCCTGATCCAATTCAGACCTGGGAGCGTCAGCGGACAACTGTTCCAGCAGGGACCACAGGCTGCTGTCTGCACTGCGTCATGTGGAAACTAGGCCAAAAGGTTGCTGCTCGAAGGGAAAAAAAGAAAAAGGATTTAAGCTGCTCTACACCGGCTGGGGATAAACAAGCCCCAACCCTGCTTGAGTGTTACATAACACACACACACACGAATGGACACCCTGAATGGTGCACTAATAATTAATGCAACAGACAAAAACACTGAGGTGGGTTAGCAGTTTAGCGGGACAAGCAGACTGGTTTATTTTTATGGAAGTGCAGTGGTCTGGTTTTAAAAAAAAAAAAAAAAAAAAAAAAAAAAAAAAAAAAAAATTACACAACTACTGCATGAGTCACTGATGCAAACGGAGGAAGATGCAGACATTATGCCGATGTTTTTGTGCAGACCTCAGGGGAGGAGACTACATGTCCTCAAATATCCTAAATATCAGGCTGGACTGCCTTACCTCTGACCCTGACAAATCGAAGCCCAAGCCTTGGTAACCTCGCAAGCATGCTCTGTGTTCCCTCAAACCATCAGAGTTCTGTAAATCTGTCAGGGGCATCACTTTCAAGGAAACAAGATAACCAGCAAAAATAGTGTGCCGTCATAAAAATGCGACTGTGTGCTTTTTCCATAAGAGGATTGGTCAGTTGATCTTATGACACAATGCCTTTGTAATCAGAAGTAGGAGCTATTGGTTAAACAATTGAAGCTAATAAAAGACCACCTGATAGTAGCAATTAGTGCAATTGGACCCCTTTCACTAGGGACACAGTAGTGCACTGTGATTCAACAAACCGAGAGTCCAGCAGTGATCCCCAATTGTCAGTTTACTGCCCAGCTGATTCTGCTTTCAGCATGACTGGGCTCTTATATAATGCTCCTCTGTGCAAGAGGAATCTTAGGAGTATCACACAAAGCAGTCTGTTGCTTATGAGCAGCCCCACCCGCTTCCTCCTGTCATTAAAAAGGAAAAACAAGCGTTTCCAGACAACATGTAGGCTACAGAGGTAGGATTAGCAAGTGATATACACAAAGACGATAAGTCATCTGGTTTATATCAGTGACCTCAACCACTGTTAGTTAGCGCTGGCATTGCATCAGTCTCAATAACAGTATGTTCTTAGATGGTTTATGAAGGGAATGTTATCATGGCAAGAGAGGACTTCAGCTCTGGCAAAACCAGGGACTTTCCCTGGTCACTATTCTAGCAAGTAAAAACCACAGTTGTGGGTGAAAAATGCAACAAAAAGAGTTAAGGGGAAATCAACCACAGTATTTAAAAGGGATAGTTCACACAAAAAAGAAAACTGTTAAATACTTGTATCCATAAGACTTTTCTTCATAAGCATGTTTGAGGTTCTGTCGACCAGATTTTATGTATGAACAAAACACCAAATTAAAATCAATTCATCATATGAAGTTATAATGCCTCTTCAAAAGACTTGGATTAGACTGCTTGATTCATAAGGATTGCTTTTAAGATATCTTTAAGAAGCGTCAAATTTTAATGGAATAACTTTCAATGGAGGGACAGAAAGCTCAGGTTTCATTAAAAACATCTCCATTTGTGTTTTGAAGATGAACGAAAGTTTTAAGTTTGGTAAATAATTTTCATTTTTTGTTGAACTAGGCTTTTCACCTGGTATGCTTCAGAGAGAAAAGTCATTTCAAAGGAGTTATTGTATACAAAAGTAAAAGGCCATGTAGAACTATGTCATGGATCTGTTCTTGAACATCCTGGTGCAGTTATGATCGAATAAAAAAGTAAATGGAAAGGGTACACCATCCAAGTTCTGTCCCACCCTGTTCCAGTTGTAGACATCAGGAAGACTAGACTGTACAAAACCACAAGTCTGTAGTAACCCAGCCTGAGTGCTTTAAAAGTGTCCCAGGGTGTGGTCGGAAGAGGGAGATATGGGTGAAAAGACCTCCATGAGGAATTTTGTTTATGCCCTCTGTACATGAAGGTATTCACATTAAAAAGACCTTTGCCTGTTCCCTTTAGACTCTGAGAGGTAATAAAACTACTTTAGGTCTACAGTTCCTTGATCTGTAATCTTGACATAATTGTGAGACCTATGGTAATGCGTCACATCAAAACAGATGTTGAAATCTCACAAAACTCAGGTTACTGGAGGCGATCACTTGAAGGTTTATTGGCTGTAGCTTTAAAGCAATAACCTTTATCTCTGCTGTTCTTATTTTGATGGAGGACAACAGTGCAGTGAAGCAGCAATAAAAATGGCATTTAAACACTGGCTAGTTTTAGTGACTTGATTTATGTGAAATGTAGGTGACAATGTGTTCATATGGAAATAAGTTTAGTTTGTGGGTGTTTGCAAGTTCTTAAATTCTACATAAATGTGAAGTCCTTACAACCTTTAAAGGGTTAGTTCACTCAAATAAATTGTCATTTATTACTCACCCTCATATCGTTCCACATCCATAAGAGACTTTGTATATCTTTGGAACACAAACTCAGATATTTTTGATCAAGTGTGAGAAGTTTCTGTTTCTCCATAGATATCAATCGCACTGACCACTCCAAGGCCCAGAAAGGTAGGAAAAAGACATTATTAAAGTACTCCATGTGACTCCAGTGGCTTAAACTCAGTTTTTTGAAGGGACATGAGTGCTTTGTTTGCGCTCTTGTGAACGCATGTTGCAGATCTATATTTTTGTATGTAAAGTGGTAACTTAGGGTTTTTTTTTTGCTCAAACAAAGCACTCGTGTCATAAAATAAAACTGGGATAAAACCAGTGGAGTCACATGGAGTACTTAAATTTTCTTTTTCCTACCTTTCTGGATGTTGGAGTGGTAGTTGTGCAGAATCTCTATGGAAGGACAGAAACCTCTCAGATTTCATCAAAAAGATCTTAATTTGTGTTCCGAAGAGGAACAAAGATTCACCTCTTAAAATGGTTTTCTGACTACTTTTTCCTACCCCTGTCTTACAATCACCTGTCCTATAACTTTTAGTCATGTTTTAACAATTTCAAACACTTTAATAGCATTACAGAATCAAGAAGCTAATATCCTCCTGGGTTAAACTCACCGGAGTCAAAAGTTCAGGGGTGGAGATGGGAGAGCTGTCACTATTCAGTTTGATCCCACTACCCAAATCAAAATCACAGATCTTCACTGGAGAAATCTACAGAAAAGAAAAAGCAAAAGCAAGTTAAGAAGAGTGTTGCATTGAGTATTCCTAAACCGGGTCAATTCATGTCCTGTTCAACAGCTCAAAAAGGGAAAGAAAGAGAAAAAAAAAAAAAAAAAAAAAAAAAAAAAAAAAAAAAAAAAAAAAAAAAAGCACAAAATGTTACTGTACCCAACAGATTCGTCAAAAATCTGGTCAGAAATGCAGTGCATGTTTGTTCTCCTCAGATGTCTCATGTCTCCTCATGTACAGAGAGACTCACCCTGTCACTATGCTCACAGAGGATGTTCTCTGGCTTTAGGTCTCGATGCGCCATCCCTAGAACAAGTATAAAGCATAATGAATAATCATCTATGTTGGTAATATATATTATATAGACTGCATGAAGACATTGTATGCATCAATAATAAAGGTCCCAACCTTTGTTATGTAGGAAGTCCAGAGCACTGGCGATGTCCTGCACCACTATGCTGGCTTCCTGCTCATTGAAGTGTTGTCTTCTGTGTATGTGAGTCAAGATAGAACCTGAGAAAATAAACGCATGAAGATTGCTGATATTTTAGATTATCAAAAGTTCAAAGTTTCCATCTTCTCATGATCCTTCAGAAATAATTCTAATATGCTGACTTGGTGCTCAAGAAAAAAAAATTATAAATATATTTAATAAACCCACACACCACTTACCACCTCTCAGTTTTTCAAAGACCAAATAAAATTTGTCCTCTTCCTCAAAGTATTCCACCAGTTCCAAAATGTTTCTGTTGTGAGAAATTATATTAACATTAGGCATTGTAACATGTTATCTTAAAAGGATTTTTAAATGAGCTTCACAAGCTTTGTTCCAAAACCTAGAAAGTAGTATTGCGACATCTATGTAGGCAGCTACTTTCTACAGCAGCATTTTAACAGTCATAAGACTTGACCCACAATTGATTTTTATAGTTTTCCATTATCATGTTGCTAAGCTAACTGCATAATACTCCAAGAATAAAGATACACAACTTTGGGTAATCAATTTCTAATTACATTCCAACTATTTAATTAACACTTTAGTTTACAAATTGTATTAAATGAAGTTTTTCCTCCCCTTGTCCACCATCTTAGATTCATTTTCACCCACAAAACAAGGTATCAGAAAGGACCAATAGTCTTACAAAGAGCTTTCCGTACCTGTGGCCCTGACACTGGTAGAGCATTTCCACCTCCCTGAAGACCCGGCTCCGACTGTGGCCTGGCCTCTTCTCAATTATCTGTATAACATTGGAACATCATCTTAATGACCTAATACAAACCAAAGAAAGGACACAGACTCCTTGTGTTCTGACCTTGAATTGCAGAACTCCGTTTCGATGGGCTTTTTTGCTACCTGGAGACAGCCCTTTAAGTACACATTTGCTTTTAAGTGGCAAAACTCAGACATGGCCACGTCATCTCAGTATTCAGCTCGAGTTGACAGATCTGTGTGTCCCTTTGTGGATCACCCACGCACAGCATGTGTGGGAGATTAGCAAGCACACAGATGACACGCCACTGCTCGTCTATAAAAAAAACATCTCAGACCACTGATTCAGCAGGTCACCACATGGTCATCAGGCTTTACAAGCCAGCAGACTAGACAGATGATCGGGTTTCACAACATTCAGGGCACCCAGGGCATTTGTAATGTACAACGTAGTGGCAGGTTCTTAATCACAAACGAAGGGTTGACTGATGTTGCGATCATGTCATGTCGTAAAGACTGTACTTACGAGTTGAATGCACATGAACGCCACCACAAAGTCATGCATAGGAGTGGGAAACTCTGGATCTTCTTTAAGCCCAGAGTTTACTAGTTGGGGGCGTGTCACTGAGAATGGCGGAATACCACAATTCTTAGAGATATTTAGCAGTGACATTACCAGGTTTTTTTTTTTTTTTTTTTTAACAACAAAAGCTAATTGCCTGCACAAAATATAATAGCATTGTAATATAACAATATATGTAAAGCAAAACACACCTGATGCACATTCTTTGTTCTTCATTTTGTATATAGTTTAAAAAACATGCTGTATTTTTGTGTAGTTAATTAAAAGACCGCCATCTTGCTCTGACAAAAGTGATTTGAATGCACCTGATGTCATTTATGTTTACCCAACTCGTAAAATACGAACTTCCCAGGAGAATGCACCATGAATGACGAACCAAATGAATAGAACCAAATCACGCCACCAATTTTCTGATTTTGTTTACTGGGTGCATCACCAGCCCAACTGGGAATGTTGTGATAAGTGGTGTATAGCAGTTAATTTTAAAAAGCCCTGCTTAAAATCTCAAAAAAATGTCTATTAAATTTTACACTGCCGTACAAAAGTATGGGGGGGTTGGTTTTTGTTTTTTTTTTGTCTTTAAAAAACACAAATAGAAGTTTTGCATTTATTTGATCAAAAATATAGAGAATTTTTTAAAAATTGTTTTTGCTGTTTTTAAAAAAAAAGGTTTTTTTTCTGTGATGCAAAGCTACATTTTCAGCATCATTACTCCAGTCTTCAGTGTCACATGATCCTTAAGAAATCATTCTAATATGCTGATTTGCTTCTCAAGAAACATTTATCATTGTTGAAAATGGTTCTGCGGAGTAATACTTTAAATGGAAATTCATGATTTTTCAGGTTTCTTTGAATAGAAAGTTAGACATGAATGAATAAATACATTTTTTTAAAAATTAAAAAAAAAAAAGCATTTATTTTTAACAAATATTTTATAAACATCTTAATGGTCACTTTATAATCAATTTAGTGCATCCTTGCCAAACAATTTTTGTTGTTTGAAAATAAATGAATACTTGCTGACCCCAGACTTTTGAATAGTAGTGTATATTTCTGTAGGGCTTGTGCTTACAAGATGTGTTGCCCCATTTCCAAACATTTCACCCAAATTACACAATTCATGCAAATTACAAGTGATCTCAACAGGGAAACTACAAACTTTCTCTAACTTCTAGAAGAGCACCAGCTATTTAACAAAATTCCATGACATCAGCCATGTGGAGAACCTGCGGTTTTCAATTTTGTGTTTTCTTTGGTAAGTTACAGAACGTTTGCTATGAAATGCCAATGAATGTTCTGCACATGCTTTATTTAGACCCCTTCCATTTCCATAATATTACCTTCCCATCTACTAGAGGTCAAACAGATGTAACGAGAGGAACCACACTGCTTTTTCAAAGATTACATGTTATGCTACACAATAACAACAATTCAAAAGAGGAAGTTTCTCTGCTGAATAGGCACTATAGTCATTTATTTTTGTTTCACAGCTGCAGCAGCAGGACAGTAGCTGGAAGGCCAATGTTCCAGAGAGAAGTACACAAACAAAAACGGCTTATAAGAACACCACTCAAACGACCGTGAATCAAAGCTAGTGTCCGGTATTTCCTGATGAGGGCTGAAACACTGATACAGAGCCATCTGTCCCAGCATAAACCGCCTCTTATTCTTATGTAACACTCTATATTGAACGCAGGACACATAACTAAGAGCCAAAATTTGCTTGGCTACTTTCCTCAATACATACACCTAGTGTCAAACACATCTTGGAGTGTTCATAAATAAAAACAAATTTAAGAGAAGATACTAACAATGTGCACCTGGAATCCAAAGTTACCTCGATTTAGACGCAACTTTTGTAGCAGAATTCACTCTAAAGACAGTAATTTGACCATTTTAAATATATAAAATATTTTATTGCAATTTTATATTTTTATATAAGCCTTTTGATCTCATTGGTTTTAAGCACATTAAAACCAATTGCATTGCTCACTCTACAAAACTATGCTGCAGTAATATTAAACTTGCTTTAAAAAAAAAAAAAAAAAAAAAGGCAGCGTCATTATGAGTGACGTCACAAGATCAGCTCAGATCACTTAACACACTTCGCCAACTACCATAAGCCTGATTTGGCTACGATCTGGTATTGTGACAGCAAAATCAGAGCAATAATCATGTAAGGAGGGTATTTTGCTTTTGTAACTGGAGTTTAACCTGTACAATTCTTTGATAGCCACATGAACCGTGATAATTTGTTTAGCAATGTGCCGTTTTAACATTAACACTAAAAAAGGGTGTTGATACTTGCCTTAACTGCATATTCTCTATTGGTGATCAGATTGATGCAGGTCTGTACAACAGCATAAGCCCCTTCTCCAAGAACCTCATTTTGCAGTTTGTAAACATCTGTTAAAAAAAGTTATATACATATGAAAAGAGATTTTATATATACATATAAAAAGAGATTTTATATTATATATATATATATATAATATAAAAAGAGATTTTATATTTATTTATATATATATATATATATATATATATATATATATATATATATATATATATATATATATATATATATATATATATATATACATACACTACAGACAGTGAAGCTTAACTCCAGGCTCGAGAATTTACAAAACACAAAGAAAAAAAGCTTGCCTTCAAAACGTCCAGAGAAACTGTCAGTGGCTCTGCATCTTTTTTTCTTCTTATTTCTTTTCTTGGCATCAGGGATATCAATGGGCTTGCTGGATGGCATGACTAATAAAAAAAAAAAAAAAAGAAAAAAAAAAAAAAAAAAAAAAGAGTTAAGATAAACAATGTGTGGCAAGTTCATCCCTCTAATCTACTATGAACTTTGCCTAACACAGAATGACTTCTTGAGAAGATATCCCTTATCTCTACCTCCTCAATTTACGTCAACCATTAAGAAAGACAATAACTGTCAATATTAATGAAACAAGAGGCAAAATAGCTGTACCAGGCCTTGACGAGAGCTCTAACTTGAAGGATGATTCTGAATCTATGAATTCATCAGTCTTGAAAGGTTTTTGCCCCTGGGAACAGGAAGACAGGAACATTTCTGTCAAGTGTCACAAATTAAAGTCTGCCATTTCACATTCATTCACACCATTAAACCACTTTGTCAGAATAGCAAGTAACCAACCTTGAAGGAGCGATGGAATCCTGTGACCTCTGTGATTTTGTTTTGCACCATGTTTTCGAATGGTCAGATTATGGCGTCCAGCTTGGTGCCTAAATCAGTGCAGTGGCTCCTTTAAATCAATTATTTATCACCTCTGATCTGATCACCTCAAGGTGGTCGTGCAACAGATGACTCCTGCATACACAGGGAGATAAAAACAGCAATAATATGGGTTCAGACACTCTTCCAGTGAGACAGATAATCTGGAGTCTCAGAGATGGAGATAACTACAAGAGAAGAGAAAAGCTCTTGTACAAATTTTATTTATTTTTTTATATTATTTTTTTTATAGCCAGCGGTCAGAATTTTGACATGCAACATATTAACTTGCTGTTAAAATCGCGTAATATCAACTGACAAGTCTTATGTATGTTTACAGTCTGTTCAGTATTAGTTTACAAGCTATCAGTAGCTGTTCTAATCAAGCTGACCGAGTAACCTACCCTCTGAGCTGCATGTGGTTGCATTTAGAAAGTAATGGGCTGGAGTTTATTTGCTCAAAAAGAGTTCTCAGAACCATTTCATAGGCAGAGGAAAGCGTTTCATCTTACCCCGTTACTAGCCGTGAGGCGCCAGCGTTCACGCCGTTGCTCCAACCCACCGTATAATAAGTTGATATTATGTGTTTGTCAATTGTAAGGTAATCTTGAGAGCACAACGCATATATAAGGTTTTATCCCGCACTCCGCCCACTCTATATGCCACATCCAATCAAAATGATTGCTTAGAAAGTCAGAATTAAAAACTCAGAACACTATTGGACATTTCATTTCAGGGGCGAGGCATTCCTATCCCTACGTCATCTATTCAGAAACAAAACTGGACAGGCGCTTTAGTGGCAAATTCAGTGGACTTGTTCATTGCCCCACCTACTGGACAGTAGATAAATTAACACAATTAAACTTTAGATTTGAGGCAACAAATATTTTCTAGCTGTTTCTCACACTTTTCTAAAGTTATAGTTAAACTAAAGCAAAAGCCAAAACTTTACAGATTCATTTATAAATAATTAATTGTTACCATAAGACATTTGGCCTTGCAATAAACATGGTAATATATATATATATATATATTAATTATATATTATATATATATATATATTAATATATAATTAATATATATTAATTATATATATATATATATATATATATTATTATATATATATATTAATTACTGTCAATTACTGTACCTGTGGCTAGGAGTTACATTTTTTAAACGGGTGACTGCAACTTTCTTAAGTAAAAAGGGTGTTTTTATTTACTGTCATAAAAATATGTGTATAGTTTGAATTAAGTATGGTTGGGAAGAGCTATTAGAGAAGGGGGTTTCAAACTGTGTTATTGTTATGTTTTAAATTTTTTTTTTTTTTTTTTGCGGGAGAGGGGGCAACCTTTTCATTTTTGCATTATTTTAATATAACATAATTTAAATTAATTTAAATAATTTTAAACAATTTCCTCTTGGTTTAGAACCACTGGTCCATAGGCTGGCAGGATGTGTGGATCACTGCAGCCATCTGCTGGTCATTTAGGTCAATTAAGTCTAAATACCATAACGTTTCAAAATAAATGCGTAAGTTGCGTGAAACATATTCAACACCATACAATGTCACAGATCAGACACAAAATTTGATCAAATAACCTCAAAACCTTTCGACCGTTTCGATTTACTAAATATTAAAAATAATTATATTCGATGAAATGTTAAATCAAGAAGAGCATAGTCTTCATTAAATGTGTTGAGATGAGCCATCTATGTTCAAAAGAAAAATACATTCGAATCAATTTCTGCTAATAATTAAAAGTGTAGCTGAGCTAAACTTCTTTAAAAAAAAAAAAAAAAAAAAATTTAACCAAAATCAAACATGTATAGAAATAGTGCTTGGAAAGCAACTAACAAATTGTACTTATCTCATTTACTTGCCATGTCTACAAGCTGTGTCAACAATTATAGGATTTCCCTTGACATTCTGGAGCCTTCTGGTTGCTCAACTACAGACAGGAAGACATATAATAGCAGGAAAACCTTTTAGACTGCCAAAGTCATTGAATATATTTTAGAAAAAAACAAGTAGGTATTACAGTTATACCACGAGCTGCACAAAATATATAGAAAATACCCTCAAGATACCACTCCCACTAGCATAATGTTTTTATTTTATCGACAAAACAGCCTTTTTAATTCCTGCCTTTTTATTAATCGCTATATTGTGGATAACAAATTAACTAAAACTAAAATTTGCTACAAAAATAAAATCGGTTATAAAAATAAAAATGTCTAAATCAGAAACTCTGAATTGCCTGCAGTTTTGAATAAAAATGGAAATGAAAAATAATGTAATCATCTTGTCTGTCTGTCATCAGTAAACAGCACGAACTGGAACGCGCGAACGAATGTTCTCGCGATATTTAAAGATGAACGTATCGCACGTAGCCAGGGTGGAAATGCGAGCTAGCTTGGTAACGTCTTTCATTTGAATGAATGACTATTTTTTAAAAGAAGCTTTGACAACTTCGAGAAATCCATTCATAGTAAGTGTCATGATCAGTGTGCACTATAAATAACTGCTCATGAATACATGTATTCTAAGCAGATAATGTGATAATTTGTTGTTGTCTGCTAGCTCGTGAGTCTGCTGGCTGTCTGCGCACGTCCCTGATTGTTTACGTTAGTGAGATGTTCTGTTAGTTTCGTCAGTAAAGTCAATGGGTTGCTTATTGTTTGAACACTGTTACTGATCAAATGCACGTTACTCTACTAATTGCTTTTAAGTCTATTGTGTTGTTACTCTTTGCACACCTACATTAGAACTTACTACGCGCCATTCACTGAAAGTGTGCATGAGCATTAATGCAGTATATCATATTTTATCTAATTTATTTATCTAGTCTGAACTAGAGCAATTGTTATCTTAAAGTGCAGTTCTGGCTGGAAAAGCATCTATTCTACTTCCTCAACTCTAAGCAATCACCATGATGGAAGGTATGTCAATATTAGTGCTATGTTTTAATTTGCTGTTTCAATGTTCATGCATAGTAAAACCTATTTTAAGTAGCAGAAAATGTTCCACCAGGCTGTCAAATGTCCTGCTCGTTTTATGGGTGCAAGAGGACCTACAACAGTCCAGAAGCATTGAATAGTCATCTTCAGGACCATCAAAAGAACACTGCCCAGTCACTTCCAGGTATATATATATATATATATATATATATATATATAATGTATATATATATATATATTGTACTAGTGCTTTTGATGGGTGAAATGCTGTTTGTAATCATTTAATCAGTTAATTTTTAGTCACGAAAAGTGTCACATCAGCAATTTGATGTCAAATGTACTCTCCTTTATTCTTTAGGGAAAGCTTTCCTGTGCTCTCAAATAGGATGCGATGGTTCATTCAACAACATGCAGCAGCTCATGGAACATATGAGACACCATCACAAGCCAAATTATTTTTTCTTGTGAGTTCCGCTTTGCATTTAGGCTTCTTACATTCATTTTTAAATTGTCTGTATTTCTACTCTTCTGAAATATGGTTTATTTTGTTGATACCTTTGGTAAGGTTTTAATCAAGTTAACCTAAAATTATTTTTATATATATTTTTTTTTTTCGAAGAAACAAGTCTTCAATATCATATTTAGTGTCTATATAAAATTGTAATAGCACATGTATGATTTTTGCTATGAAAATAGCCAAAGAAGCTGTCATGGCATTAAAAACAAACAAACATTTCACTCTTTTTCCCCATGTTTTTTATATCTGGAACCATATTAATTCAAGGAACTTTCTTAGTCCCAATGTCTTTAAAAATGTTCTCAATCTCACTAACCAATTTTCTTTTATCAATGTATTTTTATTTTTTCATATACATTTTCATACCTTTTTGTGATTTGATGTTTTCTTTTACTATTGATTCATTTATTTTTAATTTTTAAAACTTTTTTTAATCCCCAATCACTTACTTCTGTTTTTTAATATTATATTTCAGCTTTATGCTTCCTTGTTACCATTATTTCTATGCCCTTTAGGTGCGAGAGCTGCAGGGCCAAACTGCGTTCTTACCGCACTCTCCTCAAACACCTGCAGACCTGTGCCAAGGTTGCTAAGAATAAGGCTGCGGTAAAGACAGAGCCTGACGCAGAGCCCACCGGTGTTCCTCTCACTTCTGGTGACATGGAACCATCTGGACCCCTCTTATCCCCAAATATACCCGAGGAGATGGAGTCTATGCCATCTATGCCCTCTTTAGCAACACATTCAACACCGGCAAACATGCCAGTAACCCAGCGGCCCCCAGAAAACAGTACTTTTGCTAACCCGACCCTTGCAGGCCCTGCATCTCTGCTCCTTGCCACTCTAAATTCTGCCTCAACCCAAAATCTTCCTTGCAAACCAGAATCCCCCTACAGCCCCTTTCCACCCACTCTGTCTCCTGTTAACCCAGCTATCCTGCCAGATCCGGGGCAACAGCAGCAGCAGAGGTCTCCCAGGTCTGGTCCTCCCAGTCTGCCCTCTTCACCGCCCCTGCCGTCATCGCCAGGATCAAACGCAGTCTGGAGGAAGAACCAAGGTGAATGGATCTCAAAGCTTTCCTCTGTGAGTGAGGAAAGCCGACTTAAAAGGTTAGTTCACCTAAAAATTAAATTTCTGTCATTATTAGTGTCACCATCATGTCGTTCCACACCCATAAGACCTTCGTTAATCTTTGGAACACAAATTAAGATATTTTTGATGAAATCTGAGAGCTGTCTGACTCGTTCATAGACAGCAATTTAACCACCACTTTCAAGGTCCAGGAAGGTACTAAGGATATCATTACAACAGTCGACGTGACTGCAGTGGTTCAACCTTAATTTTATGAAGCAACAAGAATACTTATTGTGCACAAAACAAATATAACGACTTTATTCAGCAATATCTTGCTGTTCACGTGAGCAGCACGATGCATGCGTGTGATGCTGACGCAGGAGCCGGCCAATACTGAGCCAGCATTCTGATGTAGAACCTGGAAGCACTGATGTAAACCGCGTACAAGAATGACACAGAAGAGAAGATATTGTTGAATAAAGTTGTTCTTTTTGTTTTGTTTGTATTCTTGTCGCTGGTTGAACCACTGCAGTCACGTCGACTTTAACAATGTCTTTAGTACCTTTCTGGACCTTGAAAGTGGTGGTTAAATTGCTGTCTATGGAGGAGTCAGAGAGCTCTCGGATTTCATCAAAAATATCTTAAATTTGTGTTCTGAAGATGAACGAAGGTCTTACGGGTGTGGAACGACATGAGGGTGAGTAATTAATGACAGAATTTTCATTTTTGGGTGAACTAACCCTTGAAAGAAAGTGTCATTGCTCACAATGGGTCTTATTCACTATCCATGCATATGCACAAATTTGTTCAGGATAATATCTGATCATGATTCATCAATAACTTTCATACATTTTTCAAATTTTTTTTTAAAGTGTAAGCAACTGAAATCACATGTGCTCACAAAATCACATATAATCACATATGTACATAATACACAATGTGTTAAGATGAAACTTTAGATATAATATGCTACCAAGGAAAGTTTGTGTGGAAAGCCCTTAAATTGAGATTGTTTGGGCATGCTTTATGCAAATCCCTAACCTTGGGCACACATTTGCTCTTTTAGAATACTCCATAGTCATTAACATTAGAACAAGGTTAACAAATCCATGTGTATACACGTTTGTTGTAAACGAAGTCAAATGTTTTCATAAGAAGTTCTCCAGTGCACATAAATCTGAAGAACCTATGCAATTATTAGTGAATGAGACCCAGTGTTCCTTAAATCATCCTACATTTTAGACGCTGTTCACTTGTGTAATTTCCAGTTTGCTCAACTGATCTCACCTGCTTATCAACAGGTGTGAGTCCTTTTTAAAGGGAATTTGTAAGTCACTTGGGGGGAAATGCCTAAGCCTTGGCCATGGCCACTTTGAGTGAACTGTGTTTTGTCATGTTGCACTGTCCTGCCAGACCCGCCCGGGCCCCTTTTGCACAGATGGAACTCTCCAAGCAGTCAGAGTTTAAGTAGAGATGAAGTCCAGGTGAGGCACAGAGAATCCACACACACATTGCTTGAGGGAACAATCAGATCATCCCTCAAATGATACTTTAGATGCTAATTCTCCTTCCCTTCCCCTGCTTTAACCGGTCTTAGTGTTTCCCTGGGTGTGCCATCTAGCTGCACGACTCCGTCCACTCCCATCCGATCCTAAATGCATATGTCCGGGGGCTTCACTAACATGTAATGAGACATCAGAGAGTCTGCTTTTAGGGCCAGTGTTCCTTTACTTCACTTTTTTCCCTTCCCATTAGCATTTGGCAAATATAAGGTGGTCATTTCTGGCAAGAGATGGTGCTGTATGATAATAATCGATCATGTGTGGAGATGTTGAGAGTGCTTTATCCCAACACCTATGTGCCCATTTTCATCCGTCTAAACTGGGTTTAATCATTTTGATTGTGTGAATAATATTGCTTTTGTATATGAGCTGATGTCGCTGATCATTGGGGTTCTTTTTCCAGCTCAAGTCAATCATGTTTTTACTGGTGAAGGTTTTCTGTTTCTGTCTACAAACATTCTTAATGAACGTATAACCATAAATATGATCGTCTTTGTGTTAGTTTTGATTTTAATGACTCGCCCATTAATTAAATCTTTCAGCTCAGTCTTTCAACTGCCGCATCCTGTGGGAACACACAAGAGGGCGATACAGCTGCCTACAGTGTGGCCACTGTACCCCAGACCGGGGGGAGATGACCGCTCACATTGAAGGCCAGCACAAGAACCCAGGTGGCAAAGTGAACGGTGATCATGGTATGATTCCCTACTTCAAAATTTTAATTATTCTTTTAATGAATTCAGTACACTTTCACTTTGTATTTCATTGGGTTAAGGCTGGAATAAACTACACAACTTTTGCACAGATTTTTGCTCTGATTTGCAGTCTGGACGAGTTGACGCAAGTTGCTGAAAGCCAGAGCCAGCCTGCAGATTTTGGGCAGTCGGAGTTGCACAAAGTCACGTAGTGTATAATGGGCACAGAGTATTATTTTTATTAGCTTTAGACTCTGATTCCATCTAGTTGGAGGATATCAAACAGGAGGATATTTTAGAATACATTTGTCATACATCTCCTAGCATCTAGGCGCATGTTTCTGCACAAGTTTGTTGTACTCGGAGCGACTTGAAAGTCTGGTAATGTATGATCAGTCAGCAAGTTTGCTGTTTTAAAATCTGTTCAGATTTTCAAAGTCATGTAGTGTATTCCAGCCTCTAGTCTTTTTTAAAAAATGACACAATGTGGTGGCATCATCTCACCAGACTGACCCTTCTGTGCATTTTACAGATACAGAGATTGGCACTTCTTCTTTACTGGCTAAGACTTCACTGCACACTGAGAACTCAACTTATACACAGCTCTAGCATGAAATGAGATATGAAACCTGCTGATTTACAAATAACTTTTGTTGTAGCTTTTTATACAGAGAGAGCGACTCACTGTTTTCATTTGACTGTCAGTGTGGACTTCAAGAATCTCTATGGTCTGGATCTGTCACTATCACAAGTTCTGCATGCCTTGTCTTCAGTAAGCATTTGTAAGTCATCTTAGAAAAATACTTGTTAGGTTTCATTATATAATTTGGAATCACATCTAAATAACCAGAGTAATGTTTTAATATTATGTCACCTACATTTTTTTAAAATCTTTTTGCAAGAGGCTGTATCTCCAGAACAGTATTCATGTTTAAAAAATAAATCTTGGCCACTTGTTATTGTTTCTGTAGTGTTTACTACCTGCAAATAAAGCCTGTTAGAAAAAAAAATGAAAAAGTGTGATGGGAGTTTCTTATTTTAATATCTTGCATGATTTTTTGTGGTGGAATTTAAGTATTTAATAGTCTGTTTATAAATTGTATAATTTCACTTTTACAGTGTAAGTAAATAGATCTTTTAAAAAATACTTTCAGAACTTCACGAAAGAAAGTTATTGAAAACCTTTATTTTTACAGTAAAGGGTTGAGTAACTTTATTTGCATAGTATGTAAGCAAATAATTAAAGTAGATGAAAGATGTGGACGAGAAACACAATTAGATGAAAGCCATTCTGCTTTTATTTTAAAAACTGTCTGTCGCGGCCATTTGTTCAAACTGCTCAGTTTCTCCCTTCACACTCCATCAGATGTGTAAGAGCGAGGATGCACATTCAATCTACTTAAACGCTTTTGTAAATAAACTAAACAACCGGAACACAGGCAACAATGGAGAACATGGTAATAAGACTTTACTGACATTGCCAGACAGCCATTAGAGACATATATGCATGATTTTATCATTTATAGTGAAAGACGCGAGGCCAACGTTTTTCTGAAGATGGTCAGGATGCTAACTTAGCCAGCTAGTCACTCGTACGAGCCTTAAAGCAGGAAACCAGCGGAATTACATCAGTGTTTTATGTAAATTTAAGTCGTGACGAAGATGTGCTTACAGAAACAAATCTGTCTTTTTATAAACCTCAGCATTTGGCCTATAGGACAGATTGACTCTTGAGTTCCAACACTTACTAGCTGTCCGGCTAGTCCGGAGACTCACAAAACCTAGTGAGCTGCCTACATAGACAGCATTTGTGGGCGTCACAGGCCCGGCGCGCGCGAACGTTCGAACGCCCTCATCGCCAATCATGCTGTCTAGATAGGGAGCTCACTAGGTTTTGAGACAGTCATCATGAGAAAATTCTTCCATTGAATTACAAATAATTACACTTAATTAATTCAACAGCATCTGACGATTTTCAATAGAAAAAAATATATTTTAGAAGTCTCTTCAGTCTCTGAATTCAAGACTGATTCAATGACAGCTCATTAGATATGCAAAATTCCAGTGCTATCTGTCTGTCTCTGTCTGTCTGTGCCTGTCTGACTGAATGCATGACCTTAAAACCTTAAGGGTATTGAAACTACTTTAGTCTTAAAACCTTAAAATTACAAGCTTTTAAAATGTCTTCAAACTTTATGGTCAGTTAGCTTTTCTAGCTAACCTTTGTCTTGAACTTTTACTTCTTTTTTTTAAATCTAGTTATTCTTGACATGCACTGCTTGTGTAGTTTTGTATTCAGTCACTGGAAAAAATCCGTGGATAGGATGCAAACTCAGTCAACATAGGCAAGGACTTTATTAACCACAATGAGCTAATGCATATAATCGTTAATTTTGTTTCCATACCAAGAAAAGCTGTAAACAATAAAACCATCATGCGTGTGAAGAATGCCACAGAACTGTGAGTTTCCATCTCCAGCTGTCAGAGAGAAAAAGCAGGTTGATTTCTCGCAGATATGAAGTCTAGATCTGACAGTAGTGTTGAGAAGAGCTCCTTTTAGTCCATTGTAGTCTCACTCTGGTCTATATGTCTCTCTCTGATCAAATATTGCAATTCAGCAGTGCTTATTGTTATTGTGTACCCATGTTCAGAATAGAAAAAGGCCTTTAGTCTTCTGGTGGATGATTGTTGCGTTCCTCTTATTACAGTGCACTGTGCAGGTGAAACTGGAGCTGGGACACAGAGCCCAGTTAAGGAAGAAAGTCACTAACGAGGGCTTCACACATGACTGGATGGTGTTTGTTCGGGGCCCAGAGGCATGTGACATCCAGCACTTTGTGGAGAGAGTTGTCTTCCGCCTTCACGAAAGCTTCCCAAAACCTAAGAGAGGCAGGTTATATTTTGAGTGTACTTCATAACTGTAAATTTATACTCTCAGTGATGTAGGTCAAGATTCCCTTTCAGTCAGTATTAAAGAAAGGCCTAGTGTGTACACCCATCTTTTGTTGTGTTAAATCTGCCCTTTTAACTCAGGCTGTTGCCCAGATTAACATGCTTTGTGTAGTTTTGGCATGTAAAGACCTAAGATCTAGTATAATATAAAAGTAATTGTATAGCAACTATAATAACTAGCATTGAAAACATTACCAACCCTGACAAAAATTACGCAATCACCACACTTCTTTCGGTGTTGGATTTCCTTCTTGAAGGACTTTCTGTTGTTTCAGTTGACAACTCTCTGGTTGGGGCCATGTTTCCTTTTAATTAAAAACGTCCAACAGATTGATTGTTATCTGTTATTGAACTGAACTGAATCAACTGAGCTGAATTTTTCTTTAATAATTGATGAATTTCTTGTTTATTACTGTGATGCTGCTTTGACAATCTGTATTTTATAAAGCACTTATAAAGCTTAAATAAATGTGACTTGACTTGTAAGCACTCTCTTTAACTGCTGTCAATAGGTATTTGTGTAACACTTTATTTGGTTCGTAACACTTTATTTTAAGGTGACGTAGTTACACATTACTACATGTACTTACTATGGTAATAACAGTAAATTATGCATAATTACAAGTAACTATCCCTAAACCAAACCCTAAACCTAACTGTAACTCTATAGTAAGTACATGTAGTTAATTAATATTACTCAGTACTTACTGGAGTAAGTACAACGTAACTACGTCACCTTAAAATATATTGTAACCCTTTGTGCCCTTGTTACATGTACTTACTGTAATAATAACAACAGTAAATTATGCATAATTACATGCAAGTAAACCAATTCATAACCTTAATTATATAGTATGCATATTAATTAATATTACTCAATACTTACATGTATAGTTACACTGTAACAAGGAGACCTTTAAATAAAGTGTAACTGGTATTTGCTTTAGAAATGCAAATTACAAGGTGATTCTATATTTTTCCTCAACATTGTGTGATTCCATATTTTGTTCCTTTACTTGATCTGGTAAACAATATTCCAAATTTAATTTGTTTCAGGAATGTTTTACAAAGCCAGATTGTTTGGCTATTAAATTGTGTCATATCTGTGATTTGTTTATTTGTAAAAAGTAAAAAAAAACTTGGACGTAAGTCCTCTAAGTGTGGTGATTCAATCATTTTTGCCAGGGGTTGTATTTAAAGGTGAAGTGTGTTTTTTTTTTTTAATGTTACATTCTTCTATCCCAGTTAATTGTGCTAATTGTAGGTTGGCTTCTTTAAAAGTGTAACACTTTGTCTCTGGGCTGCTTTCAAAATATCTCCCTGTTTGTTTGAGTGGTCTGATATGTCAGCCTCTGGCTTAGCCAATGGCATGATCTTGGGGTGGGGCTACCTGATTTTAGGAGTGTTGCAGAAACCTGTTCGGAAAAAATGGTTATTTTTGCAATTTCGTGGTGTCAGTAGTGGCAAAGAAATAGCACACTGTAGTATGTAGTATGTACATGTAGACAGTACATTCTAGTTTCATATATCTGTTTCAGTGTGGATTGAAAAATTTATAGCTAAACATTAACAAAGTATTTCTCTTTTTTTCACAGTTTGTAAAGAGCCCCCATATAAAGTGGAAGAGTCTGGCTATGCTGGTTTCCTCATGCCCATAGAGGTCTATTTCAAAAACAAGGTGAGCATATCACCCCATATCTACAGCAGTATCTGCATTTCGTCACCTTTGACATGAATAACTGGTATTTCAGGCAAAACACATGAAAAGGCCGTAAGATTGTTGTGCTCAGTCTTTTTAGATGTGTGCCTGGCTGCGTTATTTTTAAGCGGTTTGTTGTCTGTATTGGAAAAACGTTGTAATGAAGAGTTTTGCAATTTGGTAAAGGTAAAGGTCACACAACTAGGTGAACTCAGTATTTGCACTGGGAGTGAACAGATTTACAGACAAGCTAACAGAGAATTGACATGAAGCTGTTGAACTGCAGAGAACTTGGATGAGGTGTAAATGGTAAGAATATGTGAATTTGTATTTCACTTTAAGACTTACTTCCTTTTCATATTGTTATCATATTGTATACTTACTTTTCCAGAATTCATAGTGGAATATTTTCCGTAATCTACCAAAGACCTTACGTTGATCTAACTTTACTGTAAATGTTTCACACACTGCTAGATTGAGGTTCGGGTTTGATTCTTACGTTCAATTCAGCACATTTTTTTAAAATATCTATGAAGCCTAAACATGCTTGTCTCTTCTATTTCAGGAGGAGCCTAAAAAGGTGTGCTTTAATTATGATCTTTTCTTGAACCTGGAGGGCAACCCACCTGTCAACCACCTGCGCTGTGAGAAGCTTACGTTTAACAACCCCACACACGAGTTTCGACGCAAGCTGGTCAAGGCCGGTGGGGTGAGTGGGGCTGTTTGTTCTTGCTTTTTCTGTACCTCTGTAATCAGCTCTTTTCAACAGACTCTAACTCTCTCTTTCCGTTGGGGTGTTATTCTTGTCTCAGGCTATAGTTGTTCCTGAGGGAGTGGAGATGATGCCAAGGCCCAGTCCAGATTATCCAATGCTGCCAACTATTCCACTCTCTGCCTTCTCAGACCCCAAGAAGATCAAGTCCTCTCATGCAGTAAAGGTTGGTAAAAAAAAAAAGTAATTCTTTGGTTGAAGAGTTATTTCAATTATTTAAAATAATTATTTAAATTGTTTTCGAAACCTGTTTAAAGGGATTAAGCTTAATAGTCTTATTGTTTAATTTAGAAATTTGCAATATTTTGCGCATTTTCACAAAAAAGAAAGTTTTTGCTTAAAGAGATCATTGATTAATTACTCACCCTCATGTCATTCCAAGCCTGTAAGACTTTCGTTCATCATCAGAACACAAATTAAGATATTTTTAACGAAACCTGAGAGATTATTCCATTCACCCAAACTTTAACCCTTCAGAAGAGTTAATAAAGAGATCGTAAATGTAATCCATATGAATGGCTTGATATATCAGCAGTTTAATTCAAATCTTATGTAGAGACACAATCGCTTTATTATGATGAAGAGATTTAATTTAAGTTTTTATTCACATATAAACATTGAAGCTTTTCTTGTCCTGTTCCAGTAAGATTCTGTCACGCTCCAGTGTCATAGGCTACTTTTTCCACTTTCCACACACGTGACACTTTGTTACATTTGTCGCAACACGAAAAAGGAAGGTGCTTTCCCTTGCTGTCTCATACAACCCGACCCGAAAAACATTGAGAATATCCAACCCTGTGCTTCTAAACCTTTTTTTGTTGTTGCGCAATAGACGATTGACATTCTGCATCTTTAAAACATAAAATAAGTTTGAAGAATAACTTTTCCCACGCACAAATCGGTACCTTCCCTCCTGCACTCAGCAATTCAAAACTTGTACCCTGCCGTACTCAGTTGTGGCGAGTTCTGCGGATCCCAGGAATTTAGAAATGGCTCATTTCCACAGAGCGGAACATTACGTCTTTCACATTACAGTAGTTGCTCCGCAGCTTCTTGCATTTAATGCGGCACTGCTCGGACATCCGCTGGAACCCCTCGGCAGCCATCCTCTCAGAAACATGCTGGAAAACCTTTTCGTTTCTCACCATGCCATCGAGTTCCATTTACACCCTTTCTTCACCGATGATACACAGGAAGGTTTGCACCTTCTGGGTCGACCATGGTACGTTGCTGCGTGCCGACATTGTGTTGCAACGGTATTGTGCTTCAACTGTATATTTAAAAAATGGCACCTTGTGTTGTCATTCCCCTTGTAGCATGCGCAAATGACGATTCTCTGTCAACCAGTCAACGCCCTGCAGTGAGTCTAGCTCCATCCTTTAGGTACCGGACTACTGTGCTAGGTACCCCAACAGAAGGGTCCCAAAAAAGTGGTACAGTACGGTTCACTATTTTGGTACCATTCACAACTTCTGACAATTGAAACGGCAATAATTGCATACTGTACTGTACCATACTGCTCCATGGAAAAGTGCCATAATTTGAGCTTCAGTTGACCATCGATTCATATGGATTCCTTTTACAATGTCTTTATAAACTTTTTGAAGTGTCAGAATTTTGGTGGAGTGCACTTTCAATGGAGGGACAGAAACATCTCAGCTTTCATTAAAAATAGCTTCAGTTGTGTTTTGAAGATGAATGAAAGTCTTACGGGTTTAGAACGACATGAGGGTGAGTGCTTATTGAGCACTCACCGATGCAAAACTGTAGTAGGGTCACAATGGTAGGGTGTTCTGGATGGTTTCCAAGCTGTTATGATTATGCATTCAAAGATCAGTCTTTTAAAACCTTTTTTTGTAGGAATCAAGTAAAGATGGAGGAAGTGGGAGCAGCAAAGGCCTTAAAGCCCATAAGGCAACCAAAGAGCACAGAGAGCGCACGCGAAAGGACTCTGAGAGCAAGGCCACGTCCCGAGAGAGTGACCGCGAGGGCAGCAAGTCCTCACGAGACCAATCTTCATCCTCTTTTTCAAAGAAAGCCCCTGATGGTAGAGGAAAAGACGAAGGGAAACCTGTACCCAAAGCAGCCTTCAAAGAGCCCAAACTTACAGTCAGAGAGTCCAAGATGGATGGCATGTCTCCAAAAGGTGGTGGAGCAGTGACGGGTGGAGGGGGTCAGCTAGACACTCGAACCCCGAGCAAGCGGCCCTCATCTGCCATGGAGTCTCCGAAGCTAAGTACCAAGAAACAGAAGAGGATGGGCTCCGAGGGCATGAAGGGGCCTGTGAGCGGAGGCTATAGCAGCAACTCTCCCCGTATTACCTCAACAACACCCTCCACGTACCCCGAGAAGAAAACCCCTAAAGATAAAGGCCACTGGCCCAAGATGAAACCAGAGGCACAGGAAGTGAAAAGGCAGCCCGACTCTGACGAATCCAACTCTGAGGATGAAGCCTCTTCCAAATCAGAGGTATGTTTATGTCTTTCCATCAGCAGAGCAAGGATTTGAATGTATTCAAATGCACTCATTTTGTTTTTTAGCAGTCGGCTCCATCCAGTCCATCAAGTTCCAGCTCGAGCTCCAGCTCTGATTCTGACTTTGAACCATCGCAGAAGCAAGGCCAAGGTACTAGGAGTTTAATTGTGAATTGTATGATCAGTCGTGTGTTGCTTCATCAAGTTTGGTCTAATGTAATGATTGTTTCCAGGGCCGCTCCGTTCTATGGTAGAGGATATGCACTCTGAAGGCTCTGATGATGACAGCAGCTCTGAGGTTGAGACGCCCATGAAAACGACTCCACCCAATCAAGACTCTCGGTTTGTACCTTGCACTTTGTGATCCAATTTGGTCTTGTTTGAAAAACTGAAATCTTTACTAAAAAGAACACTTGACAATGAAAATCAAATGTCCATGCAGACAAAAAGTATTTTGTCCACACTGAATTGAATCTGATTTATATTCCTTTCACAAGTTCATTATGATTTTCCCCTTTTCAGTTTAAGCATGGACAGTGAGAGTGATGGCAATGAGGAGTCCCGTCCTCCCAGCCAGGAAGCCCCCTCACCTCTACCCAAACTGAACGCAGCAAACCTCAAGGTAAGATTAGCATTGCATTGCAATGAAACTTTAGACTGGTTTATATTAGGTTTATATTTAAAATCTATTTGAAATCATTTGTGTTCATTGTCAGATGTTAGGAAAAAAGAGCCCAGACTCTTGCACCCGTGAGAAGATGCTCAAGAGGGGATACGACAAGGTAGGAAGGGTAAATAACTGAATTCTACTCATCAGTAGCTGAAATTCAGATTTTTATTGCACATAAAACTACAATGGAAGTTTTAAACGAATTATCTGATTACAGGCTTATACAGAAGAGCTTGTGGACCTCCATCGCAGGCTCATGGCTCTGAGAGAGAGGAATATTTTACAGCAGGTAACAACAAGTTATTTCTGTATTTGAGTGTATTTTCTGAAAAATGCTTTCACCATCACTCATTATACCAAAAGACCTTCATTCATATTCAGAACACAAATGAAGATATTTTTGATGAAATCCGAGAGGTTTCTGAGCCCCATAGAAAGCAACATAATTACCACATTCAAGGTCCAAAAAGGTAGTAAAGACATCATTAAAATAGTCCATGTGACTACAGTGGTTCAACCATAAGGTAATGAGAATACGTTTGTGCGCAAAAACAAAACAAAAATAACAACTTTATTCAACAATTTCTTCTCTTCCGTGTCATTCTCCTACCTGTTACGTTGTAGAGACACTGCAGCACTTCCAGGTTCTGCGTCAGAACACTGACTCCGTATTGGCCGACGCTGTTCACGTGAGCACCACGATGCATGCAAGTGATGCTGACACAGGAGCTGGCCAATACTGAGCAAGCATTCTGACGTAGAACACAGAAGCACTGCACTGTTATTTTTGTTTTGTTTTTGCGCACAAAAAGTATTCTTGTTGCTTCATAACATTAAGGTTGAACCACTGTTATATACTAATATAATGATAATATGTAAAATATGTCAAAATAATATAAAATAAAATAATTATTTGACATAGAAATCTTTTGTAACAATGAAATCTAAAGAGACCAATCAATGTAAGTCTAAAGATCAATTTAATGCATGCTGAATAAAAGTTGTTTTTTTTTTTTAAAAAGTCTTACTGGCCCCAAACTTTTGAATGTTAGTGTATATGGAAGATAGTTCGAAAAGTATCATTTTTCAACATTTTAGGTAGTAAAATTGGAAAACAGCTCATTTTTGGCTCATGACACTTTTGTGTTTGCTGCTTTTTGATTGACACATTACTCTTGTGTCTTAGATTGTAAACCTCATTGAGAAGACTGGCCATTTCAACATCACCAATACAACCTTTGACTTTGACCTGTTCTCCTTGGATGAGTCAACTGTGCGTAAACTCCAGAGCTACCTGGAAGCCACGTCCACATGACACAAGGATGCTGCTCGCCCGTGATTTTTTTTTTAAAGTGTGAGAGAGGCCTCCAAACTAACTGGGGGAAGAGGGAAAGGTATTGAAAGCAACATATAAATGCACAGGAAATGAACAAAAACAAAATGAACAAACAAAAAAAAACTTTATACTGTAATACATATAAGCAAACAAAAGGACCAGGGGCATAATGGGGCGGCATTCAGGGTTTATCTAATAACAGCACTGCGCATTGCACTAAGAAACAAACTGTTGGCACAATACTGTCCAAAATGGACAAGATCTTGCATAGGCACCGTGGATGAGATACCTTATTACAAGTAGGTACATTTCAAGACTGGTTTTGCACCAAAGCTGTAACACTGGTAGAATGGATCCCTCGCTCGGGCCTTTATGCAGGGGCGATGACTGAAAGACTGTGTCCCCTCTCTACCCTGTCACTCTTCTGCTCCATTTATGTCTACCACTTAGCACAGCGTGGTGGCGTGGAAAGAGCCCAACTAGATCAAACCTTATCGGCATACTGTTTGTGTCTGCATAGCTTTGAAGCCCCATGTGTTGGATAAAGTAATACTCTCAAGCTTTGGTGATAGATGCTCCCTCGGATCAGCTAAAGGGGAAAAACTATCTGCCTTTGTAGTGCCTTTTTAAAATGTCATGTTTTTAATTATAATTGTCTGTGAGTCTCTCATTGGTCTTGGGATGACCAAAAATGATCCGTCAATATTGAAATGCCTGAAATTGACATTCAAAGCCCTTTTAAAAGCGGTTTAATACCTGTCCGGAGAGAACACATTATGATAAAGTCGTTCTGCATGTGTGATCTGAGAAGGTCTTGTGCATTATTCTGTTTTTTGATGGTCAACAACATGAAGTCAATTTGTTAAGCATTTAAGGTTCTTTTTGTAGTTTATTTAAGTAACTGTGCACTTTTTCTGGTCACTTCAGTGCTTTGTAATTATCTGATAACTATATTTATGATTATTTTCTCTGTCTTTTTTTTTTTTTTTTTTTTTTACATAATACTGACTTGCAAAAATGTACAGATTTTTGTCAATGTTTTTAAATGCATCTATTGAAGTCATATTATTGATTATTCAATCACTTGAGAGAATATGCACACAGAATGAAGGGGGAAGGGTTTGTCTGTATTCCGATGATGCAATTGGAAAAAGAGTCTTCTGTTCACCTGAAGTATTATACAAGTGAAAATGTATTTGTGTCAGATACGTATTGTCTGATGACATTGCTTTTTAAAAAGCATACCTGCTTGACATGTTATTCTTCATTGTCGATTGCCAGTTACCCTTTTTGATTCTCAATAATGTATGGTTATTAAGTAAACAATGTTTTCAGTGAAATTTTTGTGGCAGATGTATGTTACATCATGGTTAAATAACAGTGATCCGTGTTGTGCATGATTAACACATGAATTATCACTTGCAGGAATATGCACACAACATAACCCTATATGTTTGCTTTATCAGCTTTTCTCAGGAATACAGAAGATACTCTTAATGAATCCACACAATATAAACCCATATAACATGAAGCACAATCTAGAAACTTCTTGTAGGTTATGCTTTCTTCTGTAGCATTATAGGATAGCCATATCAGGGGAAATGGATTCATTTGACAATATTTATGTAAATATGTAACATTGTGCATTAAATAGGTTACCATACACTGAAGGCTGAAATTGTGGAACCATTAAAGCTCATTCTTCATTTAGTTTATATCAGTATGTGTGTTTATAGATTTCCTTTTTATACAAGTCATTTCTACAATTTGTGCCTTCTGGGATTAAAGGAAATGTTTAAAAAAAATCGTACACCTCAATCTAATGTCAATGACAAACTATTATTATTTATAGCAACATTTTAAAAACATGACTGACAGATTATCCATCTTGTTATGAACCAATAATAGCCTAATTTACTACTACAGCCGACTGTAATCGGTACAAATTTAACAATATAAATGCCATAGCTTGTACTCGAGATTTCAAAGACACCAAATTATTGGAATGACCTATATGTATCCTAAAATACAGACCAAAATGACATGTAAAGCACATAAAGCGGAGTTGTGTGGAATGTAATTGTTTAGGGTTATAAATAGAGTAATATTATATAGTTTATGGAGGCCATGTATAGATACTTAAGGCACCATGTCAATCCGGTTTCGAGGACTTTTATTTTAAAAAAATTCGGGAACGGAAACGACTTACTGAAGCTAGATTCCCATTGATACCAATGGTCGATTTGCCGGGATACGAAGCGGATGGAGAGTGCGGGCGTCGTGTTTACGGTAAATCTGGGATTTTGCATTTGTAAACACAACAATGCTGTTAGGATAAGGTATTCGACGTGTACACATTTGTTCAGTTGCAGGATTACGACCGTTAGTGTGCATCTGAAAGTAATAATCATGTCTCTTTTAAATGACTCATAAGATTTTTGGGCTACTAGCAGCCTCGACCGTTTTGTTTTCTAAAACTTATTCTTAATCATAAAAATAACGAGTATATGATTATGTACAAATCAGTATTTTAAATTCGACTACATATATGTTTTTAACACATCTACATGATAAACTCAGGAGCTCATCTAGGTACAAAAGCTAGTTCTGGTGTCCTGACAACCGTTAATGTTACAGTCAGCTGCGTCCAGAAACAATAAAGCCAGCTTAAATGCTTTTACTTTATAATTTGTCGTTAAATCGAAGATCATTACCCTAGTAAACATATTTGAATGAAATGACACTATTGCAAGTAGCATCGCTACTTGATATTTATAGAAAATATTTTCATTGTGTTTTTTGTGGTTTATTTAACTTTAATAGCTCTTATTATTGGGTTCATATTAAAATGAATGCAAGGAAAACGTCTAAAAAAATAAAAAATAAAAAAAGATGTCCCCTGCTAAAGCTATTGACTGGATTGTTTGTTCATCATGTCTTTGGTGTGAGCCATTCAGAGAATACAGTAATATTCTGCAGCCAGTGTGATGTGCTCTTTGTTTGAAGTAAACGTTTTATCTTCTCTATTGCACGCTGCATTATGTCCTTTTTATGTTCTGCTTTTTTCAGGAAGAACGTGAGAGGTCGTGAAGATGAGTTCTCAGCACTATCCACGTCCAGGACTCCCATCTGGCCTGGGACAAGGACAAACACCAGGCAATAACACTACAGGACTTCCAGGAAGTCAAAAGAACACAGGTTTAAGAGGCACTGACTTACACAAACTAGCATTAAACAAACTAGACCTTCACTCCAACACCTCTGTAATACAGATCATTATAAATGTTCCTAATCATTCTAGAAAGCATTCCAATATGCTGATCTGGTGTTTTATATCAACAGAAAAATATACCAGGATAATCTGGCTTCTTTTGAGAGCCCCTGCTTTGCAGCATAGTTAATGATATGCTAAAGCCCGCCCATGTTTTTGAGACTGCAGTTTTAAGGAGAAAATACAATGGTGTTGACTGATAAATTTGGACATGGATTGTCTTAAAGCATATTAAAAACACCACATAGACATATAAACATAGACATTTTTCTTTAATTTTTTAGTGGAAACCATAATACTTTGTTGAAAGTTCAAAAGAACAGCATTTATTTAACATTAAAATGTTTTATAACACTATAAATGTCTTTACTGTCACTTTTTATCAATTTAATGCGCCTTGCTTACCCTAAACTTTTGAACGGTAGCGTAGTTGAAAACCCTGGTATTAATGCATATAAACTGTAGACGACAACAAGCTTGTTTATGTCATTAAACACTTCACATCATCAATCATGACCTAATGTGGTTTCATTAAGGAGGACATGAAGATTCTAATCATGCTCCACGTGAGCTGATGTCCAGCGGAGCCACGGCGTTCAGAGATGACAAGCTGGAGACGGTAGTGGTGCGACCCTACCCGCAACCCCAGAATCAGCCCCCGCCCCACGGAACAGCTCCGACTCTGCCCCCTCCTCTCCCTCAGCACCTCCCCCTCCAGCCAGGCACACCCGTCTCTGTGTCAGCGGCACCATCCCACCTCCCTCAGGGTCTTTCCCTAGCCTTCACTGAGGGTCCTCTGAAGGTACACGGGTTTGGGGTTTTTGATAATTAAATATCTTCAATTTATAAAGCTGATCCCTCTTGTCTTCTCCCTGAAAATGTCAAAAGTTAGCAAACATGTAAAAAAAAAAAAAAAAAAAAAAGCATGTCCATGTTTACCTACATCACTCTTCTCTTTTCTCCAGTCTGCCCTGAAGACAACCATGCCAAGCCGTGTAATAGCTCCAGCACCTGTGTCAACACCAGGCCACCTCACCCTCCCCCCTAAGGTGCCTGGTCATATCACCGCGACCATGGAGTCTACACAGGCCTCTGGTATTCCTGTGGCAACCATCAGTGGTCAGCAGGTTAGTAATAGTTTTAGTTAAATATAAATCAGTTTTGCGGCATTAGAAGTTACTTGGTTTCTCCATTTTGTTTTTGTGTTTGTGTGTGTGTGTGGTGTGTGTGTGTGTGTGTGTATAAATTTTTTTTTATAAATTGCAGTATTTTTGTAATTAATTGTGATTTTTCTCACATAGCATAAATTTAATAAATGAATATATTTTCACATTGACTCTCCAAATTAATGTAGGAACAACATGAAGACTATAAAGAAGAATATATGATTTATTGCAGAAATTAACTAATATATATATAGATGGATGTGTTTTTTTACACAATTAGTTTTTTTCTTTTTTTTAAATTTAACAGTTTTGAGATGAAATAAGAAATATTAATTAATAAATAATTTTATTCAGTGAATAATAGTGATCTATTAATTTATTTAATATTTTGTTGGACACTAGTTCATTTAGATTAGTATGGTAAAACTTTTTTCTTTTCTTTTTTTCTTTTTTTGTGTCTTCATTAAGCAAAAAGTTATAATGACAGACCTTGGGTAAGATGGAATTTTGTTGCTGGTGTTTTAATTGATTTCAGTAATTGTTATAATTTATGGCGTTATTGAATCCTGTCACTTTTCTCTCATAATTATTTACTTAAATAAACATTTGCATAGAAAATGTATTTAAATATTTTACATTAATGCACATTCTTCAAAAAAACAAATAGTTATAAAAGATATCAGATATATTTTATATATTCTAAAAAAAGCAGATGAAAGGACCCAGTTAGGATGTCATATTCTCCCTATAGTTGGACTTGCTGTGAGCAGTTTGGTTTAAATTGTTTTTTTTTTTGTGTTTTGTTTTTGTCACAATAAGGGTCACGCTGGTAACCTGCATCATCTAATGACAAATGTGCAGATCATCCGTAGTGGAGCCCCCGCACTGCAGATCGGATCCTCCACTGCTCCTCAGCATCCTTTCACCTCCCATTTACCCAGAGGTGAGTTTACAGATATATGCTTCTCATATCAAACAATTTTGTGTTTGCATACTAACTGATTTTGTTCTGTTGTCACAGGAGCGGCTGCTGCGGCTGTTATGTCAAGCTCCAAAGGAACCACAGTGCTGAGACCAGCAGCCGGTCCGAGCTCCGCCACGGGACAGCCTACAGTCCAACACATTATCCATCAACCTATTCAGGTTAATACATCTGTGGTCATTTTAGGCATACATTTTGGGATCTATATTAAACACAGATTTGTTTACAAAGCCTGATTCATTTCATACATATCTGTGTGTTACAGTCCAGGCCTATAGTCACTACCTCTACGGCAGTCCTGCCTACAGTAGTGGCTCCAGTGACTGCCACCAGACCTCAGTCTCCCGTCATCACCACAGTGGCTGCCCACTCTGGAGAAATGGTACACGGGTAAGATGCATCAAGTTTAGATAAAACACATGCACTGAATTTATAGCAGTTGAACTGTAGAAATGATTTTGTCTTTCTGGATTCTAGTCGTTCAGCTGTGACGATCCACCCACCCCAAGCCACCTTGAGTATTCAACGCCCTCCACCATCACGTGACACGCCCACAAGGATCACCCTGCCCTCCCACCCTGCCATTGCTGCTCAGAAAGCCCTTCCTCACTCTGTTGCACAGGTTACAATCATTCTGCCCTATCCTTTTGGAAATATTTTTTAAAAATACCAAGCATAAGGAAAGTCTTACCTCTTTTTGTTCCTCTGTTGTAGAAGCCCATTTTCAGTACTGTGACACCCGTTGCTGCCGCAACAGTGGCTCCAATTCAGGCCACCAATACTGCACCATCACCCACTACAACAGGTGATGAACCTACTCTATACACCTGTGATTTAGAAGCATCTATGCACATCGCATAGACTTATGTTTACAGATATATTATATTACTAAGTATCTGATGTTAATTTTTTTCAAAGGCTCCACCCCCCACACTCAATTGTCTAGTGGCAACATTGTCACTATGACAGTGGCCTCTCACTCCTCTCATGCCACAGCAGTGACCACATCCACCATCCCTGTGGGTAAGTTACCTTTAGCTCATCTGCTCTGGGATTGTTTTTATTTCTGTTACCACAGAATTATAGGTATATTGTCTAATATTGTAAAGGGGGTGCCGCGTTTTTAAAAATTTGAACACATTGTTTTCTGTGATTATAAGCACACTGGCGGTGCCGCTCGGCGTCTGTCCATGACGCCCAGATACGACTCAGGAGGCTGTTCAAAATCCTGCCTCACCACAGAGCGCCACTAACATAGTTTTCTATTAAATTACATTATATTTGTCCCAAATCATCACTAATGTACATACTGACTTCACCCAGTGCTGCAAGATTAGTTTTACAGTGATAGTTTTACAGCTTGATTAAAGTATAAACACGTAGGAAAAAATTTATAATAAACGTAGCCCTTTCTATTCTTTGACTTTTTTTGTCCTGTTGTGCCCTTTTTTTCCTATATAATAACTTTAGTGTGAAAGCATATGTAATTTTTGCCTATTGTGATTATGTTCACTGTCTTGTGCTGCCACCTACTGGAGGTACAAGGTCACAACCGTCAGTTGACTTCAATAGCGTGAAGTATAGCGTACAGAGCCCCCCACATGACATGTGGGAAAAAAATAGTAAATCGTGCCCACAATATAATAATTCATTCTCTCGTTAGAATGCTTCTATTTTTGGAATAGTTTTTCTTAAAGGTAGTGTGTTAATTTGTGCAATGATAACCTACCAGCAATGTAAAAATGATTTTATTAATATATTAGAACAAGTACATTACAATATACATTTATTAGAATGAATACATTTGTGCTTAAAAAACAAGAAATATTGTACCTAGTGGGGAGAACATGAAACATGAAACCTACGCCATTACCTATAATGTTATACAGTGCTAACAGAGGCCCTTCATAATGCAGACTGCAGAGGGCAACTGCCTGCAATGACCCTATAGTGTGCAGTGTTTAACAAACAGCTGTTATACTAAATTCTGCTGAGGTGAAATTTAGTGCAGACCCATATCGTGATATTTATCGTGATGCGTATCATGACTTTATTCCCAATACACAGCCCCAATAACCATAGCAACATTTTAGCGTCTAGTGACTGTGAACAAGAAACATGATGATGCAACAGTTTAACATGTTTTCTGTTTGCTATTTTGGACCAAAGTAATATTAATGACCAAAGATGCACTGTCCAGCAGTTGTACTGCTTTTAAACAGCGCTCTCTCCAGTATGAATGTGTTCTAAAAAATATAACAAACAGTCCCCCCCCGCCCCCACAAGAGAGTATTTTAATGTAAATTCTATTAATGACATTAATGATCAAAATTACAGTATCAAGGGAAATACATTTTTTTGTCAAAATCGTGCAGCCCTAGTTCGCAATCAAAAAAGTATTCAGAGAAAATGTCATTTGTAAACTTTTTTTTATTATTCAGATGCACTCCCTTACAAAATCACCCCAATCTTTCTCTAAATAGAGCTATACAAGTCATATGGTGAAATTGTTTTCATATAACAACATATATATATATATACAACAAAAAAGCAAAATATCGCAATGGCATTTTTTCCAATATTGTGCAACCCTAATTGATGTTCATACTTTCAAACAGATATGAACTGTACTCGCATGGCTGGAAATAGCTGACTGGGGGCATAACGACTGTACTTTGCAAAGTGAACAGACTTGCTCTAAAGTGACTTTAGTTGAATGCAGGAAACATTTATACTTTGCATTTATTTAACAGGTGGTTTAGCAGAAACACAAATAGCTCTATCTGAAAACCTACTGCACTGCCTACATCCCAACTAGATGGCACAGCATCCTAACTATAATGCTTTTACAATTGTTTGCATTGTTTTTACTAGCAGATTTCCAGAAGATTTTTCTTGTATAATGGTTAAAGTTGTACTAAAAGGAATTTTCTGTTGGTTTTGCCCCCTTTGTCACTTTTAGCTAAAGTGGTTCCGCAGCCCAACACACACATATCACCACGTATCCAGTCTGAATACACTGGAGAAAGGGGCAACCTCATCCCTATCTCTGGTCATCGCTCCTCTCCCAACCCAATCACCATGGAGAACCGCACTGACAACAGGTATTAATCCTCTCCATTCAGTATATTGAAGAAATTATGCTCCCTTCCACCTTCTTTACATTTGAAATGTGTTTTTGGCCACAATCTGGCAATTTCCAGATCAGGTTCATTCTGTTTGCCCTGCTTTTAATGGCTCCCCACAGACAATCTGTTCCAGTGCAGTTTCAATACTTCCTGCCTACCTACCCATCAGCACCATATCCGCTGACCCACACTTACACCCCCATCACCAGCTCTGTGTCATCCATACGCCCTTATCCAGGTACCATGTGGTGCTTAAATTAATATTAGATAAAGCTAAGTGACTTTCCTGCACTGGAAACTCAATTGAAATTGGTGGGTACTAATACATTTTGGCTTTTGGTTATTAACATTTGTTTTTCGTGTGGGCACAGTTACTGCTCAGGCGCCCAGTGCAGCGATGCCTGCCCAAGCCGGTGTAGGAGTTGCATCTGCAGTTCATCTGAACTCTATGCAGCTAATGACTGTGGACCGCATTACCCAGATCAACACTCAGAACATCCAGCCAGCTGCCATGGCAGCGCAGGGCGTCCAGCCCACGCCAATCCCAGCCCAGGGCCTCCATACGTCTGCCCAGATCACCACCACAAGCATTCAGCCTACACCAGTCAACCAACAACAACCCCCAACAGAGTCTAAAGCTTCAGGTGAGGAGCCTTAGATCTTACAGTAGGGTCCACATTTAGTTCTCCACGTGTGCTCATACCAAACAACTGCATACAAACCTTTCTTAAAATGAAACATTTGTAGTGATGAGTGTCTCTCTGTTGTTTTTCTTCAGTTGTACTAGCCGATGGTTCCACTCTAGTGGCTAACTCTATTAGCAATGCATTCAACAACAGTCAGCCTGCTACCACTGTGGCCCAGACACACAATCAGAGTGCCAACGCTGGAACCCCCTCCCTTGTGACGTCCCCTCGACCCAGCATTCTGCGCAAGAAACCTGCCAATGAAGGGTAAACATGACAAACCTATGTTTGTGATGTTCTTGGCAGCACTGCTCAAGTGTAAATCTCACTATGAGATGTCCTGTTCATATTTCACCTTAAAATCACAAACAAAAATTAAGAAATTATTTTGGATTATTATTATTTGGATTTTTATTACAGTATTACAATTTTTTTTATTGTGAAATTTTGCTTCCAAATTCCAATATCTGCAATCAATGCAAAAAAAGTTTTCATTACTGTAATGCAGTAATGAAAATCATTTTGTCTAGACACAATGATAAAATGATCATGATTCTTCCAAGTACAACTTTACAAATGTACTTAATTTAAATTTTTTTGTCACTCACTTTACAGAAGGCTATGGCTAATTGCATATTAATTATCATTAAGATAGTGGCATGATGGAAAAAAAAATATTTTTACCAAATTTTGGAACTAAAATAGGCAGAGATAAAAAATAAAAAAAGTTCCCTTCTGAATTTGGTGTGAAATATGACTAACACTTTTCTTGTTCATGAGAGTCAGTGTTAAAACTATTTGAATAGTTTTCGTTTAATTTAGCAATAACAATGCTGAATTTCCTGTAAAAAGTTTTTTACAACGTTCTACTATGTTTTAGTAGTTTAACATTCTTTTTGAAAAAAATTATTGACATTCTCAAGATGAATCCGTGTCTTTGATTTATTGAAGTGCTGCTGTTAGGAAGAACCTGATCCCAGGTCAGCTCAGTGACCCCACAACCCCCAGAATTGATGGACACATCAGGAGTGCATCAGGATCACCTCGTCCTGCAGGGTATGAAATATTCAAATTTATTTTGAGATCTTTAGGTTTATTTAACACATTTATCCTACTCTTTGTAGTATCACTTGGTCTTAAATTGCAGCTCAGCTTTATAAACACTAAATCTCCAAACCCTTTGGCAGAGTGAAGCCCAAACCTGACATCCACATGAGCCTCGCTCCATCAGTAGCTGCAGCAATAGAGGCTATTCCTAGCCAAGGAAATGAACAGCAACCACAACATGTGGGACCACCTCCCTCCCAGCTGGCTTCTCAACCTTTACCCTCCCTAATGACGTCAGCCACACCTCCCTCCCAGCCCACTCCTGCTCTCTCAGCCATACCCGCTGCCATGGCAGTCACCCCGCCAATCCCCTCCATGGCTAATGTAGTGGCCCCGCCCACTCAGCCAGCAGCAAGCACCACTTCTGCATGTGCCATCAGCTCCACCCTCCCAGAGATGAATATTAAGCAAGAGGCGGAGCCTATGGACAGTACAAAACCAGGTGAGCTTTTTATGCAAGTTTTTTCACTAGTAGTCAACCTAAATATTAGCTTGACAATTAAACCTCTTATATTTGACTGAGATGAATTTATTCAACCAGAATTTTGCATACTCTTCCTATTGTGTGCTACATTTTGTGCAAACTGACTATTAAAAAGATAATGATGTGATACATTAGAAAGACACACATCAGGAGTGAACTGATGAAGCAGTTTCTTTCACCTCAAACCCTCTCAGTGGCATCAGGTCCAAACAGTGGTGCACAGATGTTGGCAGTCCCTGCTACAGACGTCACCCTGGGAGCCTCACCCAGAAAGAAGCCCCGCAAGCAACAGCACATCATCTCCACTGAGGAGAGTGAGATGATGGAGACCAACAGCACAGATGAAGAGAAATTCCCACCCAAACCCCTTAGCCTACGTGCAGAGAAACGCAAGTCCCCTCCTAAAGAATACATCGGTAAGCATTTACTTAAGGTTTTTTGAAAATGATGAAAAGATGATTTACCAAGATCTAGAAAGGTTCTTGAATCTGAGGTTCGATAATCGGAGAGTTTTCAATTTAATTCAATTCACATTTAATTTGTATAGCGCTTTTTATAATACGTATCGTTTCAAAGCAGCTTTACAGAAATGCATGTCTTTACCTGTACACAGTAACCTACAGTAATGTCTATATTTCAGAAATGTACAGTTCTAAGATAATATAAATCACACAGTTAGCTAACATCACGTATTAAGTTTAGGCAGAAACAATAAGCTCAATAAAGTAATTATTAAAAGTTATGAACATAATGATTATAATATATAGAAAATTTGGCACTGGTGCATGTTGATTCAGAGGTAGCGTCATCTGAAGTCCTTGCAGGACTTGGAGTCATCTCTTTACAGGTGTTGGGTCATTTGTCAGATCTTCGTAAGAGGCTGGTTCCAAACTGGTGCTGGCGTAGTCTAGTTACCTCCGTATGGGCATCCCGAGATAAAACAGAAAAGCAAATGGAAAATAATTAATGTAGCTGCTGTTCATAACATTTCAAGCAATTTCAAGCAAGATAATCATTTATGCATTTGATCTGATATAACTGGAGTACAAGTTTATGGGATGCCTTATGTGAATTCTTTGCTAAAGAGATGTGTCTTTAATCTAGATTTAAACTGGGATAGCGTCTCTGAGCCCCAAACATCATCAAAAAAGGCTATTCCAGAGTTTAGGAGTCAAATGCGAAAATGCTCTCCCTCCTTTAGTGGATATCCTAGGTACTAACAAAAGTCCAGAGTTTTGTGACCTTAAGGAGCGTGATGGATAGTAGGGCGATAAAAGATTGTTTAAATACATAGGAGATAAACCGTTTAGGGCCTTATATGTCAATAGCAATACGGAACTTAATAGGGCACAGTGTAGAGATGATGAAATGTCACTTTGTAGGACAATGATATATATATATATATATATATATATATATATATATATATATATATATATATATATATATATATATATATATATATATATATATATATACATAGTATGTATGTATGTATGTATATACACATATTATATATAACTAAAAATGTTACAAATCTGCCTGGAAGAGGACGCGTGTCTAAATCGCGGTGATGAGGAAAGTTTGAGTGGCCAAAGACAGTGTGGACAGCGCATTCTTTTGATCTCTTTTGGCGCGTTTAAATGGTTTAAAAGCATTTGCATAAATAAGATCGTGATCATATATTGTAATGCTAGCCAAAGGATGACAGAAAAAAACGGATGCTGCATTAATTGCGTTAACCTGGAAAAAAATGAATCACAACATTGACAGCACAAATATATATATATATATATAATATAATATAATATAATATAATATAATATATATATATATATATATATATATAAACCAATTTCATATAGTTCATTTTCTGTACTCAATTTTTTTTTAATTGAACAAAATCCCCTGGTTTCATAGACAAAGCTTAAGCCTAGTCCCAGACTAAATGCATGTTTGAGCTGTTTCAACTTAAAGCAACTTGCACAAGCGTATCTTAAAATATGTCAGTGCTATTGTTTTGTCACAAGATGCACACCAGTAATGTTTTTAAGGCACGTTTATGAAAGCTGCTTAAATGTCCTAATTAACTAAGTCCTAATCCTGGCTTAATCTAAGGTCTGTCTGTAAAACAAGGCCAATTTTCTTTGTATTTTAATCTACTTTTTGAAAAAATAAAATCAACAAATTAAAATTTAGTATTACTACTAAGATACTTCCAGCTGTGTTTTAGTAGAATTTTTTGATTGTTGTCTGAAAGAAAAATTTAACTTCTTTCTCTGTGGAACGTCTTAAGACTCCTTACTGCCTTCTACCTGTGAAAGCAGCCAACCTTTGTTCTAAATAGTACATTATGAAATGGCAACAGTGATGGTGTCGTAACATAATTGAACCGAGGCCAAATGTAATAAAATTGCTGGAATAAGATAAACCCATGTAGAGATAAAGATCAGAATCATCTTGGCAGTTCTTAAGTTGTTCTAGAGATGAATAGTACAGTTCCTCTGATGGCAGCGATTGTGGGACTAGCACAATGATTTGATTTGATTTGATTTGTAATGATTTGTTTCCCATTGTATCTGTTTCACTGCAGATGAAGAGGGAGTTCGGCATGTTCCTACCCGAGTCCGGCCTCCGATCACTCTGCTGCGGCACTACCGCAACCCCTGGAAGGCAGCGTACCATCACTTTCAGAGATACAGTGACATCCGTGTGAAGGGTCTGTCTAGACTCATCACACAGTATCTTATTGTCCATTTTGCATTAATACAATAAATATAGTCTGCCAGCAGTCATTCATTAATACCAGCTTGTGTTATCCAATCAGAGGACAAGAAGGGAACCCTGCAGGATGTGGCCAATCAGAAGGGAGTGGTATGCAGAGCCCAGGGCTGGAAAATTCACCTCTGTGCAGCTCAGCTCATGCAGCTGGTAAAATTCTTTTCTTAGGCTTTAATTCATTACCAGTAACCAGCTTTAATTCAGTCATAACAGTGGATGTCAATCTTCAGATAAAAATGTGTTTTGCCTGCAGACTAATCTGGAGCACGATGTCTATAGTCGCCTGACGACTCTCCAGGAAGGCCTCATCCCGAAAAAGAAGGCCGGAGCCGATGATGATCTTCACCGTATAAATGAGCTCATACAGGTGAGAGCCACTGATCACTTTTAACCACACACGATCACTTTCAAATGGGTTATCGGCAAGATAAAAACTTTTACTTGCTTAAATCTTCTTCTGGACATCTATCAGTATATACATGTATACAATATATTGGTACCATATCAGTTTTCTGATATTAGTTTATTTATTTTAATTCATTGGATATTAAATGCTACTGTTGTCAGATGTACCGATTTCAGTACTAGTTGATACTGAAATTTTAAAAATGTGACTCTTTGAGCACTGTTGAGCGGATTCGTAAAACCTCTAATTGGCTATTGTGTTCACGGCTCATCAGATATGTTTGTGATTGGCTACAGTGATCAACGCTTCAAAAACCATGATGTAAATAGACATCAATGACACTCTTCACAGAGCGCTTACACCAGTGGTTCTCAAATTTTTTTGGTCGCACCCCCCTTTAAACCTTTAAAAAAAAATCTGCCGCCCCCTTATTATTTTATAATTATACTTATTTTATAAATAAATATTACATATGTAATGATATATATTATCATTTCATTAAAAATTATAAAAATAGAAAAACATGCAATAAAAAACACCTGCTAGTTTCACTTTGTAATGTCACTGAATCATTGAAAACTATAACAAGAGAAAATAAACAGACTTTTTAATTTAAATAAACAGAAAAAAGTAAATATTTTAGTGGTACTTTGGATGAACAATATATAACAGTTTTTTAGCACCTCACAAGCTCAGCTTCTTGTAAGTTACGACTTTCTGTCATAACATGAACCAGAATATCTGTGCATAACTACTTTAAAATTAAAAAGGGGTCTTCAGACCCCTGTTTTCTGTACTAATTAGTTATCTTTTCAATCAAGCAAACTAAAAATGAGGCAATTTTAAAAATGTTTTTGAAAGTTTGGGGTCAGTAAGATTTTTTTCATGCTTTTGAAAAGTCTCTCATGCTCACCAGATCAAATAAATGCAGTAAAAACAGTAATATAATTGAAATATAATTACTAATAAATATTATGTAATTTATTCCTGTGATGCAAAGCTGAATTTTGTCAGTCTTCATTGTCACATGATCCTTCATGATACTTTTTTCCAGGATTGATGAATAGAAAGTACAAAAGCATTTATTTGAAATGGAAATCTTGTCTAATAGAAGTCTTTCAAAAAACAAAACATCTTACTGACCCCAAACTTTGGAGTGGTAGTTATACAATTGATGTTAATCATAATACTGTTTCACCGCATAGGGCAACATGCAGCGCTGCAAGCTGGTGATGGACCAGATCACGGAAGCCCGTGATTCCATGTTAAAGGTGCTGGATCACAAGGAGCGTGTCATGAAGCTGCTCAACAAGAACAGCAGCACTAAGAAGCTCAATAAGCTGAAGCGTAAGGACAGAGCGTGAGATACACGGACTGGGCCACACTGACCTGATGTGGGACAGGGTTCAGCATGACCACAGAACCTCCTGCTCCATGACCTCTAGCATGCAGGCACACTGCCCTGCCCCACTCTGTCTCTACCAGAAGAGATTCACTTCGAGTCCTGATCTGATGGCAAGACGTCTTTATCTGGCAAGCCCTTCCTCTCCCAGCACACATAGAAGCTCTAGGGAACGACAATATTATATTAACCACAACATGCATCTTTAACTGTATCTTCACTGAAATATGAATGTCTAAATGTTTTATTTTAAACAAGACAACTCTGTCACAAAGAGGTTTTTTTAGGGAAGTTATTGGATGTTGAAGACTCCATTTTTAAGTTATACATTAGCAGATATCAGTAAAAGCAATGCTGTATGTCTTCAATTCTGTAGATTATATTCACCACTTTATCGTTTGGGTGCCTTGAACGATGATGACCTGGTATTGACAGTTGTCTGTACTGTATTAAACACCAGATGGCAGTATTTCGTAATGGCCCTTCTTCATATCGAAAGGTTTCCATTTTGTATTGTAGCACTTGAAACAATAAGAATTGAGAAGCCATAACAACACCATCCTCGCTGTCCTAAAGGAACAAAGACTGAAGCATTTTACCACATATGATTTGTGGGAAACGTTAAAGGTGCTTTGGTGAAATGGAGTATTGTGCCTTTCTGTGTGCCTCATAAAACATGGTTTTGGTGTGATGGAAGCAGTTTTTCTGCGAAGGTTAAACAGAGTCTGAATGTCTGAATCATATTGCGTTCTCACATCACTGTCTGTCGATTTGTGAGGATTGTTTCATGCATCGTCAGTCTTGCAAGCGCTGCTCCAGCTATGGCTTTCTAGGTTTGCTCTTTGGTCGGGTGTGATTTCATTCATGCATTAAGGGTGGTGAGAATCATGTTCAGATATGATATGTCAGTCAGAATTCAGAGAGATTTGTATGTAAGTTAAACCTAAGTGTATATATAAATATAAAAAAATAAGTCATCTTCCATTTTTTTTTTTTCTTCTTCTTAATTGAACGATATGTTTATTTTTCCAGTTAAGTTGCTTGAAGCAGTGTCATTTGTGGCAAAGATAAAGCGCTGTATACTGTTTGATCACTCGGTTTCATTTTGAATGGCATTTCATGTTGCACTTTGCTGCTGAAGTAAAGACACTTTGTACATGTATATGCAGATGTCTGGGGTTTTTTTTCTACAAAGTCTAATGTAACTCTTTTAGAAATCTAAACACAGATATTGGTGTATTCCCTCCCCCCAAATCAAGCTACGGATTACACAAAACCATACTTTTACCACTGTATTTATACTTCTATTCACCATAAGGGGTCTTTTTTAAAGAATTTATTTTTTTATTCAGCAAGGATGCATTAAATTGATCAAAAGTAACCGTAAAGGCATTTGATGTTACAATTGATTTCTGTTTCAAATAAATGCTGTTCTTTTGAATTTTCAATTCATCAAAGAATCCTTAAGGGGTTAATTCACCCAAAAATAAAAATGTCATTAATTACTCACCCTCATGTCGTTCCAAAACCTTAAGACCTTCGTTCATCTTCGGAACACAAATTAAGATCTTTTTGATGAAATCGGGAAAAAAATTACTACTTTCAAGGCCCAGAAAGGAAGTAACAACATTGTTAAAATAGTCCATGTGACTACAGTGGTTCAAACTTAATGTTATGAAGCGACGAGAATACTTTTGTGTGCAAAAATCCCCCAAAAAATAATGACACTTAGTTTCTTCTCTTTCATGTCAGTTTCCGACGTTTTTTCACATAAAGGCACATACGTGTGATGCTGGAGCTGGCCAATACTGAGCTGGCATTCTGATGTATAACATGGAAGCACTGCACTGTGTTTACAAAGCAACAGCGTCAGAGGCTACAAAGTCTTATTTCTTTTTTTGTTGTGCACAAAAAGTATTCTCGTCACTTTATAACATAAATGTTGAACCACTGCAGTCACATGGACTATTTTTAACAATGTCTTTATTGAAAGTGGTAATTACATTGCAGTCTATTGGGGATCAGAAAGCTCTTGGATTTCAACAAAAATATCTTCCTTTGTGTTCCGAAGTTGAACAAAGGTCTTAAGGGTTTAGAACAATATGAGGGTGATTTTTGGGTAAACTAACTCTTTAAAATATATCACTGTTTCCACAAAAATAAATAAATATATAAATAAACGTTCAGAATAAGAAATGTTTCTTGAGAACCAAATCAGCAGATTTTGCTTTTGAAAATATATTAAAATAGAAGACCGTTATTTGTAATTATATTTCACAATTTTACTGATTTTATTGTATGCACTGACTTTAGTGTCACATGATCCTTCAGAAATCATTCTAATATGCTGATTTGCTGCTCAAGGAACAGTTCTTATTAATGTTAAAATCAGTTTTGCTGCTTAATATTTTTGTGAAAACCGTGATACATTTTGATCAGTTTAATGTGTCCTTTTTTTAATAAAAGTATTAATTTCTTTAAAAAGGAAATGCGGACCCAGAACTTTTAAATGAGTCTATGTAGTTTTAACCCATATTAATTTGGTAATATTAGATCATTTTAAACAAGTTGTCCTTTATAGGTTCAATATTTTCTTTTCAAAAAACTGAAAATCGGGTGCTGCTTATTGTGTTTTCCCCTTTCTGACTATACAAACCTTTATTATTATTATTATTTTTATTATTATTTATATAACAATAGTCACTGTCCAAATTAAGATCCTTGTCTGGTCATTATAGGGGCTGGTATTAAATGCATTTAGATAAGTAATGGTTATCAGTTTGTAGGGTGTGTTCAGGGTTTCTATGCACTTAAATAATTGATCCCTCCTTTCTTAAGTAATTTGTTTTCTAGCATCAACCAGCTGGCTTATCTCCATGGAGACTAATAACACAGAACTTAACACTTTGCTGTCCTTATTCCTCAAACGTAATTAATTACGCTTATTTAAGTGGTGGCTGCAATACTAAAGCTTTTTTAAAGGTTTGTTTTTAAAGGCTAAATATATATATAGTCTGAATATACGGTCAGCCTCCAGGAAATGAAGGAGCGTTTGTGTTGATCATAAATGTGTACTTTGAAACCTCCTGCTGGCTGCTCCTATGTTTTCATAATCAATGTATGCAACATCACAGTCATTTATGAAAACAACTGCTTATATGACGCCCAAGCAATTACATTGCAGTCCAGTATCTGTTCACTGAAACAATGTAAATGAATGTATTCTCTAGAATCTCACAGTTTTACTGCTTAACAGCCGCTCTGACTCAAATAATAAAGCTGTCCTCTGGTACCATCTTCCCCTTGTGTGAAAAGTCCAAAAGGCACATGTTGTGCGTGGTTAATGGATAGGGGATTTTTTTTGATAAGATGCACAGCATTTCAGATTTCACATATTAATGTCTCAAACCACTAAGAATCTGTTGGTTTTGAAGTCATTGCCTATCTAGTGATTTGCTGATTACTTTGTTTGCAGTTCAGCACATTGGAAACTTACAGAGTGAATCTCTCAGACTGGTGATGACGTCCATTCACAGCCCTCAGTGGTTGATGGTGAAAATCAGCGCACGATGGAGCAAAGTCTAGGGGCCATAAAGAGATGAAAACTAGTGACACTTCCTTGTTGCTGTCACACAAGCGGATGGAAAAAGTATTTTTGAACACGTATGATTTTTAATTCCTTCTTGAAACTGGTCAGCAAGGGTTCATCATTGCCATTCATCAAAGTCATAGTTAGCCGTATACGCTTCGATGAGGGTTACATTTCCAACCAGTTAATATATTTATTTAAGTGCCTTTTTTTGGTTTTTAATTTTAGTTAGATGCCTGTGATACAAAAAGGATTGTCCAAATGGTAATGTTAAAAAAGGTAATTCATTTTATGACTCTTAAATTAATTAAATTGTTTATTTGTTTCTTTTTTTTTTTTTTTTTTTTTACTTTTTTTTTTACAGAATACATTTGTATTGTGAACAATTCATTGAAGGACATTTTTAAGGCTTTAAGTTGGTTGTGGGTAGTGTTTGGTATTAAAATGTAGTTAATGTGAATCTGAATCTAGGGGGACCACTTCTGGATTGACTCCAGTATTGGGGTCCCTATTGGAGGGTGTGTGAAGATCTCAGAGAGTGGACGCTATTGCCTGACTGATGATGAAGGGAAGGTAAAAATGATGACTCTGATGACTTATACAGTAGGAGAGACCGGGCTAGTTATCACAGAGGCTTTATATAGCAGTGGGTTTGTGCGCTGGGTTTTAAATATTCAGTTCAGGACCCTCTTAAAATGATGTATATAAGTATTTTTTGTGAATTCTGTCCTCCAAAATACAATCTAAAATTACATAAATGCATAAATGCTGTGTGGATCAAATTGTCACTTGAGTTTTAAATGTTATAGCCTACATTTTTCAGTTAGTCAGTGGAGATTATTAAACAGCTGTAAAATCATTTTCTCACTCTGTCATTTGAATTGGGAGAATCTTTGAGTAGTGGAGATATTTGTTATGCTTTTGATTGCATTTTGCATATGCAGTAACTTTTAGACTTAAAAGGCTTGTTATTGTATGTAGTTTTGTTTCTCATTTCACTATTTTTACAGTTTTGTAATTGTGAAGCAACATGTGGAATAAATTAAATAAATAATAATAATAATAAATATTAATCATAATGTTAGTTTTTTTAACTGAACTAAAAACCCATAATAGGCTGTTTAATGGCAGTTTCATTGTGACAACAGCTTCATAATGTGTGTAATATCCGTTCTGTAAACCCTGACGCTTAAAATTAATTGGTTTGAGTAGGGCAAACTCAAACAAATTAGTTCAATCAAATGAACTTTTATAAGTATTTAAAACTAAACTGACACGTTTTAAGTAATCTGAATTGTTTCGTTGTTTTGAGTTTCATGAACTTGTTTCTTTTAATTTAGACACACTAAAATTAATTATACACTGAAAATATTAACTTGAGTAAAAATGTGACAACTTGCCACACTCTTCTCTGTATGCCAGTGAAATATTATATCACAACACATTCTTTAGTGTTGTAGTTAATCTACACTTGTCTAATCAGATGAATCTCAAGTATTGTGATGGTTTTCCCAGGACCACTTTATCTCGGAGGGAGAGAGGGCCAGTCTTAAGCCTATGCACCCCACCTCAGTGGAGGGTGTGGATGACATGATCAGACTGGGAGACCTCAGTGAAGCTGGTTTACTCAGAAATCTGCTGATGCGCCACAGACAGGGTATTATATATGTGAGTAGATTCATGTTATGAATTGATTTGATGATTTTTAGTTATCCTGTGTAATCATCATAATGATAATGTTTTTGCAAATTATTAGTATTGAGTTTATGAGTTTAGTATTTGATCATAATTTAGAAAAAGAAAATGCTATGGTAAAAACCTGCTAATTGGTTAAGAGTAAGTTCCCTTAATCTATATGTTGAAAAACTGTACTAGAGCTAATGGGATATTTCATGTAATTTTACGGTAAGATAAACTTTTAACTTTTAGAAGTGAAAATGAACAAGTCAGTTTATAATTTACAGTTAAAAACATACGTTGACATTCCCAGAATTCCCCTTGTAACTCCTCACATTTGATGGTTTATAGTTGAAATAACTGTTTAGTACATTAAGGTTTTATGTTACATCATGTTACAGTAATGTTTATTGCATCTGTGTTTTACCACTGTGTGCTCCTCATATATATATATATATTAATATTTACCTCAGCTTGTGGAAAAACCACATTTGTCTCATCATGTGGTTTTCTTTTTACCAGCTGTGTTTTTAAGGTAGTTGTCAGTATATTATATAAACAGATTATAGCAATTTGGTATATTAACATTATTTCAGTGGATTAAATATACATTTTACTGTAAATTTAGGTTAAATCTGTAAATTCAATTAAATTTTCACTTTTTTGTTAAAATTTCTTCCAAAAATGGTCTCGCATCCCACGTTGTCTCACATTAATTCACATCAATACACATCCACATCAAATAATAAAACACATTACAATAGACACCACTTGATACACAAAACCACATATAAGTATGTAAACACACATCCAGCTGCAGTGCAACGATTTAGTCCCTTCCCTTCTTCAGAATCCTAAGGGCTACTTAGACCCCCAATTCTGATTTATTAATTTTACTGACTGATGAATAAAAGATTTCCGTGATCTGTTCTTTATAGCTTATGGTCTTTCTAGCTTACTTTCTAGACTTAAAAGTAAATCTTCTGTTTTATTGCAAAAGTTGATATTCCTTATACAGAATATGGGAAGGGTCGGACATAATTTTACTTGTCACGGACAACTTTTTTTTTTATGTACAGCTCATGAAAACTTGGCTCAAGCATTTGGCCCACAATCTTAGATCAAAGAGAAATCAGTCTAGCCAGTCGAGCTTTGAGTTTAACAGTAAAGCTTTAGATGTTGCTACCGTATTTTTACGGTAAAGCTCTGGTAACCACAGATGCCATTTTTACTGTAAATGTTTGTACAAAAATTGTGAAAAATTAGGTTTGTCTGTCTTTCGCTGTAATTACAGCAGTACGAACAAGTAACATGATCAGTGTCACAAATTTACCCATTTGATTAGTGACCTAGAAATAGTGTAATAGTGTAGTAAATAGTGTAAATCCTAAAACTTTTTGTTTGTTTTTTAGGTTAAATTAAATTTAGAAGCCCGGGTTTTCAGATGTTTAGATCCCACTGTCTTATTAAGCTGTGTGATGTATTTTGTTTTTTCTGTGTGTGCTGTTTAGACCTATATTGGCTCTGTCCTAGTGGCAATGAATCCCTATGAGATGCTGCCCATCTACACAGCTGATCAGGTGCACCTGTATCACGGACGTAAGCTGGGCGAGCTCCCACCACACATCTTTGCCATTGCTGACAGTTGTTACTTCAACATGCGCCGCAATAACCGCAACCAGTGCTGCATTATCAGGTTCATTATACATATTTGTTCCTTTCTTCTGAACATTGAGAATCTAATCTAATGGCTGTATTATGAAAGTAGTAACTTTATATGGTTAGTATTATAGCAAATTAGTTTTAGTTAACAAAAGTTTTATTTAACTAAATCCCGAACACATAATTAATCTAACAAACACATACATACAAACCACGCATACACAGGAAATGAGAAAGTGGAAGTGAATTAAACCGTAGCATAACATGAAAAGAGTCATTCAACAAGCTGGAAGAACCATCAGTTTCTCACTATAAAGCACCTTTGTTAACAAAGGGGTTTACAACTTAATACTAAATTGCTGTTTAGTGTTCAAATGTATGATACTTGCAATTGGCTTAGCTGTTGAAGAGATATGCAGTCTCGGGAGAAATTCTTGATGGTTCGGTCCGATGGTTCTGAAGTTGTAATCAATATCTTCGGCGTTGAATGAAGAAATGACGACGAACTTGCGCTGTTAATTTGACCCTGTTGTGGTCGAGGAAGTTGCGTATGGCTTGCTGATGAGGCCTGCCGACTGTGCCAGTTGTGGGCCAGGTGAAGTCTCTCACGTGAACAGCAATCAGTAGAAACAGCAAGAGCTCGGGAGGAAACTTTGTGCTGGCTTTTAAGTTCACACCTTTGAGTTTTGGTTTGACAATGAGAAAGGTGCAGTTCTGAAGCAGGAAAGTTCCTTTGTTTGAAAGTGAACTCATTTGCATGAGGGGAGTAAGCTGGCAGTTTGTGTCCATTTATACTCTGATAAATATAACAATATACAAACAGTAATAACACACAAAATGTACATTCAATGCATGTTCATTCATTAGGCAGATTTGTCAATAAATTAGTGGAAATGATTCCATTTCTATGGGACTGCTTGTCTGTCTCTTGTAGCCTGTACTTTTCTGAGCAGGCACTATCTCCCAAGTGTCTTTGACATGTATGAAGGGAGCAAATGGTGATAGTTCTCAGTGGGGAAACCAGACATCACGGAGTCTGCATGGTTTAGGGGTTGTGAAGATTAACTTTTACAATTGTGTGTTTGATCGTTCTAGTCGTTACAGTATGTAAGAATGTAGAAGTGGCTATAAAATGGCTATAAATACAGGTATGCTGCTTTTATAAGGAATGTTGTTACATTTAGTCATAGATCATAACACCATAAAATGAGCATAAAATGAGCATGTTGTAGTCAATGTACAAAATGGGAATGTATACAGTGAATGTATACAGCTATCAAACCCGATGGTGTAGAATGGCTTTGATTATTCTGTTCTGTTCTATTATATTCCATTCTATTCGCCAATGCCAGAAACAGTGAATGTAAAAAGCCTTCAAACCCAATGGTGTAGAATGGCTTTGTTAATTATTCTATTCTATTCCATTGTTTTTGCAATGTTTGTTTATTATTAGCTTTAAGGGTTTTCATCACCATCATATATAAATCAATAAAATATAAATAACAAATGTGAAAGTAGCAGAGTTCATTCCAGATTCTGATTTAATATTTGTTTAATCACACAACAGCTCTGTGTCAATGGATTTGAACACATTTATATTTATTAATTTAGCAGACACTCTTATCAAACAATGAACAAATAATAAACGCTTCTGTTTTGTGTGTCAGTGGAGAATCTGGTGCAGGAAAGACCGAAAGCACTAAACTGATTCTTCAGTTCCTGGCTGCTGTGAGCGGGCAGCACTCCTGGATAGAGCAGCAGATCATCCAGGCCAACCCTGTCCTGGAAGGTAAGCACTGAACATCCTTGTTTGGTGGACTAGTTCAATCTGTTCTGTAGAAAGCTGTCTCACTTATTCATATCTTACAGCTTTTGGGAATGCCAAAACCATTCGCAATGATAACTCCAGCAGATTTGGGAAATATGTGGAGATCTTCTTTAATAAACAAGGTGTTATAGAGGGAGCTCACATGGAGCAGTACCTGTTGGAGAAGTCTCGTGTCTGTCATCAGGTGAGACTAAGTTGCACCCTACATGAGAAAGCAAAAGCATCAAGAGCTGTGCGCTTTTATGAGCGTCATTGGATTCAAATAGTCTGAAGTTGCTTATAAAAATGATCTTTAATGTTTTATAAATACTGTAGTCTTGCATTTTAATGATTAAAACCTAAAAATGAAATACATTTTTTTAATTTTTAAGGCACCACAAGAAAGGAACTACCACATTTTCTATTGTATGTTATCTGGGATGCAAAGTGAGCATAAGAAGACTCTCTCCCTTGGTAATGCATCACAGTTCAAGTACCTGACTGAGGTGAGCGCTTCAATTCGTGTTTAGTAAGTTTAAGAGAGGATAACTGTAACACGTTATGATGTACTCAGTAAATGTTTAACTCTAAGTTTTGGAGTATTGCTGTGAATTTAAATGTATAATTTGAGTCAGATACAATTAAATAATAACTACATCATATCATTACTGGTGTTAAATTCACTCCTGCTCTGATATTCAGATTCCTATATCAGGTTTTGATATTAATAATAACTGAAATACAATATCTGACTCTCCTGATGGTTGTCTAGGGGGATTGTTTGACATGTGATGGTCGGGACGATGCTGATGAATTCGGACGGATTCGTGCTGCTCTAAAGATCCTCACTTTCTCAGACAAGGACTGCTGGGAAATCTTCAAATTACTCGCTGCCATTCTCCACATGGGCAATATCAACTTTCAGGGTTAGTGTCTATAACCTTTCTGTTACAGTAATAATATGAAAACTATCTTTCCATTAAAAAGTTTATTATAGCATAAATTGAAGTTGACTGATTTGCTCATAATCTTTTTTCAGGCACTATAATAAATAACATGGACAGCTGTGACGTTCTGACATCGAATCATTTTTCTGTCTCTGCCAAGTTGTTGGAGGTACAGACAAATGCTTCTTCAGAGCTAATGCTGATTTAGCACTTCAAATCATTTTTTAAGCTTACTTTCTTTTATGTAGTCAAATATTTGGCTGCTGAATGTATTTGATGACAGCACTTCTGTCACTTTGCAGGTAGAAGATGCAGTTCTTGAAAAGAGTCTTACCCATCGCTCCTTCATGACAAACAGAGAGATAGTCACCAAAGCCCTTAGCTCAGAGCAGGCCACAGACACCAGAGATGCTTTTTCCAAGGTACCCAAAAGCTCATTTTGGAGATTTAACATAGATAGAGGATTAGTTACACTATACTTTTCAAACTTTTTTTTTTTTAAGAAGTCTCATTTGCTCACCAAGGCTGCATTTATTTAATCAAACACAGTAAAAAAGTAATATTGTGAAATATTATTACAATTTAAAATATTACTTGCTATTTTAATATTTTAAAATGGTTTTTATTCTTGTGATGCAAAGCTGAATTTTCATCAGTCATTACTCCAGTCTTCAGTGTCACTGTTACTGACCCCAAATTTTTGAACATGGTGTATACCCAACAGACATTCAGGCTTCCTAAATGCTCATTATTGTTGCACATGTCCGTTAATGTTTGTCCTACTCCCTGACAGGCCATGTACGGAAGGCTGTTTGTTTGGATGTTCACAAAAATAAACAGCGCCATTCACAAACCCCAGACTGATGAGTCCTCTTACAAGCGCAAGTACATTGGACTGCTTGACATTTTTGGCTTTGAGAATTTCCCTCAGAACAGGTAAGTGTCTGTTGACTAAACTAATAATTAGTTTAAACTACAAAATATAATGTTAAATTAACATGGTTGTTCAGCAGGGGTTTAAAGTACTTGAGTAATTGTATTTTGATAGACAGACAGACAGACAGACAGACAGACTAGATAGATAGATAGATAGTTTGATTGATTTGTTTTGTTTTGTTTTTTGAGTATGTTTTGCTTATAGTTGTACAATTTTGACACTACCCATGCTTTAAATATCTCTGTGCTTTTGCCCACTATTTAGTTTTGAGCAGCTGTGCATTAATTATGCCAATGAGCACCTGCAGCAGTTCTTTGTGGGACACGTCTTTAAGCTGGAGCAGGATGAATATAGTAAAGAAGGCATCTCATGGAAGCGCATTGCTTTCAATGACAACCAGAAAACCCTGGACCTGCTGGCCGTTAAACCTCTCAACATACTGGCTCTGATTGATGAAGAGAGCCACTTCCCTAAGGTGAGTTTCATCAGCTACATGGTCTGGTTTATATAGTAATATTTTGTCTGTGCTCACCACATGTTGTCCTTTTTTCAATGCAGGGAACAGATGCCACAATGTTAAACAAAATGAACCAAGAACACAATGGAAACAAACTGTACATCTCATCCAAGAGCAAACATGGCATGCATTTTGGGATTCAGCACTTTGCTGGGCTGGTTTATTACGACTGTGAAGGTACAATTCATTACTTAAAGACATTAAAAAGCAAATTGTTACTGGTCTGAAAGATGTGTTATTTTGTCAGGTTTTTTGGAGAAGAACAGAGATGCCCTGAGCATGGACATGATGGAGCTGGTTCGGAAATCTTCCAACAAGTTGCTCAAGCACATCTTTGAGAAGGAGATGAATACAAACTCAGTCAAGAACGCTAACAAAGCCAACAAGATCCTCATGACGCCAAAGAACTCATTGCGTGTATGGGACAGTTATAGAGCAGATTGACAGTATTGACTCAATATTGACAACAGCTTTTCAATAAATTGTCTCTCTTGTTTCACACAGCAAGTAAATGATTCGAGGCGGCAGATATCTACTCTGAGTGGCCAGTTCCGTCAGTCTCTGGACTCTCTGATGAAGGCCCTGTCTCTTTGTCAGCCTTTTTTCATACGTTGCTTCAAACCAAATGACAAAAAGATGTCCATGGTATCAATTCACATGCCTTAAGTTACATGTTTTATACTGTGTAGCCATTAGAACACTTTTCAAATCATGTTTTTCTTTTATCTTCCTTGTCAGGTTTTTGATAGAGAGCTCTGCATGCAGCAACTTCGCTACTCTGGAATGCTGGAGACCATTAGAATACGCAAGTCGGGATACCCCATCCGGCACACCTTTAAAGACTTCCTGCAGCGCTATCGTGTGCTCCTGAAGACTGTAGATTGTGACCCCAAAACTGTATGGGACAATATGATTATTTATAGATGTGATGCTCTAAATATGTGCATTATTTAATATAAAATGATAGTTGATTAATGTAGATGAGTTTTGTAGGCTTAATGTGTTAGCATCCATAGCTGGTCCTGAAACTTAATTCCTGTCAACCAATCATTGCCTTCTGATTTGAATATAGGTTTAGAGTTATGGCTGTGATTGGTTGCTAGGAATAATGTGTATATGATGTTGATGCAAAGTGTATCATTTCTGCACCACTAGCATGCAAGTATCAGCAAAACGCAAATATTAATCACCAATTTCGAACATATTTCTGTAAACACTCCCCCCATCTGCCATTGGTCAGAAATTCTGGTAGTCCTGCCAACATCTTCACACAGGCAATGCTAATGTGTGCCTGCATCACGTGAGTGGAGACATTCAAAACTGAGCAATATTTACACTTTGTAGGAATGAATCGACAAATGGTTTATTAATTTTGTCTGCGTATATTAAACTGACAGGAGAAAGTAAAAGAATTATACACTTCAGCTTTAAACATCATGAATATACCAGGTTGGCATAATTTGATAAATAAAATATCTGTTATTTGTTTATCAGGAGCCTCCTTCCAGCTGCTGTACAGCCATCTGCAAGGCTATGATCAAAGACGAAGAGGACTGGAAGATTGGCATGACCAAAATCTTTCTCAGGGTACCTCAGGCTTTCTCTAGTATATCATAAGAAGTTTACATCAATATCTGTATACGTACATCCCTGTAATGTTAAATCTGCTTTCCAAAGGCGTTGTTGACATTTTTAGTATTATATTAAACATAAACTACCGTTCAAAAGTTTGGGGTCCCTAAATAAAAAAAAAAAGAAAGAAATTAATACTTTTATTCAGAAAGACACATTCAATTTTAAAGCTTTCTAAAGACATATCTCTCATGTCTGTGTGGCAAGTATTCGCTGAGTTTCAGTTCATTTTTGAAACGCGTTTCAGAAAAAAGGTTCACAGAGCCTGAGACGGCAGAAAGCGCACCCTGTTTGTTTTCTTTATTTTACAAAAGCACAAGGTTTTCTTGTTATTATAAGTGTACACAAATAAAAGTAGTCACTTATACAGTTTCGAATGACGTATAACCCTTATCTGTATGACCAAAATCGACTAAGTATTTTGAGTCTCTTTCGCACTGAAAAGAAAAAAAGGCGAGGTGGTCACGCCAACCCCAGGGGGTTATAAAAATTATATTTCAAATAAATACTGTTCTTTCTATTCATCAAAGAATCCTGAAAAAAATCACGGTTTCCACAAAAATATTAGGCAGCTCAACAATAATGCATAAAATCAGCATATTAGAATGATTTCTGAAGAACCAAATCACAGATTAAGAAAAAAAAATCATATTGACCCCAAACATTTGAACGGTAATGTTATATGTTTTTTCACACAAAAATTTTCTTGCATCGTGTGTGGTTCATTTCTCCCTGTTGCAGGATCATCATGATTCCTACCTAGAAATGGCGAGAGAGCAAGAGCTTTATAGGAAGGCACTTATCATCCAAAGAGTGATGCTTGCCCATAAGGACAGGTTCGTTCCCCGCTGTCGTAGTTTTTCTTTTATGTAGTTGTACAGCTATTTTAAACTGAGTCATTCTTCATCCACATACAGAGAAGCTTTTGTAAAGAAGAGGAGGGCAGCTCTGGTTTTGCAGAAAAACTGGCGTGGCCACAGAGACAGGAAAGACTTTTGCAAAGTAAGCTTTTCAGGAACATCTCATGTCTGTATGAAATAGCCCTTAAAATTAGTGTAGTGACATAATGAAACCTTGTTTCTGTTTTCCTTGTTAGCGCAAGCAGGGATTTGCTCGGCTGCAGGCGAAAGTGCGCAGTCGGCAGCTCCATACGGAGTATAAGCGCAGGCGGGCTGCAGCCATAGTTCTGCAAACACAGACCCGTGGCTACCTCGCCAGAAAAGACCTGAAATGTAAAAAAAATGCAGTGATACTTCTGCAGGCACAAACCAGAGGACTGCTGGCCAGGAAAACCCTCAAGAGAATGAAATCAGATGTGGGTTTATAGTGGAATGAGGCAGACCACCATCTTTGTAGTACTTTTTTGCAGAGTGTTTTTTGCTTTATATACACTACCAGTCAAAAGTTTGGAAGATTTAAGATATAATTAAAACAGTATTAGTGAAATAGTATTACAATTTAAAGGAACTGTTTTCTGTCTGAATATATGTTAAAATTTGTGAATATATGTAATTTATTCCTGTGATGGCAAATCTGAATTTTTATCAGCCATTACTCCAGTCTTCAGTGCCAGATGATCCTTCATGATTTCTGTACGATCATGTGACACTGAAGACATCAATCGTCCAAAAAAGTAATGATGCTGAAAATTAAATTTTGCCATCACATGAATACAAGTACATTTGAAAATATGTTCCAAATGAAAACAGTTATTTTAAATTGTACTGATATTTCACAACATTACTGTTTTTACTGTATTTTTGGTGAGCATTAGAGACTTCTTTCAAAAACATTTAGAACGATTATTTATTTCAAACTTTTGATTGGTAGTGTACTTAATTTTTTATGCTTTTATTCAAAGCCTTGTCCTTTCTCAGGCGTTTTTGACTGCGCAAGAAAAAGAGGCTCAGGAACTGGCAGCACTGGAGCTTCAGCAACGCCTAGAGGAGCTCCTCAGAAAAAACGAGGAAGCAGCCAAATCCCAGAATAAGGAAGATGAGGAAATGGTGGAGAATCTCTTTGGCTTCATTCCAAGTACATTAGGAGGACAAGAGGGCCCAGCCCCTGAGGGTTTTGAGGTTAGCGTCATCTTGACAGTAGAACAAGGAAGAACAAATACTTCCTGATCAAATTCATTTTCCAGAATACAAAAAGCCTTTGTATTGTCAATACACAATCAATTAAAGCATACTGCATATGCTGTCAGTGATAATACTGTATACTGTCTTTCAAAGACATTTATGAATGCAAAAAATTGCTATTTCTAGGTTAATGCTAACTTTGTTTGAAATGTCCCTGATGTTCTAGGATTTAGAGGCAGAGCCGGTGAAGTTAGAAGAGGTTGAACTAGTAGAGAGCCCAGTAAGGGAGAGGAAAGTGATGTTAGTACCAGACATCAGCGAAGACGATCTAGATGATAAAAAGGAAGAGAAAGAAGCTGAGGATGAGAAAGAAGCTGAGGATGATGAGTTCTCTTTCGCTATATTTGCATCTCTATACTTCCAAGGATCTTCTACCCACTCGCATATCCAACAGAGATTGCGGAAACCCCTGCTCTACCATGAGGATGAAGGGGATACCCTGGCAAGTGTTGTTCTCATTAGCATCATGTTCCCATTTAAAGCGAGGCTTGATAGTCAACTGGGACATTGTGTCTTGTATTGTATTGTCTTATTTCTTCTCTCCATTTTTCCTATCTCCTCTAGGCCAGTTTGACAGTATGGTGGATCATACTAAGATTTATGGGAGATCTTCCAGAGCCAAAGCAAGAACGTGTTTCTGCTATAGCCGACCCCATTCAGAGAAACCTCGGTCAGAGACAAGCACGACGACTTAGTAACCTTGTTGGATTAGATCAGGTAAACAATCGAGATGTACAGTCTATACCTGCCGAAATCAGCATAATTTTGCTGGTTTGGTCTTACTATATATTGCTATAAATATTTTAATGTAAACACATATTTAAAATATAGACCAGCCAATTCAGTTCAGCCAGTGGCATAGATGGTGACAATCACACATACAATCAGATGTGAGCAACCGGTAGTGCCTTCTGGTGGAAATCACATATAAAGATGTGAATGTGTATACAGAGGAAGAAAATTAAATATTTAGTTTTTCAAAAAGGACAAATTAAAACCAAAGGACCATAAATACAGGGGGGAAAATACTGTTACAGATGTCATACAATAACAAAACGTAATTACCCAACATATGTAACTAGTACTAACGTTTGTGGGTTTATTTATTTATTTATTTTTTTGTTGTTGGTCTTGTAATTGCAGAAATTTTTGAGAAAAAAAATGAAGCAGCAGAAGGGGACAGGGAAACGAAAACACTCAGCCATTCCTGAAGAAGAGGTGAAATGTGTTTATATACTCTGAGTACAACACTGAACATTATCCGCAGCTAAAACATATTAACTGCATCATAGCAGGTCTTATTAACCATTCTGATGACATTTGCAGCCAGAAGAAGTACCAAAACCTAAAATGGAGGCTGTTCAGGAGGTAGAGGATGTAATGTTTGGAGAGGGACCGACTTTTGATCGTCCAATGACACCCTTGGAGAAATTACACACTATTGTGGGATATGCCATTGTACGACAAGATATAAGGTTAATATGATGGGCCAGTGGTCATTTACATTCTTCATAATGTGTGATAAACTGCATTCCTCATACAGAGAGATAATGGTTACATAATCCTTTATATACTTTTTATATGTTTTTCAGAGATGAAATCTACTGTCAGATCTGTAAGCAGTTAACAGACAATAAGAACCACAAAAGTGCAAACAGAGGCTGGATCCTTCTGTCCATCTGTCTGGGCATTTTTTCCCCTACAGACCACCTCACTAAGGTATGAAATACTATTTTGATTTCTGTTCTGTAATTAACTAATCATTTTTGCAAAATAAACCTGACAAGGTGATCAGGACACTGACATGAGTAATGTATTGTCCCGAAGGGGTTTATTTTGTAATAATTTTTGCTGAATATGTATCATATCATAGCACAGCTCTGTGAAAATAGGTTCTCTTGGACCATGGTCTGTTACAACGTTTAATCATATTACAAATGCCATGACTAACCAATCAAACCACTGATATATGGTATGTCATGTTTTGTTATTATATGTTGTTTAATGTTATATTTTGTGTTATGTTATGGTCATGTTATAATGTCATTCTGTTATATGTTGTATAATGCTGTTTTGTTATGTGTTGTTTTGCTGTTAAATGTGGTTTATGTTGCAAGTGAGATGAGTAAATGCTCACATTTAGTCTAGAAAAAACAAAGTAACTTGGATTACTTATTTGAAAAAGTAACTCAAGATATTTTGTTTTAAATTTAAAAGTAATGCATTACTTTACTAGTTGAAAAAGTAATCTGATTACGTAACTCAAGTTACTTGTAATGCGTTACCCCCAACACTGGTGTTATTTAATGTAAGGTTATGTTATTTTATTTGATGTTATATTATGTAATGTTATGTTATAATGTTATGCTCCACAACCTTTTGGTCACAGTACCTGGATAGCTTTATACGCCATGGGCCAAGTGAATACTCCTCCTACTGTGTGGAGCGACTGCGGAGGACTTTAGCCAATGGAGAAAGAAGTGAGCCACCATGCTGGATTGAACTACAGGTAGGTAACCCCTGTCTGAAATGATAAAGAATACTACCCTTACCCTAAACATGACCAACCCTTCTTTCCTCTAACTTCAAGTCTGTAGAGACCAAGAACCCCATTTCAGTGGTTGTGAGTCTGATGGATGGCAGAAACATCAACCTCCATTTGGACTCAGCCAGCACTTCTGCAGAGGTGTGCAATACAGTTATCCAAAAAATAAACCTGAAGGACACTTATGGCTTCTCCCTATATGCTGCAATGAATGAGAAGGTTTGTGACATCTGAATGGCTTCAAGATGCATCTTCACTTGTAATAGGTCAAATGTAACTAATAAGCAATAGTAACAAAAGTCTTCACATATGCATTTCTTGCTGCAGATGTGGTCTCTAGGCAGTGGCAGTCAGCATGTCTTGGATGCCGTGTCTATGTGTGAGCAGGAAGAAAAGAGGCAGGGGAGAGAGGAACAACATGCTCCTTGGCGCCTCTACTTCCGCAAAGAAATCTTCACTCCGTGGCATGACTGTTCATCTGACCAAGTCAGCACAGACCTCATCTATAGGCAGATCATCCATGGACTCAAACATGGAGACTATCAGTCTGATAAGGTCAGTCCAGGATCTGTGCTTGATCTATTCATATAGCATTTATTATTCCAACAGGATTTGTGATTTATACTCTGTTGTTGAACTATAATCTTCATCTAGGAGGATGATTATGTGCATCTCGCAGCCAAACATTACTATATAAAGCATGGCTCTGAAAGCAGTATGGAAACTTCCCAGAAGATTGTTCGCGAGTGCATGAACATGACTATAATTGAGAACAAGTCTTTGGTCAAACTAGTGCAGTTGGTCCATTCTGCGCACACACAGGTATATTCATTATGTTATATATATATATATATATATATATATATATATATATATATACACTGCACAAAAAAATTAAAGGAACACTTTTTAATCAGAGAATAGCATCAAGTCAGTTAAAATTCTTGGGATATTGATCTGGTCAGTTAAGTAACAGAGGGGTTGTTAATCAGTTTCAGCTGCTTTGGTGTTAATGAAATTAACAAGAGGTGCACTAGATGGGCAACAATGAGATGACCCCCAAAACAGGAATGGTTTTACAGGTGGAGGCTACTGACATTCCCTACTCATCTTTTCTGACTGTTTTTCACTAGTTTTGCATTGGCTAGGGTCAGTGTCACTACTGGTAGCATGAGGCGATACCTGGACCCTACAGAGGTTGCACAGGCAGTCCAACTCCTCCAGGATGGCACATCTATACGTGCCATTGCCAGAAGGTTTGCTGTGTCTCCCAGCACAGTCTCAAGAGCATGGAGGAGATTCCAGGGGACAGGCAGTTACTCTAGGAGAGAGGGCTGTAGAAGGTCCTTAACCCATCAGCAGGACCGGTATCTGCTCATTTGTGCAAGGAGGAACAGGATGAGTACTGCCAGAGCTCTACAAAATGACCTCCAGCAGGCCACTTTTGTGAATATCTCTGACCAAACAATCAGAAACAGACTTAATGAGGGTGGCCTGAGGGCCTGACATCCTCTTGTGGACCCTGGGCTCACTGCCCGGCATTGTGGAGCTCGATTGGCATTTGCCATTGAACACCAGAATTGGCAGGTCCACCACTGGCGCCCTGTGCTTTTCATAGATGACAGCAGGTTCACCCTGAGCATGTGACAGACGTGAAAGGGTCTGGAGAAGATGTGGAGAACGTTATGCTGCCTGTAACATCGTTCAGCATGGTGGTGGGCCAGTGATGGTCTGGGGAGGCATTTCCATGGAGGGATGCACAGACCTCTACAGGCTAGACAATGGCACCCTGACTGCCATTAGGAATTGGGATGAAATCCTTGGACCCATTGTCAGACCCTAAGCTGGTGCAGTGGGTTCTGGGTTCCTCCTGGTGCGCGACAATGCCTGGCCTCATGTGGCGAGAGTATGCAGGCAATTCCTGTAAGATGAAGGATACCACTGATACCACTGAATGGCCCCACGCTCCCCTGACCTAAATCCAGTAGAACACCTCTGGTTTCAGTCCATCTGACGCCGCCAGGTTGCACCTCAGACTGTCCAGGAGCTCAGTAATGCCCTGGTCCAGATCTGGGAGGAAATACCCCAGTACACCATTCCTTCGTCTCATTAGGAGCATGCCCTGACATTGTCAGGCATGCATACAAGCACATGGGGGACATACAAACTACTGAGTACCATTTTGAGTTGCTGCAATGAAATTTCAGCAAAATGGACTAGCCTGCTGCATCATTTTTTCACTTTAATTTTCATGGTGTCTTTAAATTCAGTCCTCTGTAGGTTGATCATTTTTATTCCCATTAAGCGATGTGGCATCCTTTCGTTCCTAACACATTACCCAGTCCATATCAGTATAGATATCCAGCATGATATTTTTCCCCATTGAGATCTGATGTGTTTTCAAAGTGTTCCTTTAGTTTTTTTGAGCAGTGTATATATATATATATATATATATATATATATATAATTGTTTACAATAGTTTGATTTGGCTGCAAAAGAATTTGATTTGGCAGCCGTGCTAATTTGGAGAATAATACGCAGTAGAGAATAATAAACAGTAATCCTGTGTAATTTCTTAGGGTCCTTACATAAACTCTACTACACCTGCCTATGAAGTAAAAGGAGAGATTGTCCAGTATGCACGGCAGAAGTGGCCAGTCTATTTCTCCAAGTTATATGAGGCTCGCATGATTTCAGGTAAAAAAAAATTATAGTTCTTATAGGAGTAGTTAATCCAAAAATTAACATTTTGTTGTCATTATCTTCGTCGTTCCAAACCTGCATGATTTTATTTCTACTAGAGTTGTCAAAAGTATCACGTCGGTACCCGGGTTGCCAGGTTTTCACAACAAAACCTGCCCAATTGCTACTCAAAACTAGCCCAAAACTATAGCCCAGTCGCATTTCAGCGGGGGTCCCCCATAAAAATTGCATTCTGGGGGGTAAAATACGCGTTTTTGGCGGGGTTCCCCTGCTAAAATTTGCTTTCCAGGGGCTAAATATCATGTTATTTGGGGTCACTTCAACCCGCGGACATGAAAAACAACCCAACAACAAAACAGTGTCAAAGTAGCCCAAAACCGCAGACGTGGCATTGGCAACACTGGTCGGTACTGAAATTTAAAAAATGTGACGCTTTTTGAGCGCTGTTGAGCGGATTCGTAAATACCTCTGATTGGCCATTGTGTTCACGGCTCATTTGTTATGTCTATGATTGGCTTCATTGACCAGCGCTGTAAAAACGTTGTAAATAGTAATCAATGACGCTCTTCACCGAGCGCTCAGATACACACACGGGAGCATTTGAAAGCAGGTGACTGGTCCGCGATAGATGCTTCCAAACGCTCCCGCTCCTGCTTTCAAATTCAAACACTTCCGTGCCTTGATCATTGTAGCCAATCACAGACATACCTAATGAGCGCGTCAACACAATGGCCAATCAGAGGTGTTTACGAATCCGCACAACAGCACTCAAAAGCGTCACATTGTTTAAATTTCAGTGCCCATTGGTACCGAAGTCGGTACTTTTGACAACTGTGGAACACAAAAGGAGAGCTTTTGAAGAAAATTCATGCTGCTCTTTTCTATACAATAAAAGTGGATGGGGACCAAGTACTGTAAAGATAAAAAGCCATATCTTCTGAAGCCATATTACAGATTCGTATAAGGAACAGACTGAAATTTAAGAAGAGCAGCTTGAATATAGCATTCGACTATAAATAATTCATTTTGTGTCCCATGGAAGAGAGAAAGTTATAGATGAATTTTTATTGGGTGAACTGTCTCTTAAATGTATTGAATCTGTGAATTCACTGTTGTATTTTGTTCAGGTCCATCAATGTTTGAAGAACAGTTTGTAGTTGTCGTGAACTGGAAGGGGGTCTTCTTTCAGGACGAGACAGAAGCCGCATTTCTGCAGCTCTCTTATCCTGAGGTGTCAAGAATCGAAATGATGAGGTAAAAAAAAAAAAAAAAAAAAACTATGGAGAAGCACCTCAGTTACACCTGAGCATTAATGAACTACTTTCTGCAGATTCTCAGTCTAGTTTGTGAGATGAACCACTTTTACAAATCTTTTTTTTTTCTGTTTCGTTCCTTTCCTCCCTTCTTAACCTTTCTCCTACAGTGAGGAAAAGTCTAGTGGGATTGTATGTTTGACAACTCCAAAGGGGATGTATGAGCTGAAGGTTGTGAAGGGACAAGAATTTGTGCATCTGGTCAACAAGTTCATCTCAGGGCTTAAGAAGAGATCTGAGTATGCTGTGGCAATACAGGACCTTAGCAGACAAGGTGCTTCTTTTACATTGGTTACTACATTGTGACAAACAGCAATCTTCCTTGTACTATTCTCATTTGAGGGTGATTCTTGAGTTGTAGGAGCGCTTCTGACTATTTAAAACCATTACAAATAATGTGTGATGGTAATAACATATAATGCTTATAACATTTTTTAATTTTTGGAGAAATATTTAAGGAAAAAATTCCTTGGATTTAACTATTTAATCAGGAAGTAGTTACATTTATTACAGTTACAGAGGGGAAGTGAAAAAATCAGGATGGAGGGCCAGCCCACATGTAAAAGTTCTGGTTACTGTTTTAGTTTTTAATTTTAAGTGTTTTTTTTTTTTTTTTTAAACCATCTAATGAGACAGATTTTTCACTAATTGAAGCACTCTTATGTTAAGTTGGGGTGATGTTAAGTCTTTTAACCATTAAAATGGTCAAAATAGCTTGGATATTCATCTTTCTAATTTTTTCTTCCCTTCAGAGGATCCCACAATGCTGAGCTTCAGAAGGGGTGATGTGCTGTATATCATAAAGGATGGAGAATATGCTCCTGAAGATGGCTGGATCAAAGCGAGGAATGAGAGGACAAGTCAAACTGGAGCAGTTTCCATAGATGCTCTTCAGATTCTACCGATGTTGACTAGGCCTACGGAAGAAACACTGGTAAACATGATCTCTCTGGTTTCACACTGATTTGTTGAGGAGGTTACTCTCAGCACTGGCCATAATTGTGTTCATTTTTCGCCAGCGTTTTGAGGTTTTGTTTTGGAAAAAATGATGGCGAAAAGGAAATGGGTTGTTTGTAAAGAAAGTTTAAATTCTTTAAAGACAGTTTAAAATATTTAAAGTCAGTTTCTTTAAATAATGAATCTACCTTTAAAGTTTTTAAACTGCCTTTAAAGAATTAAAGATACTGCCTTTAAAACAGTTTAATTTCAAGGGTCAAAGATAGAGTATAAAATGATGAAAAAAATCAAAATAAAGCAGTTTCGGTCCTGCCTCCAACCATTAAAAATATTTAGAAATTGTTTTCAAAACCATCAACGAGGTTCTTAGAGTGACAAAATATGCTGTTTTGTAAGTCAATTTAAGTTTGACAAGATCAGAAATGTAAATAGAGTCATTTCTATCCTCTAGAATTTGCTGAATTTGACCCCAGCACGGAGAAAGTCAGTGATGCCGGTCTTGCCGCAGATGGAGGAGATCAGCACAGAGAGAGTTGCCCACATCACTCTCAAGGAGTTCTCTTTCGATTATTTCAGGTGAAAGTTGTACAGTTTGCAGTCATCCCTCAACTGACATAAACGATAACTGCTCCAAAAAAGCAGCAACATGAAAGTTACCAATTTTGATAACATCTCAGAGCTTGTTAAATGATAACGTCATCACATACCTCTTTTCAATGGCTCACAGGGAGTCCGGTAAGGAAGGAGGTCGTAAGGGAGGAGCCAAAGAGAAACTATGGGCTAACAGCAAAGAGCCTCTGAAACAACCACTGCTCAGGAACCTGCAGGGCAACTCAGAGCTCTGTCACCTCGCTTGTGACTCCTTCACAGATATCCTTCCTTCTGACTGGCCGAAATATGAATAATTTGTTACATATCTAATATAGTTACAAATATAACGGATGGTGTATTTTGTGAATTTTGAATGGTGTACATGTGACCTTAATGAAATCTAATGAATGATGCTCGCTGTTTTCTTTAACATGGTCTCTACCTATCCTTAAATATATGGGAGATTATCCAGTCAAGCATGTGCGGACACCCATAGATCTAACAAACCAGATCTTTGGGCCAGCAACAGCGTACGTCGAGCTAAGAGATGAGATCTACTGCCAAATAATGAAGCAGATGACTAATAACAAACATGGGTTTGTTGACTGCTTTTAAGTACCTAGATATGATATAATGTTACTTTATTTGTTTTAATTGCTGTGTTGTTTTTCTCTCAGGTTGAGTATGGAGCGAGGTTGGCAGCTGTTGTGGCTGTGCTGTGGTCTCTTTCCTCCAAGTCAGTTGTTACTGAGGCATGCTCAACGTTTTCTGGAGTCCAGACCCAGAGAGCCACTGGCCTCCACCTGCCTGCAGAGGATGCAAGCCATGCTCAGGTAGAACTTTACTGTCAATGTAAACATGAACAGAACATGAGGGCGAAAGTTGAACTATAATACATTGTTTATTGTCCCGTACAGCATCGAAGGAAGGAAGTTGCCTCCTCACCAGGTGGAAGTGGATGCCATTCAGAATAACAGCACTCAGATCTTCCACAAAGTTCATTTTCCCAACGATACATCTGAAGTAAGGAGTAACATTTTAGTTTTACCTATTTTACTTCTTTTTTCATCCACGTTAAAAACTCTTAACTTTTTTTTATTTCAGATATTTGAGGTGACCACCACCACAAGGATCAGAGACTTGTGTCGCAACATTTCTAAAGACTTCCGACTCTCCTCATCGGATGGATACAGTCTGTTTGTGAAAACAGCCAATAAGGTTTCAGACAAGATTCTTCTCTTTTTTTTTACCCTGAAGGTGACGTTTAAAGTCCACACTAATCTGTGTGTGGCATGTCTGATACTTTCAGGTAGTAAGTATGGATTCTGAAGAGTACTTTTTCGACAACCTCAGGCAACTCACAGATCAGGTCGTCAAAAAAGGAAAGAAAGTCAAGGAGGGTGAGCTGTATATGCTAACATGCTAAATACTTTAATTAATCCAGTATTTATTTAGGTGTGTGTTATAATCAGGCTCTCACTATGATAAACATCATTGATCTTGAATACAGCTCCTTCAACTATTGTTCCTTACCTGGTGCTCTTCATGAGGAAGCTCTGGTTTAATGTGATCCCAGGGAAAGATCTAACCGCTGACCTAACGTTCCACTTTCCTCAGGTATGTTGTCTATCTGATCATTCCTTACCTGGTCAAAAACCTCTATAGTCCCATTTAGCACACATAAAGGCTTAAAAAGAATCACAGACATTATTTCAGACATTTAAAGGTGGGGTAAGCAATATTTAAAAAACACAGTTTGGAAGTTAGTCGGACCGACACACCAGAAAACACCAGATGGTCGAGGAGAGAGAACGTGCAAGAGGGAGATTTGATAAAAGAGAAAGAGAGATGAGAGACACAATACAAAATAGCTCAGAAGAAAATCAATGGAATGAAGGGTTATGACTGGGCAAGATCTTTAGGACCCACGTTAATATTAGAAAAGCGCTGGAGAAAGCTAAGCGGGAAGGCCCGAAAACAGACGCAGAGGCAGCTTTGACTCCGCTTCACATGTGAGTAACACTGGGTTTGAGTGTCATTGATTGTCTGGAGCTGCTGTGCTGTTGGCGACTAACAATGAACTCTTGTTTGTGTTTACTCTTGTGTACTGTACGTTCATTTTTGTGCTTCCTTGTCGTTCGTTCATCATCTGCGCTATATTTTTCGTAAAGCATTATTTTGTTGTGCGTCAGCTTTAATACAGAGCCATCCAGTCTCACGTCAGATATCAACAATGTCCAACAGCGTTTTTTAAATATCTCTTACCCCACCTTTAACCAAAAACCCTTTTTAAAAAATCCCATTAGGAATGATGGAAACAGAAGTGAGGAAATTTAGAAATTTTATTATGCTGTGCAACTTTGCCCAACTCTCCTTTTAATTTTCCTAGGAATTGCCGAAGTATTTGCGGGGTTACCATAGTGTGTCTAAAGAGGACATGATCTTTCTGGGAGGACTGCTGCTCCGTATTCGGATTGACACGGAAAAGTCACAGTTCGTCATGATCCCTCGAATGCTGAAAGATCTGGTGCCAGCTGATCAGCACAGGATCATGACTCCTGAGGACTGGAAAAAGGTGATCTTCAAGCCTCTTACTTATTGAATATATTTCAAAGATATGGCTCTGTGGGTTTTGACTTTGTTTCAAACCTTAGTCAGGTGTCTGCATAAACATGTAGACTACCGTTCAAAAGTTTGGGGATTTTTTAAAGAAAAAAAAAACATACTTTTTTTCAGCAAAGGCACATTAAAATGATCAAAAGTGTAACAAAAGATTTCTAATTCCAATAAATGGTGTTCCTTTGAACTTTCTATTAATCAAAGAATACTGAAAAAAAGTTTCATGTTTTCCACAAAATATTAAGCAGCACAAGTATTTTAAACATTGATGATAATAAGAACTGTTCCTTGAGCAGCAAATCAGCATATTAGAATGATTTCTGAAGGATCATGTGACACTGAAGACTGGAGTAATGATGCTGAAAATTCAGCTTTGCCTTCCCAGGAATAAATTACATTTTAAAATGTAAAAAAAATATTTGAAAAGTTGCACATTTTTCACTATTACTGATTTTACTTCTTTTTTTTTTCTTTTTTTTTTTTTTTCTCCAATAAAATAAATGCAGCTCTGGTGAGAATCTTAAAAAAAAAAAAAAAAAAAAATCTTACTGGCCCCAAACTGAAACCTTATAATAAGTGATGTTGCATCAGAATGTATAAAGCATTATTTAATAATATAGTTTAGTACCCCCTGACCCTAACATCATGATAAATGACAGAATGGTTTTGGCCTTTGGTTTGCAGCACATCATCAACTCATATAACAAGCAGGCAGGCATAACTGTAGATGAAGCTAAACTCCAGTTCCTGAAGATGATCTCACAGTGGCCCACCTTTGGATGTGCTTTCTTCGAAGTAAAGGTAACCAGGACAACACTAAAAATAAGCCTAATTGCTAAGATGGAAGTTGTTTTCTTGATACTGACTGTGCTTTTACTCCCAGCAAACATCAGAGAAGAGTTACCCCAGTGTTATCATGATATCAATCAGCAAACTAGGAGTTAGCATCATCAACCCCAAGACAAAGGTACCGATCTGTCTGTATATACATAATACAACTATAATGTACAGCTCGCCTTAGCATTGTGTAGCTTGTGAAGTTAAAAAGTGTTTTTGGCTGGCTTGCCTGTAGGAGGTGCTTGTGATGCATCTATTCAGCAAGATCACTTCCTGGTCTAGTGGAAGCACCTATTTTCACATGACCATTGGCAGTCTAGTGCAGGGCAACACTCTGCTCTGTGAGACCTCACTGGTAAATATAGCACACACACACAACTACAGCAAGTGTCTTACCTGTGCGTATATATATACATATACACACACACATATATATATATATATATATATATATACATCTGACTGTTTGTTTTTTTGCAGGGTTATAAAATAAGTGATCTCCTGTCCTCTTACAAGAACATGTATATGAAGGAGATAACAGTGGTGCGGCCCAGAAATCAATTGTTCTCTTGAATCATCATGTAGTATGATCATTTTTGGTAGCATTTTTCTAATCTTTTACCATAATAATTTGTTTTGGTAATTTTGGTGTACTCTGTATGTAAAATTACAATTTATCATTACTGTCGAAAATCACTTTTTAATACGCATGTAACAGACGCTATAGATCTGTCAGTGAATCAGCTGTTTAAATCATAATGTTTTTGTTGTTGCTACTTCTATGTGCATATATGTCTTAAATAATCATTTTATAGGCTTGAATATTTATTATTTCAATAGTCCACCTTTTCATTGACTTTGCAATGCAATGTTACACTAGGTGGCAGTATTTTTACAGTCTAATTCTAATCTATCTAATACTGCTTTGAAGGAACAACTATATTTAACAATAAAATTTAAAATGGTTTTGAATTTGTCAGTGAATGATGACTTTGAACAATTTGTAATCAATAATAGTATTCCATAATTTAAATTATTATAGTATTTGCAGTTTGGTAAAGCTTATAATTTACAATTCAGTAACTAAAAATGGGGAAGATCACATGACTAACTCTCTTTACACACCAGACAATGTGTCATGTTGTGTCATTTACACAACTGTTCAAAAGTTTGTGGTTGGCAAGATGTTTTTGAAAAGTTTCTTAACACCATAACATTGTGAAATATTGTTATAATTTTAAATAACTATATGTGTATTTTAACATGTAATTTATTCCTGTTATGGCAAAGCTGAATTTTCAGCATCATTACTCTTAGTCTTCAGTGTCACATGATCCTTTAGAAACATGCTGATTTGCTGCTCAAGAAACATTTCTTATTATTATCAATGTCTTTTGTAACATTAGAAATGTCTTTACTGTCACTTTTGATCATATAATGCATCCTTGTTGAATAAAAGCATTCTTTTCTTTTAAAAAGCTTTAAAAAAAAATATGCCTAACCCCAAACTTTTGAATGGTAGTGTACATTTCTATTCTCATGGCTGAATTCAAATGCTTACATGTTGGTCAGACTGCTCCCAATGAATGTTTAACAACCTGATTTTGAACGGCGACAGTTTAGATTAACATACTTAGGTTAATCTCACTGAAGACACTAAATATATTGTTAAAGTTGCTTATTTCTTTCCAAATCCACTAAAACATGCACTGGCTTTTGGGATTTTCACAGCCTCTCTTGCCATTTAATTCTTCCACTAAACTAAAAATATCCTAGAGTGCCTCTCTCAACCCCTGGCCTCCTGACCAGCAATTCAGCCTTTCCATGAAACTGAAAGAAATCCTTGTGCTAAAACTGGAAAATCCAGCATGAATACTCCACAGCAATCATGGTAATCGAGTGTAGAGCAGTTTTTGGCCCTGACACACACATTGCCATGTGCTCGCTATTACCAAATAATAACACAGGACCCTGGGCTAGTGAAAGAGACGTCAGAGAAACAACCCTTCACTGTGGGAGAGAAAAAACATTTCGTTCATGTCATGCCTAAAAGTGAAATGCTTCTCATAGCCACCAGCTTCATTTTTCTCTTACTGACATGAGCCCTGTGTTATTAGAATCATGTTCCTGATATCACAACGTCGTGGAGACTCGCTAACCCAGGCTGACATCTGAATATGTCTGGAGCTTTTACTGTTGAAACCTTAGTGGATGAAAAAAAATAGGGTTCTTTAGTACAATTACAACTGTCTTTGAGCAGTTATGGAGCAGCTGTATCCAGTGTTAGGGGTAACACATTACAAGTAATGTGAGTTATGTAATCAGATTACTTTTTCAAGTAACTAGTAAAGTAACACATTACTTTTAAATTTACAAGAAAATATCTGAGTTACTTTTTCAAATAATGCAAGTTATTTTGTTTTCCCATATTTTGACTGGCAGCCTTCCTGTTGCTATGTTGAGAGAAATCATGACTAAGATGCAGAGGCGTTGTGTGCTGTGTAACCTTGATGGTTATTGTAGTTCTAGACTAAATGTGAGCATACCTTTACTCATCTTACTTGCACAAAAACAGATTCAGTATTCCTCAAAAACAATAAAAACAGTAAAATGCAAACTCTGAATATTACGCAAACCCACAATAATCAAATGTTAAATAACACAAATATACTTTATGTATTTAATCTCACTTTAAGCAATGTCTTTGCTGCTGACCTATAATCCAATTCAACAATACTAATAAGCAAATATGACTAGATTAAAATCACATTTGTGTTTCTTTCTTTTGTATTTATTATTCAAAGGGGTGGTTGATTATGATTTCACGTTTTTGACTTTAGTTAAGGTGTAATGTTGCTGTTTGAGCATAAACAACATCTGCAAAGTTATGACGCTCAAAGTTCAAAGCATATTTTTTTTGAAAGGTTTGTTTGAGCTGCACACTCTACTGTACAGGCATGAATTTGCATTTCCTTCAGTCTGAGGCTTATTCATTACACTTTTGTTTTGAAAGGGCCTTTACATTTGACAAAAATTTATATTTTTTATTAAAAAACAAACAAGCAAGCAAGCCCAGCCTAGATAAGTAAAAGTAACACAAAAATAACGTAACACATTACTTAAAAAGTAACTAACGCAAGTAGTTACCTTTTTAGGGAGTAACACAATATTGTAATGCATTAGTTTTAAAAGTAACTGTCCCCAACACTGGTTGTATCAGTCCTTCCTGTAAAAATGTAAAGAATTTGCAGAACAAAAACAAGGATTTAAAAAAAAAAAAGTTGCCCTGGAACAATTTCAAATTCAGTAATAAATATTAAATTTAGTAACTGTGTTAAATATTAAAACTAAATAAATTGAACTGATATCTTTTATTCTTTAACTTTGACAGCCCTATAAAATATATTTTCTAAAAAAATCTTCTTTCTCTGGGGGAAAAGTTGTTTTCTGTAGGCATCATAGCTCTCATTTGTGGCCCCGGACCCCAGTTTGAAAGCCCCTGTACTAATTATCTATCTTCTGTATGTGCATTACTTTTACCGCTTAGTATAATTAAAAAGTGTTTTCAATCTGTTTTGTTTTGGGACTCACACAGGCAGGTTTTTGGAAACCCTTCCATTGTATTCTGAACTGTCACATTACTCATGCCAATTAATTGATCGGGAATGCATTCCTTTAAATAAAGAGCCCAGCTAATGCAATCATGGCCAAGTGCTGAGACTATAAAACAGCAGCTCTGAAAAATGCCCCCATGCACGTGACTAGCATTTGAAATGTTGTCATTCCTAACCATGGTAAAGCTTTAGTCATGAACAGGGTATGTGTGGCTCCTTGTGGTTTTACTGCTCTTCATCATTGCACTTGCACCACTGCAGTCACGAGGAATGGTTCAGATTGTGGTATAGTTTGAAAATATGAAGGGAAGGCTGCTTTAATTTATTCGCCTTGCAGCATGTTTCAGATCTATTCAGAGAGAGTCCAAATTGAAGGTTATTCCATCCAGTCATCAATCAATGCTGGAAATGTGTGCGGCTGAAGTAATCAATCTACTCTCTGAGAGCACAGAACATCCAACCAGCATGTGTCAGACAATGAACGGGACAACCTTTTATTTTAGAAAGCTGCTGGGTTTGTTTGAAAATGAATCTGGCTTTAAACATTGTTTGGTTCCTGACAAGACTGACCCAAAATTCATCTAACATCTAATCTAATGTTGTTGTTGTTTTTGACAAACACAACCGCTTTAATTCTGATTTGTAAGGCAGATTACTGGACCCTCACTCAAATGGATAGAAAAATGTATATTTGCTGGCGTTCCACATTTCAAGCTTCAGGAATGTGCCCTTTGACTTTGAAATGCTCCACGGCCCTCATGTTGAGGAAGAAACTCAAGGTTTAAAAATGTCAAGTGCTTCTCAAAAGTCGAAAGAATGTTGGCAGCTTTTCTGGCTGTGAGGAGGAAAAGGCCTCCACTGCTCCTATAAACAAGATGAATTACAGTGTATCACATGTTTTCCAGTTCCCATACAGGCTGTAACCGCCATAAAAATGCTAAACCTGTTCATTCCAACCAAGAGGATTTTCTCTGCTTATATAAGCTTACCTACAGCCAAGTTTGTTCTTGCGATGGTATGAAGATCCAGTGCTACAGTGTCGTCATCATATTTGGCTGTTAGAATGTTATTTGGTGGAAGATGGTTTATAACAAATATTGAAAGCACATGTGAATATTGTCAATGTATATAGGTGAGGGTCATGAACTCCCCCACATGATGGAGTGCTGTTCCCTCTCTTTTTCTGTTATCAGTTTAAATGGCAATGCTGTTATGATTTATAACCTGTACTTATAACGGTCTGATACTGAGTCTAAGATATGACAGTCCATCACTGAATATATTACCACTTCTTTCTTTTTTTCCCCCTCTTTTTTTCCTTTTTTAAGTCTGACGTTATAATGGTTCTACTAGCATGCGCCCTTAAAGGGTTAGTTCACCCAAAAATTAAAATTCTGTCATTAAATACTCACCCGCATGTCGTTCCAAACCTGTAAGATCTTCGTTCATCTTTGGAACACAAATTAAGATATTTTTCATAAAATCCAATGGTTTAGAGAGGCCTGCATTGTCAGCAAGACAATTAACACTTTCAGTGCCCAGAAAGCTACTAAAGACGTATCTAAAACAGTTCATGTGACTACAGTGGTTCAACCTTAATGTTATGATAATACTTTTTTGTGCGCCAAAACAACACAAAATAACGACTTTATAACAATATCTAGTGATGGGCGATTTCAAAACACTGCCTCATGAAGCTTAGAAGCTTTATGAATCTTTTGTTTCGATTCAGTGATTCGGAGCGCGTATCAAACTGCCAAAGTCACGCCCCCCAGTGGTGAACCACTGAAATTTTGAAACATCCCGTAACCAGAGATCGTATTATTATAGGGAGATGAGAGGGTCTGTATCTCTTACCACTGGAGAAAGCGTAACGGCTAACTTAATCACGTGCGGCACCTCTTAGCTTATCGTGTCGCCATCCAAAACTCCTCCCTGCGTACCGCCAATGCGTACCGCCCGTTCCGCCAGTTAGCATTAGCCGTTGCGCTTTTTTGGCTAAAGGTTGCAGGCTTGCCTTCCAGTGGCTTTGACATAACGAAGCCTCGTTTACAGAAATCACGTGACTTTGGCGCTCCGAATCCCTGATTCTAAACAAAAGATTCGTAAAGCTTAAAGGTATAGTTCACCCAAAAATAAAAATTCTGTCATCAATTACTCATCCTCAAGTTGTTCCAAACCTGTATGAGAATATATATTTTAAAGAATGTTGGTAAGCAAACAGTTGACGGTAGCCATTGACTTCCATAGTATTTTGTTTTCTATGGAAAACAATGGGGCCCATCAACTGTTTGGTTACTGACATCCTTCAAAATATCTTCTTTTGTGGTCAGTAGAACAAAGAAACTCATACAGGTTTAGAACAACTTGAGGGTGAGTAAATGATGATAGAATTTTCATTTTTGGGTGAATTGTTCCTTTAATATATTTTTGATACATTTTTGTTTGTTTGTTTGCTTTATTAGTTGTCTTTAGTGTAAATTTGGGTTGATGCTATCATCCTGATATCCTCTATTTCCTGTTCTGTACTCTCATAAATACATAAAATATATAGGCTACATTGTTCACCATATAAAGCTTTGGTAGCTACATGTAGTTGGTATCTTTTTAAATATCCCCTTTTAAAACGGGGTAGTTTGACTAGTTTGTGAACTGTGGCTTGTAACTTGGCAAGTTTAAACTAGTTTCACCAACATCTTTCAGAAAAAATAGTCTGGGTGGGAACATTCTTTAATTCACATGCTTGTTGAAAATATGATGGCCATGTCTTATATATTAGTTGTAATGTCTTGTTTTTGTTAAAGCTGAGATCTGAATTCCTGAGATACTTTCATCACAAACTTTTGTCTGCAAAATACCATAAATAGTGAAGCATCCTATCATGCTTTAGCTTACTTTCCATAGATGATATCAATATGTTGTATTTTTTTCTCATTGCACCCTAAATAGTGTTAAATGTTTTGAATTGACTTCTTAAATTCAAGTATAATTAAGTATAATTAACATAGAACATACCTTCCCCTTTCAAACGCTTTTAATTTGCCATTTGTAACTGACAGTAATTAGTTAATTTATGAGCCTTCTTTTGCAAGTCTGTTTTTGAGAGGGTTTAAGTCTGAAAACACAAGGCATTTTCCATTTAATTCATTTTTGTTTCATTACCAATTATATTATCAGCATAACAGTTTGATTGAAAAGTTATTTACATTAATCTGGGGAACGTACGTGCCCAGTTTTCACACAGTTGAGTGCTAGTATGCCATGCACAACTGACTTACATTAAAATCACCAACACAACTTCTTCATGTGCAATGCAAGTCTGAGATGCCTCTCATTACTGTCACAAAGATCAGTTTTGTTAAAAACTAAACAATGCATCAAATACAGCTTTGTCCTATATTTGGAAACAGAGTATGACATCAACAATATGTGTTAAAAAGCATGTAAGAAATATTGAGTCGTCAGTGACGGTATTCACAGAATAGGAGGCTGGATAGGTTAGTTGGTGTTGGGTAGGTCAGCTTTGAGCAAGTTATCTATTGTTCTCTCTCAAAAGCAGAATGTTTGTCTGAATGACTCAGAAATCTGAGACTAAAATGCAGATAAAGGTGAGCCTGAGGGAAATAGTGCGAGGTTTCCTGTGGTGAAATTTGAGCGCTGGAATGCCCCTCACTGGCATTCACTTATAATTACTCATCTTTCTCAGACTGTATGTGAAAACCCCGGAATAACACGATGGAGAATGTGCGAAACTGGATAAAATCCAGTAGATGGTGCTTGCTAGAACCAACAACAATTTCACAAGGGCTTCACAAACCAAGACATATTTTTATATATTAATAGTTTTATTGTAAATGTATGAAATGTTTCAGAACATTCACATCTTTCATGGATTAAATAGAAGAGGTCAACCCTTGGTCGTGTGTTTACACAACTTTACTGAAATGCTCTTTGGCACCAGTTCCTCAGCATTACATTCCAACACAACACAAAATAATTGTACAAAATATATATTAATATTTACTTTGAAAATGACACCTTGACCAGCAAATGTGCCATTTAAGAGCGAACACATTCAAAAACAATTCACTTAAAGAGTTCACTTAGACTCTTAGGTCTAAATAATGTTTTTGTCTTGCACAACGTGACAATGTTAAGCATGCAATGTAAAAGAATAACTTCGATGAAGGGCATAGCACCTATTAATAGAAAAATATGAGAAAAATGTAACCATTTATAACAATCAGTAAAGGTGGGGTGGAAAAGATGCATGTGAGAGCCTCAGTTTTAAGACAACAGTCAACTGAACTGGAATGTGGTGAAGTTACCACAGTCTTCTGAGACAATGCAATAGTAATGACAAATCAGGGTTTTTTGCCCGTCTTCCTGTACGGGACGGCTTTAAATACCAAAAACGTAGGATTCTCGCCAGAAGCATAAGTGTCAGTAATGCGGTTTACTACTTAATCTGTCAAAACATACCAGACTGGAGATGTATTTTTAAGAGAAGAGCTCAGCTCCCTCTTTTACATGAGATTTTGAGCAGCTCTGTTATTTAACTGGACTCTTTCTTCACAACAGTATAGTGATGTGGTGTCATTTAATATCTTCCAGAGCTCCTCATCACACAGGTATGATGTATTTATTTTGCAGGACAGTTTGTCCTGCATGCCTTGTCCAAGTGTTCTTCATCAAATGAAGATCTCCACTGCATCAGCCGCCACATCATCCAGGCCCTTAAAAAGGTCCACAGCAGATGGTGCTTTCTGGATGTTATCTGTGAAAAATGGTAATAAAAATAACTGGTTATTACACAATGTGACACTTTATTATAAACGGTGTCTCTCAATTAGCTTTTTTTTTTTTTTTACTCTGAGACGAATAATGGGCTTTCACACTGAAGTGTGTCATTTTTAGTTACTTTTTCATATCTCATATTATGCAGAAACAACTAAAAGTTGACTCACTGGGGTTGGGCTCTGTGCAGGGGGCTTGATCTGTTGTCTGTTTCTCTGACAGAACTGGATCAGGTTGTCCCCGGGCTGCTACCGGAGTGAGCGTGGAATAAGACGTACCAGCCGCCTGGTCATTGGATTGACTCTTCCCTGGAAAAAAGATTCATAAGAGTTAGTTACAATTTTAAGATCTAATTCTACTCAGCTAATTTTGTCAATCTGAGAACCCAATGCTTAACAGTAAACACTAAGGCTAATGTTAATCAGACACTAACTTAACTAGTAAATGCTAACTAGCAGGGAAGACTGTTGTTAATGTTAGTCAGACTATAACTTAACTAGTTAATGCTAACACTAATGCTTAAGTTAGTTAGATAATAACTTAACTAGTAAAAAAAACAAAACGTTTGCCCTAATACCATCAGCCCTGCATACAATAACTTAGCTAGTAAAAGCTTAGTAACTAGTAAAAGCAAATAACTAGTAAAAACAAACCTAGTAAATGCTAATCAGCACTGAATACTAATGTTAGGCAGACAATAACTTAGCTAGTAACTTACCTAGCAAAAGCTTACCTAATAAATGCTAATTAGCAGTGAACACTAATGATAATATTAATCAGACGCTAACGTAAATAGTAAAAGCTTAGCTAGTAACACTAATTAGCAGTGAACTCTAATGTTACAGTTAGCATTCAGACACTAACCTTTGCCGTGGGCCATGTGTGTGAACGTTGAATGAGAGATGGTGATGGAGGGCTCAGTAGTAGCTGGCCGGAAGTCACCTGACTCTCCCTTCTGATCCTGCTGCAGCTTCTGCTTCAGGAAGCTAATCACTGTGTCCTTCTCCAGGATTTGAGCGTACAGGGCACGGATCCTGACAAAATATGAACCTTATGAGTCCTATACAATCCAAAATGTTTCATTAAACACAACTGAAATTTAATTTTAGATGCACTGAAGGTGATTATCTTACCTGTTTTCAGCTTCCTGGTTTCTGATCTCAGATGATGGGAACTCCTCAATGAAGGAATGACAGGGTGAATGGTTGATGATGGTTGTGTCTCTATGAAATATAGGAAGAAAACGATTAGAAATTGCTTCAAAACTTAATATGCTCCAAAGAATTGAACAATGAGCTCATCTTTTACCTCTGAGCTGCGGCGGTGGCAGCGGCATCCATTGCAAACTCCCTCATGGTTTTCTCCTCCAGGTATTTCTGCTCCCAGCGCATCTTGTCAGCTTCCAGGGACAAAATGCGCTCTTCTTTCTCCCGCAGAAGTTCCTGCAATGTGGATACACTCACATTGGACACTCCTCCGACTGGCTGAGGCTGCCGCTGTGGAAAAAGAAAAACAAACAAAGTGTAAGATTGTGATGTGCCGATTTGAAGTCTCAAGCTATTCTTAGCTTCACTGGAAGGAAACAGCCGAATGCTAAGTCACATCTGAACAGTTAAAAACAAAAACAAAGCCCCGTTTGTCTCAGTACCTGCTGATTTCGGAGGCTCCGCAGTTCCTGCTCTAGTCGTGTCCTTAGGCGCGTTTCCAACTCTTCTCTTTTTTCGCATTTTGCTTGCAGCTGAGCCAAAGCCTTCTGCAGACGCTCAACCTTCTCCACATACGCTCTCTTCCTCTGTAGCTCCATCCACAGCTGCTGGCTGCGTGTCTGTGTGGACCTCAGGGTGCTCTCCAGGGCCTCGCTCCTGCGCTGCTGGTTCTCCACTTCGTTTTGCAGATGCTGAACCTCCTGCTCCAGATGCGCACACTGCAGCTGCTGTTCTTCATCTGTTAGAGAACAAGATAGAAAGAAAAAAAATTGAGATCTATGTTTGTAAATGAAATTGATATGAGTGGGTCAGATGCTTAGAGAGTCAAAGAAATCTAATTTGTGGTCCGCACATGCAAGTTTAAGCACGTCCATGAGCGTTATTTGGCATTACAAAAATGGTGGGGACGGTGGGTTTTTTCTGTGCACATAAAGCACATAACAAAATTACAAAAACTTAAACTAAAATTATTAAAACCGAAAATATAAAAATAAAAACGAATTAAAAATATGAAATAATATAATAGTATATAATTAATACTAAAATACTAAATGTTCTACATTTATTATATTTCTCTGTTGCGAGCAATTTTCATTCGTGGTGACCTTCTGACATGCTTTGTGGCTCCTAGGTTCAAATGCATAAATGCCTTGAAGGCAATGTATGTTGCATAAATGTTTTCAGTACAAACTAAGCTATTATGTCCAGTCATAACAGGCACAGGCATTTATGTGAGGACGTGAGAAAGAGGCTGAAGGAATGTTTATGCAGGCCCTTTCCAGCACCACTCCCCATTGACTTCCTGCTCATAACAAGAGGAATTCAATCGCAAAGTCCGGAGCGCCTTATTTACGCAAGCGGTTAAGGAATGCAGAGGGAAGGAGAAGCAGTGACCCACTCTTCCTTTGACCCACATCTCAGAGCTTCAGATTGTTCTGCTTATTTCCCACCAATCACTGCAAAAGTCATCATCTTCCCCGCCTCTTCCAACTTCCAGCAAACAGGAAGTGAGGCTGAGCAGAACATTTTGTTAATTGTCAATGTGGATCAAACGAGAGCATTGACAGTGTTTGGCAGCGGTTAACTGTCCCCAGGCGTTCTCCCCCACAAAGCTAAGGTCACATCTAACATTTAATCCTCTTTTCTGATCATTCAGATGCGGTTATGTGACTGAAATTCCTGTTTTGGAATGCTCTAATTGGAAACACATTCCCTCTTTAAGCAAAATGACTCAACAGAAAAACAGATCTAACATTTGGGTTAAGAAGTTTCCAGAGCATGTGAAACAGTAATGAGGTTTAATGTGGCAGTGCTCATGAACTCACTTTGCAGAAGGAGCTTCTCAATAACATGCTGGTTCTGGTCAGCAGCTTCGGCTTCTTTTGCCGCTTGAATGCTTGATTGCTGCAGCCTCTTGATCTCAGCCATCAGCTTGTTTCTTAGTGCTTGCTCCAGAGTTTCTCTTTTTGCACAGCCCTTCATCAGAGTGTCGTAGGCCTCTGAAATCCTTTGGATCTCTTGTTCCAGCTGGTGGAAAAATAAAAAGACTTTTAAATAGCATGTCAGATGTGTCCGTCTGACAATGACGGCCTCAGAAATACTCAAAGGTGGTTAGCAATGTTTCTGGTTATGATTAAGAGCAGAGAACAGAGAAGCTGTTCAGGAGTGCCATATGGAAAGACCAGGATGGCATTAACCATGACTCCATCATCCCAGGCATGTTTACACAAGGCAGTGGCCTGATGGGTAAATGCTCAAACCTGTGTAATTATCATTCTTTTAGAGTGAGCAACAGCTTAACTGCACTGATGTAATCCACTGGAAACAATTCATGGCCTTTTGGAACTTAGCCAAAGTCAAATAAAAAAAGCTATTGAAAATAATCTTCTATGTATTGCATCGCTATGTATCATCATTTGATAGTTGTCATCACTCACTTATATATAAATATAGTGTCTGTGTGTGTGAGAAATTATTATATATTATAATAATAGTATGTATAAAAATATATATTATATTATTTTCAGACAGATGTCCCATAAAGATCTGTATTTACAGCTGAGCCTTGCTCAAATGTATCCAAAACTTTTGTATCCATAGCCAATTTGTATTCAGAGAAACAGTGTTATTACATATAACCTGTTGTAAACAGCCTGTGTCATTTTATTAAACCCTGTTATCTTCAGATGGGTGTCCCATTAAGATCTGTATTTACTGTATTTACAGCTAAGCCTTGCTCAAATAACTATCCAGAAGCTAATTACCACATTTTTCTTTTCACAAAAATGCCAGGGTCTTTTACCTTCTGAATTCTGAGGGCTTTCTCAGTGTGTCCCTCTAGCTCCTGTCTCAATCTCTTATTCTCGTTCATGAGCATTTCCAGTTGGATGCGACTGCAAGCTGCGACCTCCCTGCCAGCAGGGGGAGATGTGGAGAGTCTATGGCAAACCTCTGGTGTTTGAAGTCTGGAAGTAGAACAAGGTAAAAATCATCATGTTAGATGAAAACTTAAACAATGGGATTTAGTTCATCTCAGTATGTTAGCTTAGTTAGATGACAAACTACTTTAGCATGTAGCATATTGCATACTCAGCCATAGCATCAGCCAACAGACTGTTAGTCATAATGACACATACTATAAAGTACGTCAGAACTGCAGGAAATGCATACACTGGGTGACAAAATCGAATGTGATCTGTGGTTAAGTGTAAATTATACAATCGTTTGGGTCTTCTCTACCTGTTGTGCTGGGAATGAAATGGTGGTGGTGCTTTGTAGCACTGTTCATACTCCGCTGCTTGTCGCACAGGAAAGGGGTGCTCAGTATAAGGCACCTGCTTATTGTATTCCAATCCTTGCTGGCTATATTGTAAGTGCTGGTTTGCATGATATCCATGTATCTGAGGGTAACTGGCAGAACATGTTGCAGGCATTTTATTGTGCTCCACTGAAAACTGCAGAAGCCGCTCACTCAGTGACCGTGCGTGGGCTCGCTTTGGGTCCCAGCTGTCTTCCTCCTTACAGGGCATCTGGCTTGTTACACTATCCTCTAGTGAGCAGCCCCTGTGCGGTTGGCACCACTGGGAGGCCAAATACTGAGACTGGGCCTTGGCTTGTTCATAGGTGGGTAGCTCCTCTTCATGGTGTGGGTGTGTTGTGTAGTTTTCAGAGTGCTGGTAGTCAACCTGGTGCTCTTGACCTTGGGGTTCCTGGCGGGCAGAGAGCTTAGGAGACTGGGGCTCCTCCGGGCTGAGGCTCTCAGATGAAGACTGTGGAGAACAAGCCCCTTCACTGCCAGATCCAACACCTCCTCCTCGCCGCAGGGCCTGCTGCTGGATGGCCAGGAGTGTGCGGGCATCTGTGGGGTTTCCATAGCGTAGCTGCTCTTGGATCAGTCTGTGCAGAACAGTACCAGATGCTTCTTCACCTCTCATTTTATTTGATGAAGATGAGTATTTATGAACTGAACTGGACCTAGAGGGCAAGAGACCCATTCAACAAATGATTATGGTTTTTACATTCCATGTAGTTAATAAACAGTTATTTGTAGAATGAAAGAAAAAAAAAGAAACCATGTTTAAACTCTCAAAAGTTTGTCATTTTCATCAGTATCAGAAAGTGCATAATTTTTTCATCAGTTTACAGAAAGTGTGGACACGGACACATATTTAAGCAACAGTACCAAAATAAATCTAAACAAACACTAAAAACTACATTAAAATGTTTTTGTAACATCTGATTTAACTGGTTTTACTTAAGCCAAATATGCAAATATTTAATATGATGAAAATCTAAAACTATACTGAATTACACCAAAGAAAATAGATACACATTTTACAGTATATTTGAAGTTAATAATAATAATATTTTAATATATTTGTATTATTTATAAATAATTAGGGCTACAATAAGTATATACAGTATTGGAACATAACTTAATAATACAAAAATGAACAATACCATTTCTAAAATAAAACCAAAACAACGCAAATTCACCAACAACTATTTAAATATATAGCTAAACTAGTTTTCATCTCACCAGAAACGCTGCGTACTGACGCGAGCTCAATGTCAAATCTTCATTATTCCTATAGCACGTGCCAAACTAATTGAACGTCATAAATTTCGTCTAACAATGTATCCTCCTCAGAGCCATTTGTATTAATCGGCGTCTCACTTATAGTTACATCTATTAAGTTTCTCCGCCGATTAAGTCACTACGCGTTCGCTGCTATTTACCATTAAACACCATGTCTGTAGAAAGACCAACTTACCAACTACCACTTTCATTCCACACGGATTCTGTTAATGGCATGTGTAATAATCCAAGTAATCCAACTAATATCTTCTGTTTGTGTTTTATCTCCTCGTTTTGTTTGTGCGCACGCGTTTAGGTCTGGTTGCGTTATGAGCTGGTAGGCGCGCGCTCTGCTCTCATAAATATCTAAGCGCGCCTGGAATGATCGGAATGTGTGAGCTCAGGGATCAAAAGTGAAAAGAGAAAAAAAGAGCCATTTAATACAGCAGCTGCAGTTCCACTTTCATCCACAGGGGCTTTCACAGAAGGTTTTAACTGAAAGTCCTGTAATTTAAGAAAACGGTCAGTTGTTGTGGTCAAAGAAAATCTATGGCAACAAAAAGCCCCGTATTACTACAGAGAGGCCGAGCAGTGATGTCACCTTAACAGAGAAAAGGTGTCAAAAGGTGTGACCCAATCTGAAAGGTATGCAGACATGTTGACACAAGAATAATAACTAGAGCTAGAAGATCAACTTTGTGTATTTAGGCATCTCTGGTAAATATTTAAGCATATTTTCAAGTACTAAATGTTTTTACTTTTTCTTTCCTCTTGTATGTTACTAACCTACTGCATTTTCTTTTATAAAAGAAATATACTTTCATAGCACCCTTATATATATACTTTCAAAACACCCTTTATTTGATTGAATGGTTTCATAATTACTATGAGCATCTGAAAAGTTATTTTTCTCTGGGCACAGTTCATTAGTTTATCTGTTCAATCTGAACTATCATTGTCTGAGTAGACGGAGAAGGTTGTAACACTATTTTCCAAGAAAACATCAACTGAACTCATGAACATTGCACAAAATGGGACAGTTTATACCTTTGCCCTATACTTTGAGTTTATTTCAATAGTCTAAAACCAGAAAGTCACCAGCAGCAAACAGGGAGGTAACACCCAACAGCAGACAGGGAGGTAACTTTTCTTACTTGCCTTGTGGTTGTGTATGAACCCTTAAGTTCCTCCTGACTAAAGCAATAATAAATGGGAAAGGGTGGAATTCCACAGAATTACTCTTTAGGAATGTATGATCAGTCAGGCTGGACTGTACGTTGAGATCAAACACTAGATTTCCAATGAAAGAGCACTAGACCAAGAGTTGATGTTTAAAATAAGTTTATTTGCTCCTTTGTTATGATATTGAGCAACCCGCCATGCACATTCACCTCTGGATTAGACTGATAGCAGGGTATTTCCAGTTAAGTATCAGACAGTGACTCAATGGGAAACAAGCATGTTGTGGACATGTAACTACTTGATAGCAGGTGTGAATGAATGAAGCAGTCACTGACAAGTCTGTACAAATCTGTGAAAGTCTTCCTCAATACCACTCCTGGAAGCAAATGGAAAGACATCAAAGCACCTCGTAGTGCGATCTTCCATTTGACACCCCTCAATAAGAGCTCTCTCACTTTGTTTTTCTCCCACAACCCCTTTGGGAGCCAAACTGGAATATCTCCATTCCTTCAGCCTCCACCATGATATCTTAGACCTCTGAGTTATAAACTGCTTTGTGGACTGTTTAGAGGGATCACAAGACTTAGAATAGAAGACAACTAAAAAGAGAAAATACGGAGAGAATTAACTCACACAACAGGGATCAGATGTGGTTGTTCGGGTCGTACAAAGCAGGCTCTTGGTATGGGGGACTAGAGAGGATGCTCTATTCTCATCACAATTCTGCCTTTATTGGCCGCAAATGGCCTGGCATATTTTCATGGCACATTTGTGATTTAAGATGCGATTGAAGCATGAGCCACTGAGATAGCCTACAATGGACTAAGTTGTTTACAGACCTGCACTGCTCCAGGCCACTTTATCTAGATATAAAGAACAAAACTCTATTAAGACAAGCCTTTGATATCAGCATAAATATAAGATGTCTTCAAAGAAAACAAACTGAACTCTTCTTTTTAAAAATATTTTATGAACACACTCTAACAGGAGCAGTTTATATGTCCTCACCAGTTACAAATGCTCATAAATTGGCCAAATCATGTTCGTATTAAAATCTTCTGTTAAGTTTAGGGGTCAGGATAGGAAATTTAAAATATCATTAACCAATAAAAACAAAAAGTCTATATGAAATGTCACTTATAAAGTCAAACAAACCTGTGTGTGTGTCATATAATGCCACGTTTACTAGATGTAAAATAAGTCTCTGATGTCCCCAGAGTATATATGTGAAGTTTTAGCTCAAAATACCCCACAGATCATTTTTTATAGCATGTTAAATTTGTCATTTTTTGAGGATGAGCAAAAACAATCAGTTTTTGTGTGTGTCCCTTTAAATGCAAATGAGCTGCTGCTCTCAAGAAGAGGAAGCTGAAGAAGCTTTTGTTAGCAGCTCTGATTACCTCAAGAAGACTCACTGAAAATGTTAGAAACTGTTCAGCCTTTTATGTTCAAACCGGAGTCGGACAATGATGAAGAGACTCAAGAAGAAGTGACACCATGTAGAATGCAACAGAACGTTTCTAAATGGTTAGTTGATGAATTTATGTAGCTGATGTGGAGTTAACTATCTTAAAGTCATTGATTAGCATATTCTGTCATGATAATCTATAAATCGCTCGTGTGGGAACTGTTGTAAGATCCTACAGAGCCAGAGAATATATGCTGCACAAAGATATAACAGGTATAATTTAGTTTAATTACGGTTATAACTTGTCATGTTGTTATCTTGCATTTATGACATCCTGTTGCATTTGTGTTACATACTGTATTGCAATAACATGGCCTCACCCCTTTGTTGCTTGTTGTCGGGGACAGGATTGCGTGATGTCACTAACCTGGGAAGAAGCTTGTTGTAGTGTCTACTAGCCATTTGTTGTAGTCATTATCTTAAATGTCTTTGCTTTGAACTTTGAGCATTCTAACTTTACAGATGTTGTTAATGCTCTGACAGCAACATTACACACAAACTAAAGTTAAAAAAAGTGAAATCATAATCAACCACCCCTTTAAGTACAAAATTTGTGCATGAAAATAGAGCACTTTAAGTACATTATGGAAGTGTACTTTTTGTCACAGGTTCTTGGCCCTTTGACTTTGGTTAAATTATTTCACTTTCTGCAATTGTTTAAAGTGCATGCTGTCACTGTTGTCTACAATATGTCATGCTTCTAACTGCAGTCACATTCTTTTTACTATGTGCTTTTTACATTTATTTCTTTTACTAAGTTTACAACTGTCTTGGGGTCAGTGGCTTTTGGCTGTATTTTGACACTTGGGAGTTCCCAAGTGTGCATGAAACTCTTAAAATAATAACTTGATGCAACAGAAGTACAAAACTGTAATCACATACTACTGATGTTTATTATTTTCTCTCTAGAATAAACTGTAATTCACATTTTACCAAAATTTCAGATGACTACGCTAATCAGGTCAGCACTAAATCATCACTAACCAGCATAAACCAGCTGGACCAGCATGGAATTGATGCTGGTTTATGCTGGGGTTTTTAGCAGGGCTGGAATAACAAAGAGGCAGCATAGTACCAGATCAGGATCAATTGCTTTTATACAATAGCCTAGTTAATACTGAGTAACTTTCATTCTAATCACAATATTCCCAATTACTATTTCTGTTATTGCTCATCGAAAATAGTTTCAAACAAAGACCGGAGTAGACCAAATTTTGGTGGAGTGAATGTTTCAATGACTCATTCAAAAAGATAGCAGTTCAGGTCTGACTTTGAACACTCACATTTGAGGACAAGAACTAACTGTTGTGCGTACTGTAGATATAGTATAAACATGGGATACAGTGGAAACAGACCCACTCTGGCACTGTGGATGTGATATTGCAAATGAGAAATAAATAGACACATGACCTTCTCATGAAACCTATCGGTGCTGGTCACATGAGCACTACCCTCACAACAATAGATAAAGAAATGTTTATACAAGTCACAATTGCTGTATATTGTTCCCTAATGTAATTCTGTTTTAGAAGATGGAGTGCTTTAAATACAAAGACAAAAGACAGTTGTTTGTCTTATGGTGTCATTTGCCTGTATGTCTTTGTGTGAATGTGATGCTTTGTACCCTCTCTCACAAGTGTCATTAGACATTATTAGCCTAATCTACAACATTCCTCACCTCTAGTGTCTCACACTCAAATTCTTATCATGACTTGCTGAGAAACCATAAATGTGGAATGAGCAGAAAGACAGTTGTTATTTCCTCACATAGGTTCGAACTCAGATTTTTCTTGAAAATTATGGATCACTCCATAAAATCAAAAAGGGACTTTATGGAATTGCAAAAGCAGTGAAATCAATTCATGAAATAGTGACAGGCAATACAACACAATTACAGATGGAGTTGGTGCAGATCCTCTAAATAGTTTTTCACTGGATCAGGAGAATGCCGTTTATTCATGCGAGTCACTGCTTTAACTGGCCATGTGTGCCCCTGAGCAAATAGCTGCCCCCACTACTGCTGATCCAGCACATAGTTCACACTCAGTGGTTTTGCCCACCAAGGTGATGGAGGACAAGAGGAAGAAAGATATATATAGACCCTAAAAAATTTATGAACACTTAAGGAACACTTTTGACAAAATTTAACTCAATTACAACTAAATAAATGTAGCACAAAACACATACTGTAAAAAAAAAAAAAAAAAAAAAAAAAAAAAAAAGTTAAATATGGGTTTAAGTGAACTATCAGTCAAGGTCTAAAAAAATAAGATGTACTAGTACACACACACACATACAAAAAAACAACAACTTTCTTTATGTTTTAGCATGTATTTGATTAAAACTATACTTAAAAACAGCAATATTGTTAATGAAATATTTTTGCAATTTAAAACAACTGTTTTCTATTCTTATATATTTTAATTTATTTAACATCAGCCATTACTGTAGTCTTAACTGTCACATGACCCTTCAGAAATCATTCTAATATGATTATTTGGTGCTCAAGAAACATTTATTATTATCAATGCTAAAAACAATTGTGCTCCTTAATATTTTCGTGGAAACTGTGATGCATTTAATTCAAGATTCTTTGAAGAACAGAAAGTTTAATTAATCAGCATTTATTTGAAATTGTTGGGGTTTTTTTAAATGCTAAATGTGTTTACTGTCACTTTTGATCAATATTTTCTTGCTCAATAAAAGTACTCATTTATTTAAAAAAATCATTCTTACCCCAAACTTGCATATGTATATATATATATATATATATATATATATATATATATATCTATATATATATATCTATATATATATATATATCTATATATATATATATATATATATATATATATATATATATACAGTATCTCTCAGAAGTGAGTACACCGCTCACATATTTGTAAATATTTTATTATATCTTTTCATGTGACAACACTGAAGAAATGACACTTTGCTACAATGTAAAGTAGTGAGTGTACAGCTTGTTTAACGGTGTAAATTTGCTGTCCCCTCAAAATAACTCAACACACAGCCATTAATGTCTAAACCGCTGGCCACAAAAGTGAGTATGTACACCCCTAAGTGAAAATGTCCAAACTGGGCCCAAAGTGTCAATATTTTGTGTGGCCACCATTATTTTCCAGCACTGCCTTAACCCTCTTGGGCATGGAGTTCACCAGAGCTTCACAGGTTGCCACTGGAGTCCTCTTCCACTCCTCTATGACGACATCACAGAGCTGGTGGATGTTAGAGACCTTGCGCTCCTCCACCTTCCGTTTGAGGATGCCCCACAGATGCTCAATAGGGTTTAGGTCTGGAGACCTAAAGCAGGGCAGTTCTTTAGCAAGGCAGTGGTCATCTTGGAGGCGTGTTTGGGGTCATTATTGTGTTGGAATACTGCCCTGCGGCCCAGTCTCCGAAGGGAGTGGATAATGCTCAGCTTCAGTATGTCACAGTACATGTTGGCATTCATGGTTCCCTCAATTAACTGTAGCTCCCCAGTGCCGGCAGCACTCATGCATCCCCAGACCATGACACTCCCACCACCATGCATGACTGCAGGCAAGACACACTTGTCTTTGTACTCCTCACCTGGTTGCCGCCACACACGCTTGACATCATCTGAACCAAAAAAGTTTATTTTGGTCTCATCAGACCACAGGACATAGTTCCAGTAATCCATGTCCCTAGTCTGCTTGTCTTCAGCAAACTGTTTGCGGGCTTTCTTGTGCATCATCTTTAGAAGAGGCTTCCTTCTGGGACGACAGCCATGCAGACCAGTTTGATGCAGTGTGCGGCATATGGTCTGAGCACTAACAGGCTGACCCCCCACCCCTTCAACCTCTGCAGCAATGCTGCACTCATACGTCTATTTCCCAAACACAACCTCTGGATATGACGCTGAGCACGTGCACTCAACTTCTTTGGTCGACCATGGCGAGGCCTGTTCTGAGCGGAGCCTGTCCTGTTAAACCACTGTATAGTCTTGGCCACCGTGCTGCAGCTCAGTTTCAGGATCGTGGCAATCTTCTTATAGTCTACGCCATCTTTATGTAGAGCAACAATTATTTTTTTCAGATCCTCAGAGAGTTCTTTGCCATGAGGTGCCATGTTGAACGTCCAGTGACCAGTATGAGAGTGAGAGTGATAACACCAAATTTAACACACCTGCTCCCCACTAACACTAACGAGTCACATGACACCGGGGAGAGAAAATGGCTAATTTGGACATTTTTACTTAGGGGTGTACTCACTTTTGTGGCCAGCGGTTTAGACATTAATGGCTGTGTGCAAATTGACACTGTTATACAAGCTGTACACTCAGTAACTTACATTGTAGCAAAGTGTCATTTCTTCAGTGTTGTCACATGAAAAGATATAATAAAATATATTCACAAAAATGTGAGGGGTGTACTCACTTCTGTGAGATACTGTATATATACCAATCAGGCATAACATTATGACCACTGACAGGTAAAGTGAATAACACTGATTATCTCTTCATCATGGCACCTGTTAGTGGGTGGGATATATTAGGCAGCAAGTGAACATTTTGTCCTCAAAGTTGATGTGTTAGAAGCAGAAAAAATGGGAAAGCGTAAGGATTTGAGCGAGTTTGACAAGGGCCAAATTGTGATGGCTAGACGACTGGGTCAGAGCATCTCCAAAACTGCAGCTCTTGTGGGGTGTTCCCGGTCTGCAGTGGTCAGGATCTATCAAAAGTGATCCAAGGAAGGAAGAGTGCTGAACCGGCGACAGGGTCATGGGCGGCCAGGGTTCATTGATGCACATGGGAAGCGAAGGCTGTAGCTCAAAAACCTTGGGTCCTGCCATCCATGTGGATGTTACTTTGACACGTACCACCAACCTAAGCATTGTTGTGGACTCTTTCAGCAATATAATGCGCAATGCCACAAAGCAAAAATGGTTTAGGAATGGTTTGAGGTGTTGACTTGGCCTCCAAATTCCCCAGATCTCAATCCAATCGAGCATCTGTGGGACGTGCTGAACAAAGTCCAATCCATGGAGGCCCCAACTCGCAACTTACAGGACTTAAAGGATCTGCTGCTAACATCTTGGTGCCAGATACCACAGCACACCTTCAGGGGTCTAGTGGAGTCCATGCCTCGACGGGTCAGGACTGTTTTGGCAGCAAAAGTGGGACCAACACAATATTAGAAAGGTGGTCATAATGTTATGTCTGTTCGGTGTATATATGTGATGCAATCTAGGAAAACCCGTTGGATGTCGCGATGGAGCGTTTTCAGCAAAAGTAAAAAAAAATAGGTCGAAAGTCAAATGACTTTTTTTTCCTTTTCAAAATGGGGTTTTCATTACATCTTGGAGACATCTTGTCTATCATCTCTGACAATATCTTGGCAAAATTCGCCTGCTAAGGGCAGAAAAATAGCGATTTATAGTAGCAAGGCTGTTCTCTAACGTTACTGTTTAAAACCACGTGTAACGTAGGGAGCGTGGGACAACGGAGTTGGAGATCCACGTGCAGGCTTTATTTACAGGAGTGCATAGTCGTACAGGCAGTAGGTCAAACACCAGCAAGCAGAAACAGGAAGGCAAGGCAAAAGAGTAATCCAAAAACAGGCAATGGTCAAGGCAGGCAGCAAATGATCATCAAACAAGGAAAGTCCAGGGTCAAAACACAGGCTAGGCTAGGCTAGGCTAGGCAAGGCAAGGCAAGGCAAGGCAAGGCAAGGAACACAGAGAACAAGGTAGAACAGAGGCTAAACAATACTCAGCAATGTGTGTGTGTTTGAGTGCAGCTTATAAAGTGTCACTGATGGGAAACAGGTGTGAGTGTGTGGTTGGTTCCTAGCTGCGGAATTGTGGGAAATGGAGTCCATATGATGACAATAGAACACGGACCCAGGACACATGTAACAACACGTACCCAGCGGAGGTAAAAAAAAATGTAAAACCGGCCATAGCTTTCCCTCTCTTAACACTACAAAGACAGTTCACCTATCAAAATAAACCACATAACATGTAGAATGAAGGCGTATTAATGCAAATTTCCCGCCAGTCCTATATAAAATACAGCACGCAAAGATTTTTTTTTTCCTAATACAACATTATCGTGAGAAGGCGGAGCACAAGAGAACAACAGAGCTACAATGCACACAAATGTTCTAATTATGTGTTTATTAGAGGTTGAATTAAAATCAAATACTGCCAAACTGCCCATACTACTTCTGAATAGGATGTCTGCTTCATAAAATGTATGAAAATATGGAAATATATGGTTCAGATTACTCAAATAAATGGAGGCGCCCTTAAATGGTCAGATATGGAGCTTGGGTGTCATCTAGTGAAAAAGTTTGGTACTGCGCCCTGACAAAATCTTACTGAAAGCTAATTTTTTAAATATTTCAACCTAAAATTTGGATTCTTGACCTTTTTGGCTTTTATTTTCTTGCAGTTTAAGAGTAACACATGCTTTGAAATATAGTATTATAAAATATAAACAATTATATTTTTATATTTTCATAAACATAAACTTCTATAAACTTTTTTTTATATATATCTTTCATAATTTATTTCACTTCTACAATAATCTGACAAGTGTCTTCTTTAAAACAAGACCAACCTTAGGTCTATATTCCAAAGCATTCTTGAATTACAACCATTTAGGTTTGGATAGTGCATTTTCATGTCTATGTGAAAAAAGGGGGTGACAGTTATTTAAACCTGTTTTTCTCAAAATTCCGTTCCTGAAAATCAGAGCGATCAGCCGACTTCAGATAACCATAACTTTAGTTACAGACAGATTTGGAAAGGATTTTAATCCAGCTTTCATATGGTGATAGGTAAAATTTCACCATGTGATGGGTTTTCGCAGATCACATCACATATATTACATGTATGTGCAGTTAATATATTATAGACATTATATTAAATGTTACATGTTCAACAAAGTTAGTTTCTAGTGTTTAGCACAATAACCATCTCATTTTCTTTATTGGTGCTTGCATGCTGAGTGTGTTTGTCTTTGGGAAGGTCATATTACAAATGCATTAATGCTAGATTTGTTTTGTACTTACACACATACTAAACACCACTTCTTTATTACAGAGAAACTATCAGCTGAGTGACCTTAAAAGAGTGTTTTGTCACGTTGAAAAAGAGTCATTGTGTAGAAGGAACACAAGCAGACTATTTTTACCACTGTGAAAGAATGTTCTTAAATATAAGTCATTTTAACTGACCATATGATAGTGTGTGGGATAATACTAACATCACCTTGAAAATACTTTTTACCCTACAGATATTGTCTTTTTGTAATGTAATACATCTGATCCACAACTCAGCTAAATATAGTTTATCAGCATGGTAGTTTGCCATCTGGTAATTATCTGCATCCAGATTATATTGTAGTGGTGTCTGACTTGTTGCCAAAACATTTTTTGAGAATTCACTCAGCTTTTTTCCATTTGGTTCTGTTCAGCTGGGTGAAATTATGTGACCAAAGGCTCTGTTTACATGTAACCAACCTAGCGCTCTGTGTTCTGTTACACTTCAGTGGATAAGAGGCACAAATACAGCCATTTCATGCAGGGTGATATTGACTTCAGAGTGCCATTATATAACAGAGGTTACATGAAAGTGAAATGAGAGTCATTCATCTTGTAACAGAAGAAATCTACGGAAACAGGCCTGATACAATACATCAACTAAAGAAGAAAAGACCACCCTCAAATTATTATGATATAAACCACCTTGTCAAACTGTATTGCTTATGCAACAGGTCACCTCCTTCACTCAAGGTTATTTTAAAGCTGTGAGAATTATCGTTTTCATTTCATGAACAATAATACAACATTTGACCATATGGTTGTTATAGTATTTAGAGTCTTTAGAGAAATAAGATATTTCAGGGATTGTTCACACAAAAATTAAAACTCTGTCATCATTTACTCACCCTCATGTTGTTTGAAACCCCATTTCTTCTGTGGAAAAGAAGAAATCAGTGAGCTGAACTTTAGAACTGCTTCAGTTTATGGTAAATATCCAAAATAATGATTTAAAAGATTTAACAAAACCAAAAGAATGATTTGTTCATGAATTGGATGTTGTTAGATTTTGTCAATGACAATTTAAAATTTAGTTTGTTCATAACACAATGTTATTGTAAGACTTCAGAAGACTTAAAGGGTTAGTTCACCCAAAATTGAAAATTATGTCATTTATTACTCACCCTCATGTCGTTCTACACCCGTAAGACCTTCAGAACAGATATTTTTGATAAAATCCGATGGCAATTTCAAAACACTGCTTCATGAAGCTTCGAAGCTTTACAAATCTTTTGTTTCAAATCAGTGGTTCGGATTGCGTATCAAACTGCCAAAGAACAACTGATTCGAAGCAAAAGATTTGTAAAGCTTCATGAAGCAGTGTTTTGAAATCACCCATAACTAGATATTGTTGAAAAGTCATAATATTAGAATTTGCTTCATAATATTAAGGTCGAAGCACTGTAGTCACATGAACTGTTTTAAATATGTTTTTAGTAGCTTTCTGGGCATCTGAAAGTGTTCATTTTCTTGTTGTCAATGGAGGCCTCACTGAGCCACCGGATTTCATCAAAAATATCTTAATTTGTGTTCCGAAGATGGGCGAAAGTCTTACGGGTTTGGAACGACACAAGGGTGAGTAATTAATGACAGAATTTTTGGGTGAACTAACCCAAACTTATAATCATATAAGTTGTAATAAATAAGTTTAAATATGTTTAATTTTATGGTGGGTTTTTTGTCATTTGTACCTTGATGGCCCTCATTCACTTTTAATAAACTGAAAAGAATGATCAGGATATGCCTTACTTTTGTTACACAGAAAAAATATCAGAGTTTAGAACAACATCTAGGTGAATAAATATATCTTTCATTTTTGTGTGAGCTATGGTTTTAATCTTCATTATATTTGTGTGCTTTGTTTTAGCCATAGTTCCCCCCAACTTATAACATCCTCTTTACAACAATAGGAGCAGTTCAAAACATCAGCACAATCAAATCAGTCAAAGGACAATGCAAATATTTAGTGAAGGCTGGCACAGATATGCATTTTGAGTAATGGTGTGTATGGTGAGCAAAAGCGTGGGAATTATGGGAGGAATGTGAAGGGCATGACCAACAGCATATCACAGGAAACTCACAGAGCGCATCCGGCGAGGATGAGAGGGGTAACAAAACATCAGCTTTGTATAAGTATCTGAAAGACGATAATAACATCTGTGCCTTTCAAGGATTATCACTAATCACTAGAGTTAAATTATTCTGTTGAACTAAAGAAACAAAAACATGTCAAGACACAGACATGTAAAAATAGCTCAAAAGTAAATAAAAAAATTAGAATCTATTAAAAGTGTGCCAAACTGGCATAAAGTCATAGCAATTAAAAGACAGTTATGTACAGATTAAAGAGTACTAACTCAGAATTTATTTCAAACAAACACATGACAAGTATGTGAAGAAATGACAAGCATGTGGTTCCTGATAATACACTGTTTGTTTTTGCATAATTGTGGTACCCTTTGTTTGAAGGTATGCAGAATACGTGCCTCTTAACCTTTTATAGATCTATTCACATTCCTCTGTGTTGGCTTGCGCAAGATTTGTCAGAGATGAGATAGAAGGCAGCTCTTACTAGGATTATTGTTATGCATTGCAACTAATCTTCACTTTCTCATTGCAACAGACAGTTTGGTCATGGGGTTTCAAGCTAATTTAAAACAGGTGAACTACTTGACATTATTTAGGGAGTCATTCCAGTAAATGGAGGTCCAGGAGCAGAGGTTCAATGCTTTTATTTGGGGTAACATGCTGCTATGCCTTGAATCTGCCAACAATTATCTTTCCAGCTGGAATAGATGTGCAGAACTGTGCAATATGCTGTATTGCAGTAATTATGAATAGAAAGGGGCATTGGTACAAAAAGCTTGAGCAATCTGCGAAAACACTTGAAATGGTTACAGATCTCTTTATGAGGTCTTAGATCATACCCTCTTTTTCAAATAGACCAAAAAATTGAAAGGACCAGTCTTGAAATTTACACATGCATCAAGGAAGCTGTTTCAGCATGAAAAAAGACTTGAAGCTGAATTTATGGTGGCAGCGATGGGGGGGGTGAGTTTCTCACACCCAAACTCTCCTGTTGTGAATCTGGAAGGGGTTGCCGATAAGACTGTCTGTGGCTGAATGGTAATTGGAATTTGTAGTTGTAGTTGAAAATGAACAATGTGTATTTGCAAAAGTGAGACAAAAGTGTGTGGCATAGCGTAGGGGTGTCCAGTCCTGCTCCTGGAGGACCACTGTCCTGCAGAGTTTAGCTCCAACCCCAAATAAACACACCTGAACCAGCTAACCAAGGTCTTAGGCATACTAGAAACTTCCAGGCAGTTGTGTTGAGGCAAATTGGAGCATTAGAGAAGAGATGTCATTGCAAGAGGGAGGGGAATTAATTTTGAATAAATATTACGAGGGCACATGAATTAAAAAAAAAAAAATTGTACATTTCATATAAACACTGCACTATTCCATAAAAAAGATTTGTCAATTTTGATTTCATAGTGACTTTAAGGCTACGATAGGTTAAAGTGTTAGTTCACCAAAAAATAAAAAATTCTGTCATTAATTACTCACCTTCATGTTGTTCCAAACCTGTAAGACCTTCGTTCATCTTCAGAAAACAAATTATGATATTTTTGATTAAATCCGTGAGCTTTCTGGCCTCCGATAGACTGCAACGTTATTACCACTTTCAAGGCCCAGAAAGGTAGTAAAGACGGTGTTGACGTTGTAGATGCAGTGCTTCCGGGTTCTACGTCTTGGCCGACGCTGTTCACATGAGCAGCACGACGCATGTGTGTCAGCCGGCGTTCTGACGTAGAACCCGGAAGCGCTACACTGCATCTACAATGTCAGCAGCATAGGGGAAGAGAAGAAATTGTTGAATGAAGTCTTTATTTTTGTTTGTTTTTCGTGCAAAAAATTTTTTTCGTCACTTCATAACATTAAGGTTGAACCACTGTAGTCACATGGACTATTTTAATGACGTCTTTACTACCTTTCTGGGCCCTGAAAGTGGTAATAGCGTTGCAGTCTATCGGAGGCCAAAAAGCTCATGGATTTTATCAAAAATATCTTAATTTGTGTTCCAAAGATGAATGAAGGTCTTACAGGTTTGGAACAACATGGGTGAGTAATAAATGACAGAAATGTCATTTTTGGGTGAACTAACCCTTTAAAGTATTCTAACAAAAAAAAAAAAAAATCTATCACACTAAACATTTCACAAATATATTTCAGAAATAAAATATTTTACACATTTCAATTTAATGATCTTTTCGTGTCACTGGGATGGAAGCTATACTATATTTTATAGTTATTTGTCAACTTATTGTGCCCTTCTTTATTTCCTTAATACATCCACTGTATAGCTTTTAGGTAGAAATTTGGCACCAGTTTCAGACTTTACAAATCAATGATATAGGACATGAAGGATATAGAATGTCTTTGATATATAAAGCAAGACTGAACGCTTAGACTAACACATCATAAACATGAAGTATCCTGGCACTGCAGGAGATAAAACAGAACCAGCCTTCAGAGTATCCTGCAGTCTGTCTCATTGATACATGCTGTCTGCATTGCCAAATGTCTTTTCATATAAAAACATTTTCTTTCATGCTCTACTGAGATTTAGGGTCCACTGTAATACATTCCCCGCTCCTTATTTGTTGGGCCTTAAAGAACAAGTATCCATAGCAACCCTGCAACATTCCAACAACGTCTGGCCCCTGGCCTGTCACAACACCATCTGCCCGAGAGCGAGCATTCAGACACTTTAAAGACTGAGGTGGAAGAAAACATTGATAAACTGAGACTTCTGATAAATTCCCACTGCACGGATCACTTCACTGTTTTTGTACGAAGCCTTATGAAAGCAAATGAGAAGCTTTGCTCTGTGTTGACATACGTTATGCTTTGACATTAGCAACAGCACATTTCCAGGAGTCCCACATGGTTCTCATTAACATTCCAAGCGCTCTTTTTCTTTCTCCTTCTCTTCCTCTCTCACTTTCCCACTCTCTTTTGTCTCCTGAGGAGGCCAAACTGACAGTGCTGGCTCCGGACCATGCATTCCATGGGATGTGTCAAAACCATTCTCTGAAGAGCACAGAAGGCCCACATAGGGGCACTTAGAGACACACACACACACACACAAATATAGAAGAGAGTGATGGAGAGATGGGTACATGTTTTTCAATGTTTGCTATGATACAAATAGAAATCCATTTATTTATGTTTGAGCCATTGTCTCATATCTGGAGGTTATCACATAAATGTTAACATTACAGAACAATACATACTTCATCAAAATGTGAGTTTTATTATTATCTAGACTAGAGGTCTTCAACATTTTTCAAGCCAAGGACCTCTATAGACCTTATTCAGGGTAGTGCCTTGTTTAATTTCTGATGAGTGAAAATAAAGGCTGTGAGAGACATAAGTATGATGTGTGTTCAATGCATTGTACTATTGTTTAACAAAACAACAGCTGTTTAACTGATGAAACATCTTTCTAAAAGTTCTTTCTGTAGACAAAATCTCCATTAAACAGAAAGTTGTGAGTTTCATTTGCATGTTTTCATCTGATATTTACATCCGTGTTGTACCATAGTCATGTTATTAAATATTTCATGATACTTACAATGCAATGTCTTTAAAATAATCATTATTAATGTACAGTCATTTTTATTTTACTTAATACATTTTAATGTAGGAAGTCAAACATTATCTTCTTAATTTTAGCTTTGGTTGAAGTTAATTCAATGTATTTTATATTGGGTTATTATTTTGTTTTGTTTTTTTCACAAAAATTAGTTTGACATCAAATAATAATTGGCGGACACCCTGTAGTAGCAACGAGCATTTGAGTTTTATTCTTCATGTCAGTCCATCTAACAAGGAAGCTGATACTGAGATTTGGGCACTGCAGAGATGAATCTGACTCACTGAATCACTGGAAATAGCCTTGAGACTCAGAAAGAGGACGTGAAATGTTGTGGAAAGCCCACTGCAGGATCCCATCTATAGGGCTCTGAATTCATCAAGACAAATATACTGTTAAGTATCTCATCTGGGGGTTCAGGTATATACAGTTTCAATTGCTCACTTGCATGTATTATTATTTTTTGTATATTGTTAAGAAGCATGACGTCACCTCCCCCATTATAGAGTCCATTTCATCTCTGTTGAACAGCTGCTCTGATGGCGTTAAGCCCTGGTCACTCATGTGTTGATTCACCTGTGGGAATAAAAAAGACTAATAACATTGGTTAGGTTAGGAGGCCCAAAAGTGTTATTTTAGTGTATATGATATACCTGAAGACTCCTCGATGATGTTTCGCTTTCAGGACCCCAAGACCTGGAGCAATTCCTACATCTTGTCTTTCCACTGAAGAGGTGATTAGGGGAAGAGAGGGAAAGAGATTGAGCTTCAACGCATGATAGAATTCACAGTTATTCTATTATAAATAACAGTACAATAACATCAGTACTTTGAGAAGTTGCAGAGAGCATGATAACTCTGCAGGCACTGAGGGCAGGTGATCAGCTCTCCCTGGACGAGATGGCAAATTCCACAAGCCATCCTGATCCCAACCATTTGACCATCAGAAGACTAACAAAGATTGAATATAAAAATAGCTGGAAATTACCATCATCCTGCCACTCGTCAGAGATATATATGATTCAAATGATTGGAATGAAATGAGGGTGTGTAAATAAGATCTTTAAATTTTTTTTGGCTGAATAATGATAACTAGAAAGACAAATATATTAACATTCACACCAAGGTATGGTAAAGTTCTGTTTATTATAAGATTGCACTGTGCTATTCTCTTAGAGTTAAAGCTTGTTCATACCAAGAACATTAGCTGCAAAGATAACTGTAATGACTATATTAGAATGCCTCTAATAATGACTATATGACTATAATAAAGTTCACCCAAAAATTAAAATTCTGTCATTAATTACTCACCCTCATGTCGTTCCAAACCCGTAAGACTTTTGTTCATCTTCGGAACACAAATTAAAATATTTTTGATGAAATCTAAGAGCTTTCTGTCCCTCCATAGACAGCTAAGCGACTACCATTTTGACACTTCAAAAAGTTCATAAAGAGATTGTAACACTAATCTATATGAATTGAGTGGTTTAGTCCTGTATTTCTGAAGAGACGTGATCGCTTTATATGATGAACAGAGTTAATTCAGGCTTTTATTCACATGTAAACATTCATCAACTCACACATCAGCTGTGGTAAACGAAAGCTCAAGCATGTTTGCTTGACGCGTGCGAGAACCAATGAGGTTCGTTCTCGTGTGTTACGCATCACATTTGAGTTCCACAAGAGGTTTGTTCAGGTTCAGTTGATCTTTTGTTTATGTTCACTGATCATCAATGTTTATATGTGAATAAAAGCCTAAATTATATCTTTTCATCATATAAAGTGATCAAGTCTCTTCAGAAAATTAGGACTAAACCTCTCAATTCATATGGATTCATTTTATGATTTCTTTATGAATATTTTGAAGCTTCAAAGTGGTAGTCACGTAGCTGTCTATAGCGACAGAAAGCTCAGATTTGTGTTCTGAAAATAAACGAAAGTCTTACTGGTTTGGAACGACATGAGGGTGAGTAACAGAATTTTCATTTTTGGGTGAACTAATCTGTTGTTTTAAATGCTCATGGTCTTTAAAATCAGGTGGATTCTGTTTGGCTGGCAATGTTTATCGTTCATCAGCTGGAAAAAAATAATTCTGAAAGTTATTCCAACTATCATTATCGTTATAGTTGAAGGACTTCCATGATCTCATAGAATTAGAATGATTATTAAAACTTAATCATTACAGATATCGTCCTTGGTATGAATAGGCCTCAAAACATTTTGCTCCCATGTCAGTGTGTCTCTCATTGAGTCACATAGGAGTGTTACCTGGAGGCCCATTGGTGGAGCGCTTTTGCCTCCTGTGACTGTGGAGAGTGAGGTGGAGGATAGAGAGGAGAAGAAGGAGAAGTCCACAGCAGAGCTGGAGCTTGTCTCGGTTACTGGAGGGTGAACTGCAGGCTAAAATAGGAGCAGAGAAGTTACTACAGCCATGACTACTAATAATAATCTCCCATCACTGCTCATCATATTGTACGTACTGTGCTCAGTGTAAATAAATACACCCCCTTTGAAAAGTAACATTTTAAACAATATCTCAATGAACACAAAAACTATTTCCAAAATGCTGACAAGACTAAGTTTAATATAACATCTGTTTAACTTATAACATGAAAGAAAGTTAATAATATAACTTAGATTGCACATTTTTCTGTTTTACTCAAATTAGGGTGATGCAAAAATGAGTACACCCCACAACAAAAACTACTACATCTAGTACTTTGTATGGCCTCCATGATTTTTAATGACAGCACAAAGTCTTCTAGGCATGGAATGAACAAGTTGGAGACATTTTGCAACATCTATCTTTTTCCATTCTTCAAGAATGACCTCTTTTAGAGACTGGATGCTGAATGGAGAGTGATGCTCAACTTCAGATCAGGAGCCCCTGAATCACTTTCACCCTGTTCTTCTTCAGAAATCCAACAGTGGCCTTTGATGTGTGTTTAGGATCATTGTCATGTTGGAAAAGTGCACGATGACCAAGGGCACAGAGTGATAGTAGCATCTCTTTCAGTATAGAGCAGTACATCTGTGAATTCATGATGCCATCAATGAAATGCAGCTCCCCGACACCAGCAGCACTCATGCAGCCCCACGTAAGGTCACTGCCACCACCATGCTTCACTGTAGGCACCATGCATTTTTCTTTGTATTCCTCACCTTTGAGACGCCATACAGTTTTGAAGCCATCAGTTCCAAAAACATTTATCTTGGTCTCATCACTTCAGAGTATAGAGTCCCAGTAGTCTTCATCTTTGTCAGCATGGGCCCTGGCAAACTCTAGGCGGGCTTTTTTGTGCCTGGGCTTTAGGAAAGGCTTCTTTCATGGACGGCACCCATGCATGCAATTCCTCTGCAGTGTACGCCGTACTGCAGTGTCACAGGAAATAGTCACCCCAGTTTGGCTTTCAACTTCTTTAGATAACTGCAGTGAACTTGCATACCGATTTTTCTTCAACCCTTCTCATCAGAAGACGCTCCTGTCGAGGTGTTAACTTTCATGGACGACCTGGACGTCCCTGTGAGATAGTTGCAGTTCCATCTTTTTAAACATTTTTGTACCACTTTTGCTACAGTATTCTGACTGATAAGTAAAGCTTAGCTGATCTTCTTGTAGCCTTTACCTTTCTGGTGTAAAGAAATTATTTTTGTTCTCAGGTCTTGTGACATTTCTCTTCCATGTGATGCCATTGCTGACAGCATGAAATGGGAAGGGGTTTTAACACCCTTTTATAGTCAACTGTCTGCTGGACACTGGTGTAATGAATAATTAGACTCACCTGTGGTTGAAGAGACTTTCAGTGGGGTGTACTCATTTTTGCATCACCCTAATTTGAGTAAAACTGAAAATGTTGTTCTCTAAGTTATTAAGTTTAAGAACATTAATAATATTAAGTTATTATTAACCTTACTTTCATGTTATAAGTGAAACAGATGTTATATAAAACTTAGTCTTGTCAACATTTTGGAAATTGTTTTTGTGTTTATTGAGATATTGTTTAAAATGTTACTTTTCAAAGGGGGTGTACTCATTTACGCTGAGCACTGTATATGTGTGACCAACTGTAATGCAAGTGAATTAGTTATTGCAAATGGGAAAATTTTGTTTTCAATAAATTTAACGGGAATCTTGTCATGTTTTACCTGCAAAGGGGTGTATGTCCTGTCTTTTGCTCTGTTGCTTTGGCATAGCTGACAGCGCCATGTACCACTGCAAACAAACACATTTCTAAAACTAGTGAGAGATGCCCAGTTTTTTTTTAAGTTTTTTTAATAAACATAAACTGGGAAACAAACAATAAGTATTTAGGGGAATAAAATAAAAAAATAAAAAATGATATTTTTATTAAGTTCGATTATTGTGATATATTATTAATATAATGCTATTAATATTAATTGTATCAATAATAATATATTTCAATAACAATTACATCATCCTTAAAATTACATAATTTTAGGGATTTATTAATAGGGTAATATTATAGATTTATTATTAACATTAATTGTATAAATAATAATAATATATTCACTATATAATAGAGTATTTAATCCTGCAGCTCCCTTTGGAAGTTTGCTGAGGCCCCCTGGTGGGTTCTGGCCCCCTGGGTGAGAAATATTGATGCAGAGTCTAAAAGTCTGAAACCAATTCAGTCCGAAACTAAAATTTAAAATCTCATTTAAACCTGGAAATATACAGTTTTAAGGTTTTTGTGACATTTAAAAGTAGGAAACATGATGATGTAAAATAAATAATAATTATTTCAGATTCTGCTCTATTTTAGGTCAGTAATTTTGACATTGAAAATTCATTTAAAGTTTGTGACATGAAATTCATTTTTTAAATTAATATTTCACTTAAATTATTATGCTAATGCTATAATTTGTAATTAAAAAATGTATTTTCACTACTGTTTTTGGACTGTTGGATCGTACTGATTGTACACAATCTCATAATTTAGATTTTTTTTTTGTATTCTACCATGCCGTTTATCAGCACTGACTAAAGCTTGACAGATAAAGACTAATGATGAAATCAACTCTAGGTTTGGCAGGGTCAGTGGAATGTGTGTCACATGACTGCTCTGTACCTGGGTATGGAGGTGAGGGGCGGGACCAGGCAGGTGAGGTGGAAGGCGCGGGGACACCCATCACAGCAAATGAGCTCCCCACCATCTTTACACACTGCACACTCATCATCATTATGCTCTACCTGAACATATGCATCATAAACGCGATGAATACTGAACTACCTGCCGTACCAGGTTAACATTGACTAATACCTACATAATATTTTTTATATAGGATTTTTGTATCTTCAGTGTCTGTACTTTTCCATGAATCTTGGTCACTTACATCCATGACTCTGGTGCTTGGCTCTCCCTGCTGGTGACTATAGTTTTGTGCAGTCTGTGCCTTTTGCACTCCAGCTGTCTCATCCAGTTTGCCAGAAGAGTAGAATTCTCCTCCAACCTTGATGCATTTTTTGGCACCTCCTGGAGGAAAGCACAACTGAGACATCTGTGCTGCCAAAGTGAACCGCCGAAGTGTTTACATCACAAGGTTACACTATCAAAACACGTTAAGAGCTAAAGCATTAGCTAAATAAGGCTTTCATCACAGTCTGGCAATACTGTATTAGTGTGCTGAGCTCACCAGACTCAATGACCTGCTGGATCAGAATCCCCTCCACTGTCCCGCAGCCAGTAGGATGCTCACTGGCAGATACAGCCACGGCCCTCTGGACTGAGGTAGATACAGCCTGGACCCCTGCGTTTTGAGAGTCATATTTATTCATGGGCAATTTCATTAATCTACTGAAATATAAAGTCATCTAATAACACATTTTAGACAAGCATCATGTGATTACCGTTTCCCACTGAGACCTGAGAAAGTGCTGCACCATCTGTCTTCCTCATTGGCTTGCCTTTGCTTCCTGGAACAGTTTAGATATTGAGTTATCAGGACTGTAAGCATCAAATCATGCCCGTTCAATCTGGCACTTGTCAGATTTATTGGTTGTGTTAATAAAGTCATGCCGGAAAGATAATATTTATGAGTTGGAAAGTTGTAAGAAAGTTGGAAAGAGTGTTAAACTCTGGATTTTTTAAAGTCACCATGAAACAAAAGTTGCAATAGTCTATATTGTGACAAATATCCTTGTGAAATGGCTTCTCAAACAAGAAAAAATGTAGGGTGGGATTTTGTCCATTGAGAATTGATTGGATGGCTGTGGTTTGCTATTGCTGTGATCTCATGTGAATGACTGTTTGTCCCGCCCTTGCACCAGTAAACACGTCATCAGAGAAGAGAAGAGATGAGGGGACGTTATTTTTATTAAAGATTACAAAGGAACATTAATTTTAAAAAATAATGATGTGCACGGATAAATCATTTATAATAAATACTGCAATAAAAAATAAGCATTGTCAAGTCTGATTTTATGGTGACTTTAAGACACCATGGATGCAGCATCTGTATTAATGGTAAATTTGTTCAAATGAATGAAATTATTTATTTTATTTACAATAAAACTATTTAAGTTGCATGTACAAAATACTATAGCATTGTACAATTACGATTAAAAAAATATATATAAAACGATTAAATTAAGAGCACGTTCATAAATTAAATAAAACATAAAAACACACCCGATGCACTTTCTTTATTCACCATTTTGTATATGTAGAGTTGTTGAATTTTATGCAGAAAAGGTGTTGCTTAACATACCAAACAAAACAAAATAAAATAAAATAAATTTTTTTTTATCCCTCTCAACGTCTTCAAATAGTGCTGGAAACTCGTCCAAACTAAAAGTCATTTGCTGTTTTGAACGCAAAACGTCACGTGATAACTAGAAATGAGGAGGTTTTGTTTGCGCGCGTACGTCCAATTTTTTATTTTACAAAAGACTGATCTGTCGACACAACACTAACAAAGAGTTTTAGCATTTTATGAGATATTTATTATATCCATTAATTAATTAATAATAAATTAAGTAAGCCTTAAGTGAACACTTCTCGTTTGCTCGGGAAGTTTCCGAGTAGCAGCGTGAGAAAAGGGAATCTGCGTCAAATGCGCAGCAATTTATGCTGAAGGACAATAGCCTCTTATTCACAAAACAGATAAGGTGATTTAAATCCATTGTGTAACACGAATAGTCTTGACACTGTACATAATTCAGTTCATCACCGTAAGTGACAACGTAAAATAATTAATCACTTACTTGAACGGTTTAATTGATTCGAACGTCATAAACCGCACTTCTCAACACTATATTGGGCCTGTAAGTAGTAGGCCTATTACAGTGAAACGGAAGTAGGCTTTATAATAAATAATAATTAACCATTAAACGAAACGAAAACTGCATCGACTATCACATTACACAGTTGTAGGAAGAAGTGCCAGGAATGACATGCCTCTTTGCACTATTTTGATATGACCTGAATTAGAAGTTCCTGTGTGTCTGTGTCCATTACCTGAACTGGATGTTATGGCTTTCTTGGTGTGGTGATGGGACCGGTGGGTTAGGTGTTTTTCAGCCACCCCTTTCTTTCTTCCTGAATGGCTGCGGACCTGCAGCTCAAGCCTGGGGTTCCCAGCATGTCTGGCCACCTGCTTTAACCCTGCCAAATGAGATTATCATCACTTAAACGGTGATTATCCTCCAAACCACTTACTGTATGTTTTGGCAGGCCTGTGCACTGTACCTTTAGGGAGGTTCAGAGTTTCCAGTTTTGGGTAACACTCCTTATTATACTCTTTACAGAGATTGCTCCAGAAGGCCTGGAGGACAGTAGCGTCTTGGTCCAGTAGCAAAGTGAGCAGTGAGTAGACAGCTTTGTGGATACCATCCTTTTTCTTTCGCTCTAAAGTCTCCTTATAAGTCGGTGATAGTATTAGTTTGTTGTTTTAGCATTTCAGGAACTAACTACAACTGTACAATCATCCGATTAGAACATGAAGATATTCATTGACTTGAAATTGTATGAAAATGTTCACCCTCAGAATCTCTTCAGAGATGATATCGTGATCCGCCAGGCCGTACAGCAGTGGGAAGGGATCATGGATTGCCATGGCGATCTCAGTCCTACAGGCTCGTAGCTGTGAGCGCAGGTCAGACTCTCCGTAACCTTCCACCCTAGACATGCTTCCACAAGGAGTACTGGAGTCCTGCAGTTAGATCACAACTAACCTCACACTGAACTTCCAGCCCTGATGTTCAGAGAGCACTATATATTTCTTTAGATATTATAGATCGCGTACATAAATAGTTTTTAAACAAATCAGGGAGGACCCCTTATTGGATAAAGAGATGGAGAAGGTTGCATATAATAAATTTGAGTGTTGTATTTTAAACTGACCAATAATTGATTTTAAAATGTCTTTGTTACAGTGAAATTATACATTTAAATACTGAGTATTATTAATTAACTACATGAACTTCCTACATAATTAGGGTTAGTTGTTTGTAATTATACATAATTTACTGTTTACTATATAAAGTACACATAAGATGTGTAACAGGGACACTGTAAACATAAAGTGTTATACATTTTATACAGTGTTAAACATACATATTTAATTGGAATGAAATATTTAGAGATTGAAGTAAAATTAAATTAATAAATGTTATATTTTGGTTTAATCTTTTTATTTTTCACAAAAAATAGAGATCAAACCGTAATTAAAAATAAAAAAAAGTACTGCCACAGATCCCTGAGAGTCACAGACCCCTATCCTAAATAATTAAAAACTATCAGTCATCATGCAACCTTTAGAGATAATAGTACATATTGTTTTTTTGTTACCTGACATTAAACACACACAAAAAAATGAACATAGTACTTACAACAGATGCTGGTGATGAGGACTAGCTATACCTGTAATCTCCTTGCTGGTTTCCTTTTATTTGGTGTGATGGCTACCAGTGATTGACATGGCTTATTTGTAGTGGATAAATGGCTCTCGGCCTCTAGGGGCCATTGATTCATAAGACCTTTAGTCCTGCTGTGATAAGTGGTGACATTGAACTTCTATTTACAGTTAAAACACTAACTTGCACCTTGTAGGTTGGATAAAAATACCTGCCCCTCATTTGTTCGCATTTACGCTCATTTGTGCGGTATGGCTTGGAAAGTCCACAGTTGGGCAAGAAACGATTTCTCGATCATGTGAGCCATCTACTTTTAGTCACCTGTCTCTCCTGAGGATTATAGTTTCCATGCCAAGGGGAATCCCAGTCTCTGTGCATCTCAATAAATGTACTAGATGTGGATTAGCCATTAATGCAGCATTTGAAATGTTGTGTGGGAATTATTAATAATGTCTTATGCTCCAAGTTAGAACTGCTTTCAGCTTTTAATGAACCCTAGAACATATTATTTGTCTTAAATTTTCATAAAAACAGTGAGGCAGGTGAATTTAGATTTATGAAAACAGAAATTCATTATAATGTCCCTCTTTTTTGCTTGATTGAACAGGTACACACATTTATACAGCAGTTGAATTGCTGTATAAAATTAACATAAGACTCAGCATTGTAGCAGTAGACACTAGACAGTATGGTATTAAGACATGGATTTTATTGATTTTTTTTTTTTTTTCAGACAGATGTCATGCTCATAAATGTCCTTACAGAGTGAATAAAGAGCCAACTACACTGCTCTACACAACCCTACAGCAACAACTTTGACAGATTCAATCCCCTCACACTATCAGCAGCAACTTCCTGTTCTTACATACAACCTTCCGCTTGCACGCCACTGTTCTGCAATTCTTCTCAACCAACTGTGAATTGGCTAGATGGTGTGAATACAACAATGTCATCACAGATCAACACCATAAATCCGTCCCTTCTTACCTTCCTTCAATAACATACGTGTTCTCAGGTAGCCATACAATGAAAGCTTTGCATTGTGATGCCACAATAACAGAAGGCACAACTAGTGTACAAAAGTGAAAGATGACAAAACAAACAAAAGGAAACGGAGGTTTGAGAAATGTGAAAGATGACATACTCTGTGCCCTGTTAATGCAAAACTCATTAACATCAGTCCCTCCCCATAGTTAATATCAGCGGGCCCTTCAATTATCCGAAAAACTAAAGTCAAGCCTAGTACCAACAATTCAGTCACAGTAATTCCTCATGTTCATTTTTGTTTGAATTAATAGAATTATTGGCACCAGAAAGAAACTAGCACTAACAATAAATATATTATAAATACTTAATATATCCTAAATTATCTCTATACAATCAGTGGTGTTAATCAGTGCATTTATGTAAACAATTCAAAATGTAAAACAAAACAAATACATAAAATATTAAAGATACTATGTTTCCAGAGTTTTGTAAACAACTCACATTTCTTGAACGTACTGTTGCAATAACCAGAATGCTGTGAGTGGACTACAGGCGGGTACATTCTCTCTCAGCGCGGTTTTAAAAAGGTCTTCACGTTTCAGGATTCTCTGAGATGAAAGTGTTCACCTGCAACATTTTGAATTTTAATCTACACATCCATTCGACACGTGCGGGAGACTACAAGAGCTTTACTACACAGATATATGAAGGATGCGACAATCATTTGTCTGTTTCATCACTTTATGATGTGGTGAACCACACATTTCCTTGTCAGGACCCATAACAAAGTGCATGTATTTGAAATGGAAAATCTGTTGTTTCCTAAGGCTCACCTTAAAATCGCCTTTCTCGGCCCAACCGAATGAATGACACATATCTCATTCTTTTTAGTTCTAGTTGGCTGCAAAAAAAAAAAAAAAAGATCTAAAAATCAACCCACATATTTGTGTAAAATATCTGAAGGGGTTTAACAGGAATAATAGTATTATTTCAGATATAATTTCTCTTAATCAATGAGTAAAACGGTATAAGGCAACAGCAAAATGCCCAAATCATAAATAATAGTTTACTACCAGTGTATGGCTACAGGTGAGACCGACAAAATAAGAGTGAAGCCCTTGTCATATTAAAGAAGAAAGAAAATAAACCACATTTGTACAGGTGAACATAAACCACGTCTAAATGATGGATGTTCACAATAATATAAATACTATATACAATACAGTACCGCCTGGCGGATCTAAAGTGTATACATGAAGCTAGGAGAAAAATCCATTGGTTCTTTGCAACAGTGCCACGGCACTTTAAAGATTAGCCAGGTTAGTACGCGCACCTCTCATGGAGGCTGGTACTGGATTAGCATGTAGGATGTATACACAGACCCACACTAAGACTTTGAACAGGACCTCTCTCTTTTGTCTTTTTTTCATTAAGTTCTTCATTTCATTACTATTGATGTGTATGGACCAAAGGACATGACAGATACTAAAAGTTGTCTCACATGCATGCTATAGACGAAAGACAGTTATTCCGCCATCCGTCTTGAATCTTAAACTTATTTTTTGTGAAGGCATCATTTAGTGATTTTTGTAATGTACAAAAATACAAAACATAACAACTGATAATCCACTCTGAATGTTTTTGTCCGAAGATGGTACACATGCCACTTCCTGTCTTATATGAATCTGTTAGCTAGTCACTTTGAATTACCTATGATATTAATTTGGCAATTGAACAGACAGTGTAGATTTTTTTTTTTTCGTTCTTGCAACTGAGGAGTATAATTTTAGACTCAATCAGATAGATGTAAAACGCCTATATCCGATCATAAAGTTCAACAGGACGTGGACCCATAGGAAGCAACAGAACAAGCGTGTGGTGTTAATGAAGGTCCGAACCACTTTCTACTAACAGGAGCACCCGCTTTCAGTGGCCGGAGGATCCGGCTGTTTGTCCAGCTTAATGTCGATCACTGGAAGGGGGTTGTGTGTCAAGGAAATCAAGGAAATGGTGATAAGTAGCTTTCCTATACACACTGTAAAAAATATTTTTTAAAGTTGTAAATAAAACAAAGATTTTTGAAGTACAAAATACCATTTCAGTCTTTCTACTTCAAAATTTCACATTTAATACAATGTGTTATTTGCAATTTCTTTGTAATTAGTGAAGTGAAATTTACTAACAATTTCTGAGTGAAAATTGTTTCAATGTAAATCCTTTTTTTCAGTATAAACTATTATTGCTATCCCTTATTAAATGTGTCCTATTAAATCTGTCTTTACTTCCAACTATTGTATATGGAGTGAAAACGCATAGTCAAAAAGAAAAAAATGTATAGCAAATATTGATTTTATCATGAAAAGTTGGTGTTACTGAAAAAAGATCCAGGCAGTTGGTAGAGATGGGCTGAAAATAAGGCTTGATGAACAAGCTATTCCATTTTAGACTTACATAATCCATTTTTTTTTCTTTAGAATATATGTGCACCTACAAATCATGCACAATAATATGAGGAAATTTCAAGTTGACTGACTTGAATTGAGTTGAGTGAATTTTAGTTTCACTAGCGGAAACATACAGTAAATGGAAAAATTATGATTGTTTTCAGTTTTCGGAAACTCTCTCTCCATCTGCCATTGGTCGATTTGCAGTGTTTAGATGGACAGGATGCCTAAACAAACATTTTGATTGCACCACAGAGCCAAGAGTTTATATTTTCCAGGGAAATCATCCTAAAAATGGCTTACTCATTTAGTTTACTCGTTTTGTCTCTGCATGTTAAGCTGGGGCACATCCTCAAAAACAACACATATCACCTTTAAATGTCACGCATTAAAGGATACTTCCTTCTTTGTTATTATCATCCAAGCTCTCCATTCCGGGCAAAGCAGCAGCCACTCGCCGAAACAACTGATAAACCAAACAGAAAGAGAATGAAATCAGATAAAGATTTTTTTTTTCCAGAGCGGACTGGTATAGCTAAAGCCCTATGGGCAACAATTCAGTGGCTAAATCAAATCTTTTTAGAGCTTTCCATGTGTCATGTTACAGAGCATGAGCTCAATTAAATTACTCTATTGGATCAAATCTATTTGCCTTTGTAACGCTCTGAGACTCACCTGTTTAACATTGCTGCCAGTCTTTGCGCTAGTCTCGATAAACATCACATTCAGCTCTTTGGCCCGCTGCTCCCCCTCCTCTATAGTGATTTGCCTATCAGAGCAAATGCCATCGTAATGTGTTAAAGTAAAGTAAAATGATAATTTTTAATAAATTAATTGAATACATTAAAAAAAATAAGGTATTGACATTTACAAATGAAGAATTCTAGCACACAAAAAATAATATATTGATGTTAATGAAAATGTTAATATTAGGGCTGGGTTAAAAATAACGATTTCTCAATTTTAATCGATTCTCATTTTGAAGAACTGATATCGATTCTTAAATCCCAATCGATCCTTCAGTCTATGCTGTTTTCTGTTAATGGATGAACAAAACATTGTAGCGCACCTCCCATCCAATATAAAACCTTTGTGCTTTGTTACTTCTGATATGAAGTCTCAGCTTTCAAATTCTGCCAATTTTATTATGAAATTCAAACAATAAATACCATTTTGGCATGACAAATTGCTCTAGCACCTCAGTTGCAGCGTGAAGCGCACATGAACGGATCATCTTTTTTCCACTTTACTACTAGTTATAGCATGAAATAAACATGAACATCAGAAGGAATGTTAAAAGAAACAGTCCAAACTTACTGAAATCAGTATCATTACATATAATCAATTGCTCAATCATGTTTCAACCACCAAAAGATGTCAAAAAAACAGCTTGTAAACAATGTCAGGTAATCTTACATTTACCTTAGAAAACCATTCAAAACTCATTAGTCAGCTACAAAAATGTAAAAACTTCCTTTTGTGTAATTTAAATCTAAGTAGCCTACAAATCAGTTCATTTTAACCTTTAATATTATAATATTATTGTGATGTATCAACTGGGGTCCCCTGTTGTATTTTTTTTTTTTGAGGAAATTTGCCATGTACTGTACCTGATAGGCCTGAATTAATCGATATAGAATCGAACTGAATCGAATCAGAAGTGTGTGAATCGAAATTGAATCGCATTGTGAAATTTGTGTCAATGCCCAGCCCTAGTTAATAATATCAATGACTCCACCTCTTTTCCTCTAGGTCAGTTTTGTTGCCGACCAGCATGATAATGACATCACTTCCCCTCTCTGTTCTGACATCATCAATCCACTTGGAGGTTAACTGGAATGAATTGATATCTGGAGCAAGAGAAGAAAAAATATCAGTTTAATTGGAACATCTAGTGATTTTGTTAAATGCCTTTTTCAACATAGCAACACGAAAGCAGTTGCTTTTACATGTTTCATTTAATCGCTTAAAGTGTGTATGAGTGCATGTGTGCAGCTCACTTGTGATATCATACACCACCACAGCCACTGTGGAGTCTCTAATGTAGCTCGGGATAAGACTCCTGAATCGCTCCTGCCCTGCAGTGTCCCATAGCTGTAACCTCACCTGCAAAAAAAGACATACTTGTAGAAACTGCACTGTTTATGTGTGTATATATATATATATATATATTAAATATAGTTAGTTTCAAAGTTTCTTACAGTTCGGTCCTCCAGATACATGGTTTTTGATAAAAAGTCAATTCCAATAGTTGCCTGTAATGACAACAAGATTCAAAGTAAGATACAAAATAACATAGACATCTGAAAAATACTTTGTAAACTTCTACATTAATGTATGCACAAAAAAAGATAGTATACCTGATAAGTGTTGTCAAAACTGTCATACATGAACCTTGTTATCAGCGATGTTTTCCCAACTGTAGCATAAACCAACAAAAACAGGATAATGTTCAGATTTAGATGAATCACACACAGTTAATGACTTTTTTGTCCTGACATAACCCTATACACTGTGTTTCCATTAATTGAATTACACTACCATACTGCAACATATGCTGAAACAAAGCACTGTCTTAATCTCTGTCCTTCAAATGACAGTACATTTCTTGAGGATTACACAGAGAATTACTGTCATTTGGACTTCACTGTTATTTAGAGAAAAAATGGCTTGAAAATGCAGCAGTTGCATGACAGCAAAATCCCTGAGTACATATTTCATACACTCACTACATGACTGCTTTTTTCAGGCCGATCTGGTCAGGCCTGTTTGTCAGGCTGAGCTGAGATACTAAAATAATCAAACAGCACAATGCCAATAGTTATCCTGGAGCTCATAGAACGAGGGGGAATAATGGTCCCATTCTTCTCTGGAAGGATGAGGGTTTTTCTGCTTATATCTTCTAACAAGATCAACCAAATCTGACCAGCAGTTAGATTCAGGACCATGGACAGCAGAAGACAAGTGGTCTTTTGACATTAAAGAGACATTTCGCCCAAACCATGTTAGCATTTACTCACTCTCATGTTGCTCCAAACCTGCATGACTTAATTTTTTCACGAACTATTCAATTTCATTATATAGAAAAAAAGATGAGTGGTGACTGAGAATGTCATTCCTCCTAACATCCCCTTTTGTGTTCCACAGAAAAAATAAAAGTTTAACAACATAAAGGTGAATAAATTATTATTAAATTGGCATACCATCATGGAAAAAAATATTTTTCTTGCATGTGTGGTAATATTTATCATCATATACAGGTTGCACTGGATTTATGATTTCATTCTCATAGATAAGATGCAGACAGCTGTCTCTCTGGGAATTTAGTCTTAATTCCTGCAATTAAAAATTGTGATTAAATGCTCTTCCATACTGTATATAGGGCCCTCTGCCTGACTGGCTGTCCATTTTCTCCATACAAACAGTGAATGATGAAGACATAACCACTGTATCAGGAGCTATAAGCATTACTAGATAATGTATGGCAAATATATGCATACTCAAGACAAAAAAATATCTCAAGAACACGTGAACTTTACGGTGACGCCATGTTCAGTGTTATATTTTGCAATGTTTGGATGTCCAGTCATCAAATGACAGACATGATCTCAAATGCCCGTCTGATTACGTCTTCACAAACACCGACAGTGACAGTGACACTGATAACACCATCATACAGCCAAATGAATATACCAAGATATCTATTCCCATTATATAGTCTGATCTTATGACTGCTCATAAAATGATGCGTGAGGTTTTTATTTTTGCTCTGCTGAAGAATCCCACAGACACTGACTGCCAACCTGGGTGTGTCTCCTGTAGACACACGGGAAATGCAAAGCCTCTGCGCCTTTCTGTTTCGTGACATATTAAATCAGTGGATGTTTACTGGGACATCTAGACAAATAAAGCGATTTACATATCTTTCGAATGAAATATTTCATATCATTTGTTTTGAGCGATTTAGACTGCGCTAGAATATAAGCGATCAATAATCAGACCCTCTTCCTCCAATGGAAAAATGCAAGTGACAATCATAACAGTTGTTCAAATAACGATTATATCACGTTATATTCACAGATGGATGTTTAGTAGTGTAATGACGCTGCATAGCTATACATTTTTATGACTAATCAAAAATTAAACATATGCAACCGACTTGTTTGACAGGGAATCGATTATAGAGATAATAACATCGTTTGAAATAACACCATAAACAAGCAGATACGCAAAAGACTCAACAACATACTAATGTACTTCATACATGTGTTGAAAGGTTAATGGGTTCGTCTAAACCCAGTCGTGGCAAACCCAAAGACTTACCGCTTTGCTCCCCTAGAAAAACAAGTTTGAATTTCCGTAAAGGGTTCCCAAAGTCACTTCCCATGGACATGATTGCTTTAATGACACAGTTGTTATGGATTAATATGTACAGGTGATACCAGTCTTGCGAGAATGCAGATGGATAATCTTCGGTCGCGAATCGATGGATATTGCAGTACTGCTCCGCGATGTCAATTCTCCAGCCCTGTGCGCATGCGCAGCGGTGGCGATACGCCCGTCTGATATCACTGTGTGTTTACGGAAACGTCTCCGTAAACTCTCCTTGCACACTAAACCGCAGGCCACGCATCCGTTCACCAATGCTTGCATCTGTATCTCTAAGCGCAGCGCATATTTATATACTTTTAACGCCTTTTTGGTGTCTTTTGCAGACACTCGAAGACTGCATTTAGACCTAAGCTGTCTCTATATAAACCCATACGTGTTCAAGTGAATAATTTTGAATGGAAGGTGTTAAACAAAATGTTGCAAACTCTTTGTCTTTGTTCACATTACTATGTAAAATTTGTGACATCAATAGGCTATATAGAAAATAAGAAACATTAAACTTAGTAATTTATACAGTAACTAATAAACTAACTTATAAAGTAACTAATATAGTAAAAGCAATTAAATAAAGAGAATATTTTTGTATTATCTATGGGTTTTTGACTTTGTTGGTAGAGCAAAGAGGAAAATTAAGGGAGAGACATAGGCTAATTCAAACCAGGATTCACATGATGAGCATCATGTTTAGAAATGCCATAGGTCCAACTATGTGTTTTAACATTTAATACATTTTATTTTGATATCAAAGACAAAACTGCAAGCAGTAAAATATGCAAATTATATCACCAAATATGCCTTTTTGACCTGTAGGATTATTTATAAATCATCTTCCAGTAGTACATTCTAGTCTGAAGAGATGAAAAATAAGGGAGCAAAGTTTTAAAGTAGAGACATATTTGATGTTTTTTTTTTTCAGCAGATAAATAGCAAAATTGAAGACTTACAGAAATCTGTGCAGAATGTTGTGCAACAGTGGAGGATGATATTAAAATGTATCCAAATTAAATTCAAGACTGTGTCTAATATTAGTGGTGAGATCATTACTTTGTCCTGGAAACTTCAATGCATGTTATATATCCTGACAAGTCTGTTTGTCTGCAACAGCCCTGGGGCAAAAAAAGACTAAACTAGGTTGTCTTTACTGGAGATGACATTGACAATAAAATCACAAAAACATCACTTCAAATGTATAAAATAACTCTCATTTAGTAGTTTTATATTATATTATACTGAACAATGCTCTTTAGGATACAGAACATATAGCATGGAAGTCTGTATATTGTCCGATGCAAATCCAGGACTATACTGCATAGCACTGCTGTTATATAATGAGTGTTACACTCCATCTTATACACGTTTCACCACTCCCTCAGGGCAGTCTGAACATCCTTGCTGGACACGCACACATTTCACCCAACATTGTACATGAATGTTAAAGGGTTAGTTCACCCAAAAATGAAAATTTTGTCATTAATTACTCACCCTCATGTCGTTCCACACCCGTAAGACTTTCGTTCATCTTCGGAACACAAATTAAGATATTTTTGATGAAATCCAAGAGCTCTTTGACCCTTCCAAAGACAGCAATTTAACTACCACTTTCAAGGTCCAGAAAATAGGTAAAAATATCATTAAAATCCATGTGACTGCAGTGGTTCAACCTTAATTTTTATAAAGCAACGAGAGTACTTTTTGTGACTTTATTCAACAGCGTCTTCTCTTCGGTGTCATTCTCCTACATCGTTTAGTACCTTTCTGGACCTTGAAAGTGGTGGTTAAATTGCTGTCTATGGAGGAGTCAGAGAGCTCTCGGATTTCATCAAAAATATCTTAAATTTGTTTTCCGAAGATGAACAAAGGTCTTACAGGGTGAGTAATTAATGACAGAATTTTCATTTTTGGGTAAACTAACCCTTCAGTGAAGTATAGGTCAGATTGTTTCTTGTGAAAGAAAGTGTAGCAGGAAGTTATCAGGGAATCAGAAGTGATTAATCACACAAAACAGTGCTTTTCAAACAAAATAAAGGTTTATTTATAAAAGAGATAGGACAAACATCAAAATTTGTGAAATGCACATGGCTGTAAGACTGTTTTGGCCAGATTCTTATCATTGTATAATAATCATGGTTTTTATTTATAAGGTACGTTTTACCTGATGCTGCATTACAAAGTACTAAATAACACACAGTAGTCATAGTCTTTGTCATTCATTTATCTGTATTCAAAATGCATGTCAAAATAATTATTCAAAATTATTTCGTATTCAAAATAATTATCAATTATATTGTGTTCATATACAGTATAAACCATCACCGCATTCAAAATTATCAAAAATCAAACAACTCTGCTTCTTTCTCCTTCCAGAAGGTGAAACTACGATCAATATATTTACAAATTTCATCATTACTAAACATTGAGAAATCATTGCTTCCATCTCTGCTGAGATGTCCTCCATCAACTGGTATGGTATTCTCAATGATAACTTGCGGCACAACTTTAACCTCAGCACAAGAATCCTTCACAGACTCCTTGGAAACTCCATTTTCTCTTTTCCCAAAGTACTGCATTTTGATGTCTTCAAAACCATCTTTCCACTCGCGTCTCCCAGCCTCAATGTCCTTGAGGACGGCCCTGTGGAAGTCTCGGACTGTCTCCCAGGGAAAGTTCCCTATGTGGTCAAACACCTCAAAGCATAATAGGTGCCTCATCTTGCGTTCTTCAGCTGGGAGGTCCTGCTCAAGAATGTGAAAATACCCAAGCATGAACAGGTCAAGGGTCAGGCTGTCATAACCAACAGGAGCACCGTCCACACGTGGAAGGAACTGCTCAGGCGAGTAGGTCACACGCTTCCTCTGGAGGCTTCGAATCTGTCGTGATGGGACCCCTGAGGCGACGCGTTTCCAGTTGCTGATCATCTTGTCTATTGCGGTTCTTTGCCTGTAGAGATGATACAGTGATCTGGTTCCTGGCTTGGATACTGGAGTTGTTATTCCTTCTCCTGTAAGAGTGCCAAGCTCTTGTTTCATCTTGGCTCGCACTGATATTGCATACGCAGACCTTTTCCAGTGGCTCAAAAAGAGGACAACTATACGTTCCTTCCGCAAGCAGGTGGTCTCCATCACTTTAGTTGCATCTTTGCCCAGTGCCTGTTGGCATTTTATGGCACTGTCATTAACGTGATTTATGTCAGTGCTTTGGATTGTCCCCATGGACTGCTCATTTCGATTTGTTGATGTAGACAGTTTTTGCTGCCTTGAGTCAGATGTGTTGTTTAAAAGGCCAGAAAATGGGTAGATGTTTCTTATCTGACCTTCAAAGTTGGACCTTAAATTTCTCACAGAAACTCCTGACTGCTGGATCTCCAGTTCCACCTTCTGCCTTCGTCCTCTGATTGAACTTTGCCTCTCTGGCTGGTATGTGAAGACCGATGCCAGATCCGTGTTACAGATCCCATTCTCACAGTTTGTTTCTGAGAGGTTCGTTAGGAGCAGTGACATGCTCTTTACTATATTTGAGATACGATTGTACCACACTGGAAGAGGCAGAGATTCCTCCATGTTTGGGAGCTGCTGGCACTGGTTGTTGACGGTGATATTAACAATGGGAGCAGGAAGGATGGTCCTAAGTTCCTCCGCCAGCCGGGCAAGCTCTAGTTCATAGGCCTGGCATCGTTTTTGAAGGGAAATTGTTTCAATCTGTCCCTCCAAGTAGACCAGGTCATCTTCAGTAAGCAGTTCTCCAAAGGGGCCCAAAATTACATTGTGTACTTGGGAATACCGCCAACCATCCACCTCAGTATGTTTGTCACTGTTGTCCTGTATAGGGTGAAACAATTGTTATTGTCATATTGTATGACATAGAGTGTTATGGAAGGACATTTTTTGTTGGAGGGGTTTGAGCAGTTTACTTTTCTGCAGTGGTTGTCTTCGTTCTGCAGTCGAGCCTGAAGTTTGCGCACCATAACCTGCCTCTTCCATTCAGCAATGGGCCTCCCGTTCTCATCATGAGTCGGGATCAGAGAATCAATGTCAGCAAGATTTGCTTCCAACTCTGCAAGCGGAACAATTCCATTCTCTCCTTTCTGTGAACAGATTCATACAAACTCATATAGATTAACCTGTGATTATGATTTCACTATACTGCCTCAGTTACAAATAAACACATTCACGTCAAGTCAAAATAAAGTGGCATTTTACTATTTTATATTTGTACATTCAGACCTGAATGTAAATTTACCCTCTTGAAGCACTGAAGACACCCACTTTTGATCAAGTTGAGGTCAAGTTCTAATCAAGTGCTCAGTTTGTAAATGAAATTACTGATGAATGTTCATTGATGATTTTTTTTTTTTTGATATCATATGATTTGTACAGTAAAATGTGCATCATGGCAATAATTATGAGCTCAGGTTAGAAACCTGAAGATTTTTAAGAGGCTGCATAATCAACCAGTACAGTAAGTCTAAGCCTATAATAGCCTATTTCTGCCACAGAATTAAAAACAAGTCTACACTTTGATGACAAATTATGAAGAAACTTGTTTTCTTTAGAATAACATGCACTGATGATGTGAGGACAATAAGAAAGATAAGAAAGTAAATTGGGTAAATTGTGATTTCATGTTGAGGCTATAGCACATACATTTATTGTTTGTCCAGTGAAGACCGCTGTGATTCCTGCTTGTCTCAGTGACCTCATGGACTTATGAGATAAAACCGTCTCCTCTTCCTCAAGGTGTTTCCTCGTGTTAAATGAAGTTACAACTATACACCAAAGACAGAGAAAATGAGTTAACTTTAGATATATATTTTCGTATTATGGATGTTGTCATTTAGAGATCTGTAAAGATCTAAGATCATACACTCTAAAAAATGCTGGGTTAAAAACAACCCAAGCTGGGTTGAAAATGAACAAACCCAGTGATTGGGTTAAATGAACAGTTTATTGAATAATAATTAAACAATAATATTTGCTTATTAATAAATGTTCACTTTTTGATTGTTATTGTTGCCTCTATAGTAATTAAGTGTCTAATTTGGGGTTCATTTTAAGTCAGTCATATAGTTATTTTTATTTACAAATAAATACAATTAACCCAATCGCTGGGTTTGTCCATTTTCAGCATTTTTTAGAGTGTATACTCTCGCCTGAGCTGAACACGTGCAGGGTCATGCACTCTCACCGGTAGAGGCCACTTGCATGTGTTGAATGGTTCCAGCTCCAGCTCTCTTAGCCTGTGACGAGGCTGGTGATGCGGTTGAAGTATCCAGACATGCTGGAGAGGGACGAGGCTGGGGAGGCACTTCATTCACCGGCTGCTAGGAACACCAAAACAGCCGAATTGATTGAGAACAAGTGTGACTTGTCATGTTTGCTTAATAAAATCAGTTTATAATAAAAAAAATCATCACCTTGTTATTTTCCATCCAGCCACTATGTCCAAGTTCACAGGACTGGTTGTTGATGTCCTGGTAGGGGTTGGTTGTATTAAACAAGGTCCTTTCCTCCTCTATGACAACAATGTCTGCAGACTGCTGGAGTAATAAGATAAGAAAGCAATAAGAGAAGTGTTTTTCTGAATTTAAGCTTAATTTCTTCATAGCAAACTGGTGCAAAATACAGGCCTTGAAGCACAATGTACATTCTGATCTGCCCCCAGTGAGTGAAACAGGAGCTCAAACTGTTTAGTATAGCAGACCTCCCACTTGGTTAACAAAGGAAAACTGCCTATAGAGTTCAGTCATCCGATCGGATGGTTCAGATGACCCATACCTGCAATTGCAGTGATTGACTTCTCTTATGGCCACTTGTGAACTCTCTTCTTGCTTTTAAAGCTTGCTCAATTATTTTTTAACATTCATAATGTGCCATACAGTACATTACAGCAGCAGAAAATTAATACACTGTACGCCAAAAACAAAAAATGCCAAAATGTTGGGGTCAGTAAGTTTTTTTAAAAATCTGTTCATCAAAAAAACCTGAAAAGAATGACCACTCTTTCCACAAAAATATTAAGCAACATAACTGTTTTCAACACTGATTATAATAAGAAATATTTCCTGAGCACAAATGTTACCATCTTTACCTTAATTTTTACTTACACTATAATGACAGGATGTTATTAGTCATGCTTAAATATATAAATCTTTCTTGATAACATTTAATTTTCAACATTTCTTTTTCTTATTCTCACCATAAAGAGAAAACTTCTCTATGAAAACTTATCTAAAACTTAGATATGCACAATATTTTCCCAAAGACAGTTGTTTTTTTTTTAAATCTGATATTGATTTTACAGTTTTAGAGAAGCATTACTGAGAACACCCCCCAAAAAAACCTCTTAAATCATATGATTCCTCTGTAAATTTAAAGATATTTCAAAGATTATTTTCTAAGCAGTATTATTTTTTATTGATGTATAAAATCCTACACATATAATTAATAGGTTACACATCATAAAAAATATTTTAAAAAGTAAAAGAATGCTGAATGATGATGTTTATAAAATCTGAAATAACTTACAGTCCACAGCTTCACCAGTGAAGTCTTCACAAGTATAACAGCTGAGTGTAATGAGAGCAGCCACAATCACATCAGTGCTCCAGCCATCCAGTGGCCAAATGCTTAAGGATCAGCACACTATAAACAGTGAGCTCAGACAGGAGGTCTTCATAGTAAAGTATGAATAATTAAAGGGTGGGATTAGGTGAACAGTTTAAAGGTCTAAAGGCTGCCACACGTTCCTTGCCACGCTTCTTAAATTCCCCAAAACACAAGTGTGTGTGTGTTTCTCACTATTCTTTTTCCTTTACTGAACTTCAGTCACTAAACACTATTTGCTGTTCTGAATGTCTTGTAATGTGGTAAGAGAATTACTTCAGTTCCACAAAAGGGCAAAAATCAAAGAACAGGTCTTGATGGTGAATCGATACACGTACATGAACAGACAGTTCTAATCTCTATTGTGGTGTCACGTTAATATCTGTACGTAACTAATTTGCCGTTACGCATATTTAAAAGAGCTTCATTTAATACCTCTGTCACAGGCACTTCAACCGACCAGGAGCAAAGAGGTCAATACACATCAGTTACACAGACGATTACATATGCAGGAGGAACAGATCAGGCAATTCTATCTAAGCATCAGATCATACCAATTCTATTCACTTGCAGGCACTTCATGTAGGCTATATTATATTATATTTTTTTATTAAATATGGAAAAACTTCACTTACACTCAAGTAAGATTTTTTTCCCCAAAGTATGTCAATTTTACATTTGAATTTGTACATTTGTACACTTATTTCATATATATATATATATATATATATATATATATATAAATGAAACATGGTTTCACTGGAGATATGCTGTAGAGAAAATTGTCCTATATAAATTATTTTACATTTTAGTGAATGATTGTGAATGAATGTTTTGAACTATATTAGAATTAACCAGTCTATTTTGCATTATGTCCGCCCTTTTCTTCATTAGCTTTCTGTGGTAATAATTAAACTGATCTTATGTAATTATTCCTCCTGTAAACAATAATTATTGTCAAGAACCCCACCGTGCTGCTCACACTCTCCTTTGGGGAGACCCTTACACACAGAACAAGCTGTCAGATCTATTGCTATGCCAGCATAAACAAACAAAACATCAGCACACAAACTGGTGAGAAAGGCACATCTCTCTCTCGTCGGTTTTGTGATCGATTGACCGAGCATGAGCGACTCCAAACACACAGGAGTAAAATGCCCTCTGACAAACCAACTGACTGCGTTTATAAGCCTCTGACACCTGAGACGGAGGATCTTATATCGTCCTCACCCCTGGGGCTCTGGAGCTCGTGCTGAGAGGGGCGTGAGTGATAGCTGATAGGTCCTTCATGCACCAACCAGACAGTACTAAGTGTCTTGCTAATTAGCTTGTGTCAGGCCATAACGTTTTAATATGCCATCGTAGTTATGCTATCAAAAGAAAGGATGACGCTTGCATAGTTTCCACTTCATTTATGAACAAATGACGTATCTGATGCCCTTTTGCAAAGGAGTGACAAAGGAGGCGGAGCTAAACTATATATTTATGATGCTATATCAGAAGTCTTGTTCATCGTTCTCTCGACTGGATTCTGACCTTTTGTCCATCACTCATGTAATGGATGACATAAAATGTCTACCTATGCTCTTTAAATATTCAGTCTACAAATGCACTAAAGGACCAGGCAATTAAATCATTAGATTTCATGCTACAATTGATATTTTCCTTGAATTGTCCAATGACAACATTCTCCAAGAGAATAAATACACTTGTCAACACTTTTACTCTTAGCAGACATGGATCAAATTATAATCAAATTATTAATGCCTCTGTTATTAAAGGATTAAAGGTATCCGTTCAGCCTTCTGAATAGGATGTTCCTGTGAAGAATATCTTGTCCCATATCTGATAAATAATGGAATCAGCTGGCCACAATGTGGGGTTTAATAAATGCACTTTAATATGTGTTCCTTGTCCTCTATTTTGTAGCATGACTCAGCCAATATGAGCTATTTCATTAGCTCAATATATTCATGCTAGAGAAGTACAGTGTTTGTCTGTAGGTGGCAGTAACAGATTGCAATTACAAGGTGGAGCCTTACCAAAAACCAGACCATCAGCTGTCAATGTTTGCAATATTAATGGGTGTAAAGTACTTGAGTAAATGTACTTAATTGCTATACTTAAGTATTATAATTAAATGTGGGAAACTTGTTTACCTGAGTGTGTAATCTGACTTTAAAAATGCGTAAGATTTTGACACAGTATCCATACCTAACAGTTCAACAGTTTGGGTTTGTAAGAGATATTTTTTAAAGAGATCTCTTATCCCCACCAAGGCTGCATTCATTTGATCAGCAGTAATATTGTGAAATATTATCACAATTTAAAATAACGTTTTTCTATTTGAATATATTTTAAAATGTCATTTATTCCTGTGATGGCAAAGCTGAATTTTCAGCATCATTACTCTAGTCTTAAGTGTCACATGACCAGAAATCATTCTAATATGCTGATTTTCTGTTCAAGAATGTTGACAACTGTTGTGCTGCGTAATATTTTTGTGGAAACCGTGAATTTTTCAGGATTCTTTGGATTATAGAAAGTTCAAAAGAACAGCATTTATTTGAAATAGAAATCTGCTGGAACATTATAAATGTCTTAACTGTTATTTTTGATCCATTTAATGTGTCCTTGCTGAATAGAAGTATTCATTTCTTTCAAATAAAATCTTACTGACCACCAAATATTTGAACATTAGTGTATATATCAAAGAAACTATGAAAATGGACAGAATTAACTATGTAAAAACATCTTATCTAATTAAAAAAAATGCTTGCAGTTAAAGAAGTTGTGCTGAGGAAAGTACTAATTATCTTACATGAGCATCAGCATCACGGAGGAAGTTGGCACAATCATGATAGCCATTGTATTCTGCCAGATCCACTGCAGTAAACCCATCTGAATCTCTCTCCAGTGGACTGATGTGATTATTCAGCAGCACTCGGCAGCACTGAAAGAAAGAGATTACAGCTGTCATTCAAAACCTCTGTGAAAGCATTTCAAACACTACTTAAACTGTATAATTCTCAGAGTGATCATGATAAGAATTTGTGATTGGAACTGAAGGAACAGTGACAGACACCTCCAGTTCTCCATTCTCTGCTGCATCATGCAGGGGGGTCCCACCCCAGAGGTCTTTTAGGACTTTTGCTCCCATCAGTAAGAGACGCTGTACAATGCGATGGTGGCCCTCGCTAGCGGCGAAGTGCAGTGCTGTGGCTCCATCTCTGTCCTGACAGGACAGATCCAGATCTGTGAAGGAGGCCTGAAGACCCATAGCAGAGACAGAGTCAGCAATAACTCTTATACAACACTCAAATACATTCAATGAAAACCTGAGTGAAAACATGACAAAGTGACTGAAGAAGCTGTAACTTACCAGCCAGACCACCAAGGCGTGGTGTCCCATGTGGGCAGCTGCATGCAATACAGTCATGCCATCTTTGGCCTGCACATGGACATTTGCACCACAGTCCTTCACCAGATATTCAACCACATGCAGATGCCCCTCCTGACAGGCTAGATACAAAGGTGTGGCCCCAGTACCTGTCTGGCAGTCCACACACCTGCACAAATAATACATTTTAGACTTTGCACCTATAGACAGCATAATAGTTGACAGTTGACCTTAATATGATTATAACTCATTTCAGTCATTTCAGTGAAGTGTCAGGTATGTTTACACTCATGTTCATCAATTGGAATGAATCCAAGCCGATCTGATTTTGAAAATTCTGATTATTTAAACCCTAAACTTTACAATCCAATATACATATCTGTTTACATGTGTATTGCATGTATTCCAAACAAAACTATGCCCAGTCGCTGTGTTCAGAAAGAGTATAATTGTCGTTTTTGCTGAAAAAATGCTGACATATATGTCTGAAAAGCTATTTCAGCAAATATTTAGTAAATATTTAGTCTCCTCCACTGACCAAACTATGCACCTTCGTAAGACGTAAAACGTATGTAAATATATACATCACAGCACTGTGTATACAGTATGTGAAAGATATTTGTGAACTTGATTGAGAAAATAGTCGGATTCAATCATTTACATGCTTAAAGGGATAGTTCACCCAAAAATGAAAATTCTGTCATCATTTACTCGCCCTCATGTAGTTCCAAACTTGTATGAATTTCTTTGTTTTGCTAAACACAAAGGAAGATATTTGGAAGAATGTCATTGACTACCATAGTATTTATTTTTCCTACTATGGTAGTAAATGGGATCTGTTTGGTTACTGACATTCTTAAATAGCATCCATTTCATAACTGATCTCATTATTTCAGATCAAAATTTCATTCAGATTAAGCTCAGTTGGATCAATTGTAGTGTTTACAAGAAGGCTTTTCAATAGGATTCAGCCATCACTCCTACTTACAGATTATGTGGTTGCATGTAAACGTAGCTAGTAAAAGGTATACGTTCTATTGCATCATTAAGTAGAAGTTGGTAGCTATGCAGGTGTACAGTAAACACACAAGTGGCGTCATGTGGCAGGTAAGAGGCTCCTCATGTATTATAGAGGACAGAGCCCAGATGGTGGGTTTGACATGTGTTGGATGACCTTTTCCCAGCCTCCCTGATGAGCAATAGCTCCCAAGAAATGGCAACGTGACTCTAAACTGCTGTCTTCATGTGTATTTGTGCAAATATGATGACCCATGGTTTTGCCCATACACAAGCATCTGGCAGCATCTAACAGTAGCGATGCTAACTAAACTATATTTTTGACCAAGTGACTGTAGCTCAACTGTTTTAAAAATAATGTAGCTTTTCTGGTTACAAGTTTCTTTTTTTGATTACGACACTACTATGAAATGGTCCTTTTGTCTATGGAAGTCCATTTCTGCCACATAATAAGAAAAAATCATGCTTTGGCCAATCATAATTATGACGGCTATAAGTATGACCTAAAAGGTCATAATTACAAGAAACTATGTAATAAATATGAAATATAAAGTCAAAATTATGAGATACATCAATTATGAGATACAAATTTAAATTTTAAAAATACTAAGTCAATTTTGACAGACATTTTTATGAATGTCATAATTTTATGAAAGTCATAATTGTTTTTGTGTCATAATTTTGACTCTCTCATGATTGACTTATGTCATTATTTTGACATTTTATCTCATAATTATGAATTTCTATGTCATAATTTTGATTTACCAAAGTATGGCATAGGCTTCGCATATATGTGGCATTAAAATGTCTGATTCATTCAAATAAATTGGTTCATCTGAAACAGTTCTCTCTAATATATAGCATTCAAAAGCCTGATTGATTTTAATTAATCAATTCATAATAAATGGTCCTTTCTCTGATATAGCGTATGACAGTCTGATTCATTCTGAATTGGTTCATTTGAGTTCAAATTAAATAACAATTCACCATTTGTTCTTTTTATTTATATGCTGTCGTTCTTTACAGTTTTCGACTCATTTATATAAATTAATTAAATTATATTCTTTTAATTTATATTTATGTATATTTATAGGCTATTTATCATAACTGAGATTCCAAAATGAAAGTTTTGTCATTACTCACCCTCATGCCGTTCCAAACCTGTATGATCTGCAGAACACAAAAGAAGATATTTTGAAGAAAGCTGCTAACCAGTTTTGGTTACCATTGACTTCAGTGAGAACAAAAAAAAAAACAACACCACATTTTTCAAAATATCTTCTTTTGTGTGTCTGGAAAGTCTGAAATAATGTGAGGGTGAGTGAACAATGACAGAATTGCATCAATGTAGTTGAAACACCTTTTGTTGGTGGTTTGTAGCCAACTACATTTTTCAAAAGAGCAGTCTGCCTGTAGTATGCTTTAAATTATGAGAAGCTTCTAACTTCACAAGCTAAAAGTATACATACTGTACTGAAAGGTGAATTAAAGTGAAAGCTTTTAGCCAGTCGGGGATGACGTAACAGTCTGTGAGCCTCACCGCGGGGAGCTGGACATGAGCAGTTTGAGGGAGGTGAGATCTCCGCTGGCTGCTGCGTAATGGACAGGTTGAGCTCCACAATCTGTCTCTGCCTCTGTGCTGCTTCCCTCAAACAACAGCCACTGTACTGCCTCCGCATGGCCAAATCTGGCAGCCAGGTGCAGGGCCGTCGCTCCCTCGCCATCACGATCCTGTAGGCCAAAACACAGACAAACGTCAGCATCCAATACTCAGTTTGAAGAAGTCTGAATTATGGGCATAGTAAGTAGTACATCACAGTGACCTTTTAATACACTGATACGCCATTATACCATCAGTGATATTAATAAAAGAGATGCTTGTTTGCTCACATTGCACATCCATCATCAATGACCTGTGTAATTGACAGTAAAGGAAACTGACACAGCAGCCCATCCTCAAGAACACCATCAATCCCTTTGTCAAATGTAATTTTTCTCTCAATTTATCATGGTACTCACCTCAATCCCACACTTCTCCTGTCTCAGCAGCCACTGCAGCTCCCGCACGTGCCCGGTGGCAGCAGCATCATGGGCGGCCGTAGCTCCATTTCTGGTACGGGTGTGGCAGGGGAAACAAACTTCGATCACCAAAAACTCCAGGCAGCCCAGTTGCCCGCAGCGGGCGGCGTGGTGGACAGGTGAAGCTCCCTGGGTGTCTGTGATGGCTGGATTGAGGCTTCCGGACACATGCAGGGCCCTCAGAGTCTCCACATCCCCCTCACGAGCTGCCTGAATGGCCTTGTGGAGCACCATGCTAGACCTCGGCCAGTCGAAACAAAAGTGGCAGGGGTCCTTGGATTGTGCCCAGCTATCGCTCTCGCTCTCTCTCTAAAATGATACCTGAGCTTGCTGACAGATGTCCATGGGAGAGATGAAGGGGGTGGATAGCACTGAGCCAGAAATGTAATGAGAGCCCTCATGTGAAAATATACATCCGCTTATATTCCCAGATACAATAACAAATGCTCCGCTTAAGAACAATGTGCGTTGAATGGTAACATATTTAGACATTAGTTTAGCATGTGCAGGATGATGTTGCATCATCTAATGCGTTATTAAGGGAAATAAATAGAAACATTTGCTAATTTAGTTGTCATTGCATAACAAAAAATGTAAAATGGTTCAAAGAGGGGTACTTACCACTGGGGTAAGAAGCCCTTTTCTAATAATTCTTATTAATAATTAGAGATTTTTTAAAGTGTTATTAATGTAAAATACTAAATCAATTCTATTTAATTTTTTTTTTTGACAATTTAGTTAAATAGCTGAATAATTGAATAATCAATGACAAGCAAAGCAAAATCCCAATAAAAGGGGTTCATCTGATAATTATTCTGTGATTTATATGCATATTTAATCACCTATATATTTTTATATACAGTGGGTACGGAAAGTATTCAGACCCCCTTACATTTTTCACTCTTTGTTATATTGCAGCCATTTGCTAAAATCATTTAAGTTCATTTTTTTTCCTCGTTAATGTACACACAGCACCCCATATTGACAGAAAAACACAGAATTGTTGACATTTTTGCAGATTTATTAAAAAAGAAAAACTGAAATATCACATGGTCCTAAGTATTCAGACCCTTTGCTGTGACACTCATATATTTAACTCAGGTGCTGTCCATTTCTTCTGATCATCCTTGAGATGGTTCTATACCTTCATTTGAGTTCAGCTGTGTTTGATTATACTGATTGGACTTGATTAGGAAAGCCACACACCTGTCTATATAAGACCTTACAGCTCACAGTGCATGTCAGAGCAAATGAGAATCATGAGGTCAAAGGAACTGCCTGAAGAGCTCAGAGACAGAATTGTGGCAAGGCACAGATCTGGCCAAGGTTACAAAAACATTTCTGCTGCACTTAAGGTTCCTAAGAGCACAGTGGCCTCCATAATCCTTAAATGGAAGACGTTTGGGACGACCAGAACCCTTCCTTGAGCTGGCCGTCCGGCCAAACTGAGCTATCGGGGGAGAAGAGCCTTGGTGAGAGAGGTAAAGAAGAACCTAAAGATCACTGTGGCTGAGCTCCAGAGATGCAGTCGGGAGATGGGAGAAAGTTGTAGAAAGTCAACCATCACTGCAGCCCTCCACCAGTCGAGGCTTTATGGCAGAGTGGCCCGACGGAAGCCTCTCCTCAGTGCAAGACACAAGAAAGCCCGCATGGAGTTTGCTTAAAAGAAACACCTGAAGGACTCCAAGATGGTGAGAAATAAGATTCTCTGGTCTGATGAGACCAAGATAGAACTTTTTGGCCTTTGGAATTCTAAGCGGTATGTGTGGAGAAAACCAGGCACTGCTCATCACCTGTCCAATACAGTCCCAACAGTGAAGCATGGTGGTGGCAGCATCATGCTGTGGGGGTGTTTTTCAGCTGCAGGGACAGGACGACTGGTTGCAATCGAGGGAAAGATGAATGTGGCCAAGTACAGGGATATCCTGGACGAAAACCTTCTCCAGAGTGCTCAGGACCTCAGACTGGGCTGAAGGTTTACCTTCCAACAAGACAATGACCCTAAGCACACAGCTAAAATAATGAAGGAGTGGCTTCACAACAACTCCGTGACTGTTCTTGAATGGCCCAGCCAGAGCCCTGACTTAAACCCAATTGAGCATCTCTGGAGAGACCTAAAAATGGCTGTCCACCAATGTTTACCATCCAACCTGACAGAACTGGAGAGGATCTGCAAGGAGGAATGGCAGAGGATCCCCAAATCCAGGTGTGAAAAACTTGTTGCATCTTTCCCAAAAAGACTCATGGCTGTATTAGATCAAAAGGGTGCTTCTACTAAATACTGAGCAAAGGGTCTGAATACTTAGGACCATGTGATATTTCAGTTTTTCTTTTTTAATAAATCTGCAAAAATGTCAACAATTCTGTGTTTTTCTGTCAATATGGGGTGCTGTGTGTACATTAATGAGGAAAAAAATGAACTTAAATGATTTTAGCAAATGGCTGCAATATAACAAAGAGTGAAAAATTTAAGGGGGTCTGAATACTTTCCGTACCCACTGTATATACTATAAGACGGGTCATAATAGCAACACTTTGAATTCAAATTGAATGATTTCACTTAGTTAGCCTATAAATTTTAATGAATAGCCTGAAATGTACATCAACTTTTGAATAATATTATTGAATTGAAAAATTATTGAATAATCACCCCATTAATTACAATAAGTATTAGATTAAAAAATAGTAACACATGCCACTCTGGGCCTTCTGTGCCAGTTCTGGGGTTAGGGGTTCATCTTACCCCAAGAGTCTAATTTTAACCTTTCCAAAAAAAAAACAAAAAAAAATCTGAAAATATTATTGTGTCCACAAATCCCTCGTTAACAAAATAGACACAAAAACTTTGATATTCAGCAAAATTCAATGTCACAAATCACTATTTTTCTAGAGAGACAAAATATGGAGGGCATCTTACCTCATTTTACCCTATTTTAAACCGTTATGCTGCCTCAGAAGTCTGTCCGAAATCAGTATCGTCAGGTACCTTTGTCTGCAAACGCTGCCTGCAAAGTCATTGCCTGATAATGCAGTGAGGCAACAAGTTAGCTTCCTAAGCTTTCGGATGCATCCTAAGTTGCTATAGGCCATTAGGAGATGACCCATGATGAACTTTGATTTGGAGGATGATGTCATTTCACAAGAGGGTGGGAAATAGGAAAAAATATGCCATTAAAGGGATAGTTCATCCAAAAATGAAAATTATCCCATAATATACTCACCCTCAAGCCATCTTAAGTGTATATGACTATATTCTTTCAGACGATCTGAGATATATTTAAAAATATTCTGTCTCTACCAAGCTTTATAATGGTAGTGAATGGGGGGCCTGTTTTGAAGCCCAAAAACAATGCATCCATCCATTATAAATATAATCCATACAACTCCAGGGGGTTAATAAAGGTCTTCTGAAGCGAAGCGATGCGTTTTTGTAAGAAAAATATCCATATTTAAAACTTTATTAAGTATAATAACTATCTTCCGGCAGACGGCCGTACGCATCAATTTGCGGTGGAAGAGTAAGCCCTGACCTGACGCAATGACGAATACGGAAGCTCAGAAGATAGAGCAAAACAAAACACCGGTCACGAATTAGAAGTCTAAATTTAAAAAAGAATCGATGTTGGAGGAGCTTCAGTTTGTTGCACAGCCCTATTTGTTTAAACTGCGAGAGGCGTCTAAGCTTACGATACTCCTACATTCTACGTCATACATCGCTTCAGGGGGTTACTCTTGTAGCGCAAGTCGACTTGCGCAGTATGCGAACGGTTGTCTGGCGGACGTTCACTACCATTATAAAGCTTGGAAGAGCCAGGATATTTTTAAATATATCCCCGATCGTGTTTAGAAATTTGAAATATAATATAGCATGTAATATAGAATATAGCATTTACTTTCAATTAAGTTTGATGTTTGGCCCTTCATAGTAAAACGTTTACTCTGCATCTAAACAAATAAGAAGTCCAAACTCTTGCAACGTTGAGCATATTTCACATTTATTTCACACCCGACAAAGTGTTAAGTGTCCACAGACATTAGAAGACACAGGTCCAACACTCAAAGAACTTGAGCACTGAGTACACTACAGCCCATTCATTATGGTATAAAGTGGTTACAGCTGTGTACTAGACCACAGTTGGGTTTATATACAGAGCAAATCAACAGAAATATTGAAGCAATTACAGTAGGTACACTTAGTCTATATTGAGTTTCTCTTTTTTAAATTTGGAATATTTGGATGGATGAAAGATGTTTATTCAAAATGATGCTCGGAAAGACGTGGTTCCATTGAGAGTGAAAGAGAGAAAAAGAGAGACACATTATCAACTACAAACCCTAAAAATCTTGTTTATCTGCAGTATATATGTATGTTGACAAAGTTCTTCAGGCCATCATGTCAATGCGAAAACTACATGCTCATAGTCGACTGTGATCCTTCAAATCGGTAAATACGACTGAATCTATTATTTTTATGTAAATGCTACTCTTATACTGTATGGAGGTAAATGCGATACATTTGATACACTCATTTAAAAGCTAAATAAATATGTACAGCATGCTATCATATACATAGCATTGTCAAAGACAGGAATGGATAAAAACAAAAAAAAAAACAAAAAAACATCAGGGCACTGGGAGGTATGACTGTCAACATATGGTCCAAAACTTAATCGTCTATCCCTAATTTACATTTCAGATCCATAGTCAATGTAAGAATCTATAAAGGCATACTTATACTGCTCCTTATAAAGAAACCGTTTTGAGAGGTAAAGATCAGAACCGCTCAAATCTCTCAGCTAAAACGTTGCTGCTACGTTTTGTGCTCTTTGGGTTGGCTGACCCATTGCGCAAAACATCCATCCTCATGAGCAACATACTAAATGGCTGACTGACCAATAGCGTGAGCCCAAACCAAACAAGAGATTTTGGAGTTCATCAGGATACGCTACGGTGAACACGGCCTCTGGTAATACCTCTTTAAGATGTAGCCGTCATGACAGGAAACAAGATTTTTCTATACTTAGTACACACATCTTCATCGTACAAAGCAAAAGGTGGAGCAAAAACTAGGTGTATGGGTATATGCTTTACATACATCTAACAAAAAATGATGTTCTCTATATTAGGGATCACAAAACGTTTAGTTCATAGACTTTTTGTTTTATGTTGTAACACTAAAACTGGATCTTCTCTTACAAGACATCATCTCATTGTCACCTCTCTAGGAAAACACCATGTAATAGGTTTGAATACAGATATTCTATTATAACATGTAAGGCTGGGATGATCTAAACATAGCAGCTACAAAAGAGAAACTATGCAATCAAGATACAGTGTTTTTGAACATAAACCTCCTGCATAATATTATTTGAAATATGTGATATAATGTGCTCTGATGTATTTGCGTTCAGTGTAACAGTAACAGGAATTTTAGCAACACCGCACTCTAATTTTGTGTCAAAATAAGTTGATTAAAATAAACATTAAAGGGATAGTTCACTCAAAAATTAAAATTCTATCATTTACTCACCCTCAAGTTGTTTCAAACCCGTATAAATTTCTTTGTTCTGCTGAACACAAAGGAAGATATTTGGAAGAATGTTTGTATCCAAGCAGATCTTGCCCCCATTGACTACCATTTTAGGGAAAAAAATACTATGGTAATCAATGGGGGGCGAGATTTGCTTGGTTACAAACATTCTTCCAAATATACTCCTTTGTGTACAGCAGAACATAGAAATGTATACAGGTTTGGAACAACTTGAGGGGGAGTAAATGATGACAGAATTATCATTTTTGAGTGAACTATCCCTTTAATGAAGCTGATTCTCTTAGCAGCAGAGCTCTTGTGCAAATGAACCAAAACGAACCTAGTAAATAAAGCTAATTATCAAAAGTGCAAGGTGAAAAAGTATTTTTTTGTAGCGCACTACAAAGAGTGACCTCTTAATAAATTATGTTTATAAAACATACAATGCTTAATAAATAAGTAAACATAAAGATGTAATGTAAAAAAGACATTACAGATGAAAGTAAAACACAAACTAAACTTCTGTATGGTAGACGTTTTGTACTTTTCTGATGCTGATTTCTGTTGAAATAATTACTTCTTTTATTCTAAAATCCATCACAATTCTATCTTCTATCATCCAATGCATAAAAAGGCATCTCTTCGAAAAGCACGATGATCATGGCAGAATGATCAAAACCAAGAGGCAACTACTAAAGCCCAGGTAAAAGCACTTGACATCTACTTTGAAGCAGCACATACACAAACAAAGCATTGAGTCGCATTTACAAATGAACGAATGCCGTTAAGAGTAGGGCTGTGTCTATGATGCTGTTTTGCCATTCTAGCTTTTAGCTATGTTAGCGGGAAGTGCTGAATATATTTCAATGTTGTAAATTTACACTAAATAGGGCCTGAAACACACATAAACACACACTCTGTGAAGCCAAGCCCTCAGTCTATGGTTGGCATGGACAGACCAGGGGGGAATGCTGGGACGGGCAGGCAAGAGGCAGCTGTGATGACATGGGGACAGGGCACTTATGATCACATGACCTAATTACATCACAAAGGCCTTATTAGGCCTTTTTATGGTTTGAGCCAGAGGAAAAAAACGTTTTCACATCCTCATCTGTCCTGATTTTCTTCTGGAAAGCTTAGACCTGTGGGTAGAGAAAGAGATTAGGAGAAATACAGGGATATCACTGACCATGACCACTTACAGCACTGATTCTCAACTGATGAGCTGCAACCCAAAAATGTCTGTTTTCATACCAAAGACCTTGGGCCCTATCATACACCCGGCGCAATCCGACGCCAGGCACGACGCAAATGTTTTTTACTAGTTTTAGCCTGATGCAGTTATCATTTTCATGTCTAGCACCCACACTGTTTAAATAGCAAATGCACTCGAGTACACCTGTGCGCCCATGGGTGTGCTGGTCTGAAAACGAGGTGTGTTCAGGTGCATTGTTGGCGTGTTGCTATTTTGAGGCAACTGAAAATAAAAAAAAATAAAAGAATTACATTAAAAATAAAAGGATTACAATGTAAAAGATTATTATTGTGTCAGGATGAGGGCGTCTATATTCGGCCATGTAAATAGCAATCCTCCATGGTACAAGCGCACCTGGCTTTTAAAGGGAACGGGAGATAACACTCTGATTGGTTTATTGCACGTTCTGCCCAAAACACACCCATGACTCATTAAGAGACTAGGTACAACCCTTTTGGACAATGCTCCCGGCGCACCAACCATTTTTTTCATCATTAAGCTATCAAAAGTGGATTCGGACACTCCCTAAGTGCACCTGCGCTATGTGCTTCAGACCATGTGCTTCAGAATTTTTAGTTCCAGAGGCTTACTCAGCACTTGATACACAGTGATACGAACAGTAACGATGGTGTCAGGTTGTTTTTAATCAATTTCAGCATGAGTCCTCCTCCTTTTGAGATGCATGCCAAGTGGATTTGCAGCCCTAAAAACAGCATCTTCTCGACATGTCGACAACACGAACCAAACTCTTCCGGGCCTCAGTTACAACTACAGTGTTTGAGGGCGGGTCAAAGTAGACACTGTTCGTGGGCAGCCAATGTAGACCATAAGCTGGCATCATGCAAATTTGTTACAATGTTACGTAGGCATGTAACAGGAAGTGAGACTGGAATTGTTGACGACTCGTTTCGGCAATTTAGAATCGATTCTTTCTTTTTAAAAGACTAACTTTATTTGTCGTGCACTTTAATCTTTAAAACTTTGCAGACCTTTTACATTCACAAACAGCTATACTGTATGTAAGTAATAAAGCATAATAGGAAAAAGCATAATAGGGGCACTTTCAATACTATTATAGTATTTATTCATATTATGAATTTTTGATTTCATTTTAATTTTAGTTTTAGTCATTTTGTGCTTTTAAATAAAGCTTTTAGTAATTTTAGTATTTAAACTTATTATATTTCAGTTAGTTGCCAATAAAACATTTCACATTTTTATTAAAATTTAAGTTTTTCAACTAATATTTTTATTTTATTTTATTTCAGCTTTATTTCAATTAATGAAAAAAAAAGGTGAAATAATAATAAAAAAAATTTAAAAATGTGGCTAATTTGTTGTAACCAGTTTGTTTTATGTGGTGAATTACTAGCTTAATAGATGTAATAAATAACATTAAATTTAAATGATTGATTTTAAGGGCATTTAGGTTTATTATTTTGCTTTATAAACAAATTTGCTATTGTGTTGGGTTGCTACATAATGTTCAATGTAAAATCTTGGTCCTAAAGCAAAACCAGTTGAGAAGCACTGACTTAAAGTATTTAATAAAATTAAAGAGAGACCATTAATACGATGCGCTAAAGGAAGTGAAAATACTGACTTTATTTTGAATACCTGATAGTTCCTGCCAGCAGTGGGTTGAATGCGTACAACCAGTCATGCATCTCTTTGTCATTGCCTGCTTGGAGGAGAATGTTCCGGTGCTCAGTGCACACTGCAAAAGTGTTAGGAGCCTGGAAACAGAACATCACAAGGGTTAACAAAATCAGCTGACAAAAAGCTAGACAGCTATTGCTAGCTGACCACTTTACTCAGTAGTCATGTATATAATGTCACTGGACGAGGAGTAAATGGTTCTTACCCTCAGCATGGTCTGCTGATCTTCGCTGTACTCCACCTGGGCAGAGGACAGGTTGATAACGGCTCTCTCCACGCAGTCTCTCTCACTGCGGTACAGGTAGACGTAAGGCCGCCGTACCACAATGTACCGCTTCACCCAGCCACTGGTGTGTGGCTCAAGAAAGTGTAGATAGCCTTTCTTTGACACAATGGGGCTGCAATCATATGAAAATGATAACAGATACAGGTATATAATGAATTATTTGCAGTGAATTATTATTATTACTCAGTACTTAAATGTATAATTATTATACTATAACACTATACTATATATACTATGGACACTGTTACAGTGTAACTGTTTTTGGTCCCACTTTATATTAGGTGTCTTCAACTACTATGTAAAGTAGTTAACAATAAATTAATCATTTGTTACAATGCACTTATTGTGTACATTCATGTATTTACATTGCACTTATCTTTTTAAAATACCTGCATGTAATTAACTGTAATTAATTTACACCTTATTTTACCCTTACACCTTATTTTACATCTATAATTACACTATTGACCCTTACACTACCCCCACCCCCCCACACACACCCCTTTAGATACACCAAAAAGTCAAGATACATTTCTCAGACAGACTGTTTGGGGTGCTACCTGACACGAATCTCCTGGATGTTCGGGATAAAGGCGCAGCTCCTGGGTTTTCTCTCTATGGGGCTGAATGGGTCGAGATCAGGGCTAGAGGCACCCGAGTTAGCCTCAGCTCCTCTGTAAAATCAAACAAGAAATTCCTGTTAGAAATAAAGTATTTAAGGTGTTTCGAGAACAAACAGACTCTAGTAATTTGATGCTGAACTGGTATTAGCCATACTGTGATCATATTAGAAGGGGACTTTTTGGGTTTTTTTGTTGAAAATACACCAACCTGAGGTCTGGATTGCCATAGTGACTGTCCACCAGTGACGGGCAGGTGGAGGAAGGTGTCAAAGTGCTCAGAGGTGAAGAAGAACCATCTCTTAAAAGGGATGCGGACATCTCTGACAGCTAAAAAAGAAAAGAAAAAAAGAGCACCACCAGATGATAAAGCGGGCAACACATTAAAGTGTCTCATACATCATATTCCAGAAAATGCCATGCTTACCCTTAAGCATCTATTACACTAATCATGCTGCTCTACTCTAAACGAGTAAATGAGAGAAGTGAAGTGAACACAAATTCTTTAATGCCTTTTTAAATGACAAAAAGTACTGCTAAATAAGACTTGGAGAGATATAGGAAGAGGGAGAGAGAGAGATCTGGTCTGCATGGGCGAGAAAATGAGGCAAGGTCTGTATCGACACTAGGGCAGTAAAGTCTCACCTTGCTCTCACTGAGACTGCTGCTCACCTGGCTGTACTGCCTGTTGAAGGTGTGCATGAGCAGTCGCACACACTGAAGAGAGAAATAAAGTAGGAAAAAAGGGAATATATGGTCAACAAAATATATATAATATATATAACACTGTTCTAGTGGTTTTTGGATATTTTAATCCAAAAACCTTATATATTGTGCCTTTAACATTTCATAGTGGTGTTTTTTTAATTTTTTTAAAAATGAAGTACACTGTGAAAAAAATAATTAACTAAATAAATAGTTTTTATTAAGTATTACTACTTGAGAAGCAAAAATGTGCTACATTTTGTGATACTTTTTTGTGAAACAACAATTTGCCAATGGGACGATTAGATAGATAGATAGACATAGATAGAAATCTTAGCATCTTATGCAATTTTGCTTCTCAAGTAAATTTATCTTGTTTTAGGGATGATATTTTTTACTTAAATATAGTAATTAAGAAAATGATTTATTTTTATATTTATATTTTATCCTTTTGTTTGATTTAGTCAAACTGAACTGATGGGAATAGGCTATTAGTGTGACATTATGTGGATATGTAGCAGTAGGCATTCACCTTGGCAGCCAGCTCCCTCTGCCTCTCGTTGGGACTGTCCAGACCCAGACTGACTACTGGGCTGATCATGGGGCTGGAGGCCTTAGGTGAGTCCATCAGGTCTTTGCCACAGAAAGAATCCTGTCCCAGCAGCAGAGATGCTTCTAGTTTCTCTCTCAGCAGAAGGTAATGCCTGGTCTTCTCCACCTGTAACATACACGCACCTCACAGTCATTTACTTGACTGAAAACAAAAGGCAAGATTTAAAGCCCTTAAACATTCAGAGGGACCATATTTTACCTCTTGTAGGAGGCTAAGTTTCTCTAGCTCCCACTGGTGGTCCAGGATGAGGCTGTCACTGCGGGGCCTCCAACCTGCAAGGTTCTCCTCTCCACGCACATACGCCACTGAGGTGTCCAGCACCCGTCTGCGCCTCCTTTGCATACCTGCACCATCATGGTCAAAGCAGAACAACAAAATGAATCAAACAACTAGGTTAAATGTGTGATAAAATTAGGTTTTTTTTCTGAATTTGGACATGATAACTTACCAGGACTTCCAATGTCAGCCAAATGACAGAGGCTTAATTCGTACACTCCAGTCACACGGTTACTGAGACACAAAAGAGAATCATAGTGTTTAACAAAACATTTAACTCCTCTACTTGAATGATAATTCAAGTTAAAAAATGTTTTCAGATATCAAGTCTTGAGCATTAAAGCTTCAAATGGTGCATTGGTTGACTCAAGATCACTTGACTGCAGAAAGAAGCCAGCAAACTGTCCTTACCTTTCAGAGGGCCTAAAGGCACCAGTGCTGAAAAGGTTTCGAATCGAGCGAGATGCAGGAAGTTTAGCGTCTCTGGAGTAGAACACCATGCAAAAGTCCTTAGTGATGACAGTGGGCTGAGTGCAGTTCTCCATCTAAACATTATAGCAAAAGCTTAGTGGGACATCTCATAATCAAGTAAATAAATTCACTATTAAAAAATATCCCACACTGATTAAATGTCATAATTTTACAACTTTTTTGTCGAAAAAGGTGAGTTTTTCCTCACCTCAAGATAGGCGGAGAGGGTGATGTAAATTTTCTCTCCATATGGAGTGACACGGTTCAGCAGAAGGGAGTTGTGCATGGAGCTATCCCATGCTGCCTCAAAGCGGTAAAATGTCCTGAAAAGTAGTAAACAGCTTTAAGAATTATATCAGTGCTTATATTTTTCTTTATTTGTACAAGTTTGAAGGCTTAATGTGAGTTACAATAAAAATATATATATACTGATATACTGTATACTTGGGAAAAAACGTACCTATGGTCAATTCCCAATGACACTCTGACAGGAAGCAATAAAGACCATGGAAACAATAAATTCCCATGTTAGTGAATTATAATTTTGTTATTTTTTTAATTAACATAAACTTTCAACTAACATAAAAGTTTGTAAATACATATGTGTGTACATGTACATGTATACACACACACACACACACATATATATATACATATATATATATATATATATATATATATATACATAATTTAAATACTTTGTTGTAATTACCAAATTCAAGTTATGAATTGTTAGTGTTGTTAACACACATTATAATTAGTAATAAGAATAATTGATTAACATTGTTTAAATACTTTGGTATTGCTAACATTGCTAATTCAAAATGACACGATAGGCAGCAAAAACTGCTTTTAAAAGCATTTTGTTATTTGGAGGTACTGGAGGAAGTATATTTCTTTACATATCAGTGGTGTACCTGTCATCATAAGATGGTCGTATGTAGCCTGAAGACAGGATGTTGAGGGACAGGATGTTGGGGTCGATGATAGTCTCATCTGCCTCGGGTGTGTTACGGATGCGCCCTAAAAAAAGAACAGAAGTGATGCTGAGTCATCTGAAACTCTGCCATAACATTCGCCATAACATCACCATTTGTTCTCAATGCCAGCTGGTGTTTAATGTGATGGAAGCCAGAAATTCTGATAAATGATTTTTTAATAGAGAGAACAAAAAAAAGTAGCATTTTCTAACCTATGACGAGCTCTTTAACCTCCTTCCACTCAATATCATTGCCGGTTTCATGGGCTATAGTGACTGTAATTCTCCTTTGGATGCCCTGCGGAAAATGTGTCAAAGGTGAAAATCTCATATCTCTCATTTCAATCTCAAACTATACTATTGTTCAAACCTTTGGGGTCTGTAAGATGTTTTTTTTTTTTTTTAAGAAACTAATACAAAGATTTGGCAAGGATGTATTAAACTGATCAGGAAAGACATTTATAATGTAACAAAAGATTTATATTTCAAATGAATTCAGAATCTTGAAACAAGTTTATCACTGTTTCCATAAAAATATTAAACAGTTTTCAACATTAATAATATGAAATATTCTCCAAATAAGCATATTATAGAATAATTTCTGAAGGATCATATGACATTAAAGACTGTTGACAGACAGTAATGGCTGCTGAAAATAAAGCTTTGCAATAACATGAATAAATTACATTTTAAAATATATTAAAATAGAAAACATTTATTCTAAATTGTATTACTTTTTATTTATTTTTGATTAAATAAATGCAAATTTTCATCAAATAAACGCAGCCTTGGTGATCATAAGAGACTTATTTAAAAAATAAAAAAAAAATAAAAATACCAACCCCAAACTTTTGAACAGTAGTGTAAAATAATATCTCATCTGTATTACCATTAGTTATTTAGGACGGAAAGATGGATTCATGTTTACCTGGTGCAAAAGGAATGTACCATGGCAGGGCATTCCACCCCTGTGATCAACAACAGCTGGGATGTAGCTAAGAAAGTACACAAACAGGTTCAAGGGTTACAATAACATATGAATAACCTACCATACATGCAGACTTCAATGAGTAACTTACTAGGCACTGATATACCACAAGTCATGAGTTTATCAGATACTCACTCGCCGTTAGCCTCCAGCTCACAGATCTCAAAAAATGCCATAAGGTCATATTTGCAGTGACATGGGCCAGCGGTGGAGCGTGTGAGTGTGCTCAGTTTTGTGGCAGGCACTGAGGGGAGACAGAGGCAGAGCTCAGACATGAACAGACCACAAGAAATGGCCAAGAAAGTGTCAAAAGAGTCAAAATATCAACTCACCTGGCTTTGACAAAGGCATAACCCTAGGAAACTGCCTTCTTGTTGGACGTAATGAACTATAGGGAGATTTTAGTTGACATTTTAGATGACTAAAATGAAATAATAATAATAGTAATCTCAAAAAATGTTGCTCACCTAATCAAGTCCTTACAGAGAGGAGGGAAGGGTTGTTTTTGGTAATGGCCAAATATCTCAAAAACAATTGGCTGACTCTTGATGTATTCCACGAAAGACTTGGTGACCTCTACGGTTATCTGCAATAGTAGCAAACCACACATAAATCATTTATGTTTGATTTATTTCTAACATTTCAGATATGGTTGAATTACTTGATTAGTAAATGGCACAAAGGTTGTGATTACATTCTGTACATGGTAGAATCCCAGAGGAGGCCCTCGGCCGGTATTCTTTAATGGCTCAGTGGAAAATGCCTCGTCATGTCTGTGAATAAAGCTGGAAAAAGACACAGGGTGGCTGAGACGAGATTGCATCAGATATCTTACAAGCTTTTAGGATCAGTGTTTGCAGAAGTGTCAACCCCATTCAAACTGAGGGGGGGGTCGTTATTTTCAAGTGGCAACTTTCAAAAAAATACAGATTTGAAAATTAAGCAGCATGTTAATTTATTCAATTGTTTGTTTTTTAAAAAGCGTCTGTCTAAAACACTGTGGTAGAAACGTGTGCATAATGTGCATTAGTGTTTGCCTTTCAAACCGTAAAATCTGTCAGCTACAACAATGTGCAGCAGAATTTTTATTATGAAAAACCCTGATAATTCTATGAATGAACGCAACTTACTTGGAATACATCTACTCACTTAAACTGGCAGAAGATATCTGCATATTCAGCAGAGATGCTGGAGGCCTGAAGCACTGTGACCCTGAAGGTGAAGTTGCTGCCTATTTTTAAGTGCTGGAAGGATTTTTCCTGAGCCACATCAAGAGGACATTCCAGACCCTTGAGAGGACTGTTAGGAACATCAGGAGAGGCTAGATGGAGCGATGCATGAGAAAACAGATCAGATTAGAATACAAACACTTGCTGAATTTTATTTAGTGTACGTCACTATTTACACATATACCACTACTTTAACAGTGAATTATCACAGCATGATTATTGGGCATGTTATTTTATGCTGTGGCATGCTTAATATTCATCATAATATTAGTTTAGAATATTAGTTTTTTCATCAGTAATGGTTTTTTAACGTATTACCTGCACAGGTGTTGTTGTTGACCTCATCAGCACTGAGCCCCATCTCTGACATTTGTCCTTCTCCTTCTACGATGCGCAGCTCCTCTTGAGATGTGTTTGAGTGAGACATGCCAGCGGTGCATGTTTCTGTCTGGAACTGAGCAGAGAGAAAAACTTGCTGGTTATTCTCTTGATGGTGTCTCAACTTCTATGAAAACAATTTATTGCCTGAAATTCCAAATCCCAACTCAACTATTGAGATAATAAATGTGAGAATGAACAGTTACAAAAACTGTGTGACAACCAACCTTCTCAAACTGTTGATCCTCAAATGAAATCTTAGCTGTTCCTGATTGTCTCACACCGGAGCCATAATCAGGAGCTTCTTCATCAGCTGTGACAAGAAATAAAAGTTTATGGTTGAACATTTAATTTGTACAGGGCATCGCTATTAGGGGGAAAATTAGGAATGAGCACAAGGGGCCTGATCTGTATACAGGGCCCAGAAAACTTAGTGACGCCATGCACAGAATCTCTACATGATGATAATTTATTCATATTTAATTTTTAAGATCATTTTGATGATATACAAAACATATCTGAAAATAATCAGGCCCAGAGGCAACAAAATATGAAAAGAAAACAAGCAAAACAAAATCCTGTATTAATAAAACACAAGGGAATTAACCAATGAAATAAGAAAACATAAACAGTCTGAATAATGAGCCTTGTGGTACTCCTTTACTATTATATATAAAAAAAACCATGAACAATACTGATCAATCAATTTTATTTCCAGTCATTTTAATTTCTGTTTGGAATCTAAAAGCATCAAGGAGATGATCTTACCTGATATGGCTTGTACTGCTACTCGGAGGAAACCCTTGACCTCGCCTTTCTCACTTACAATGGCCACACGGTGCACTAATGGCACAGGGTACAGCAGATTACTCAGATACACAAACGCCCTATGCAAGAAAAAGGAGAGGATGATGGGAAAAAGGAGGAGAGCCGAAGAAAGAAGAGGGATTTGAGACAATTGATGGGGTGAAAAAAAAAAAAGAGGGTTAAAAATAATGGAAAAAAGAAATTTAAATGGGAAAAGAATGTCAGTGACACTGCCACTAGACAACACAACATCAGACACAAAAAAGCAACCAAACAAGAAGCTGCTCCAGCGAAAGCCAAAAAGTGACCTGTAAGTCTGCGGTTCATCTGTGAATACTCTATTATAGCCCCCATTCTCATAAAATAATACAGAAAGTTGTGATAGCAAGGATTTTGGTCTCTATGGGGGTTGGTGAAGTGTTTCAAGAACATGCATATAGAGGAGAACTGCACCACAAGCTACTTTACGCTATAACTTTTGACTGATCGATTGTCTAAATTGTCAAGTCATACACACAGGCGAAGACTTGGAAATCACGCATCTAGATTTTATTGATGATTCAGTAACTGACTGAAGGATTAACTACAATTCAACATCACAATTGTGTGTCTAATATGAAATCCCTGAACAAGGCATTGTAGCCAGTCAAGTTTGGTGACAGATTGGCCTACAAATTCATTAATTCACTTCAGATCTGCCCTCTTGATCCCAATGTGTTGCTGGACGAAGCTTGACAGGCAGGGGTCAAGAGTGGCAGGAGGCGTGGCCAGAGGGGAGGAGTTTTCGACAAGATTGGTGAGGCGCAAATACAGCATGCTCAGATAAACAAAATGTTTAGTGAGAAAATAAACTCCAAATTTGGCTTATTGGGCCAGATGCAAACTGGAAAGCAAAAAATTGAAATGACATTAACATACATGAATTTGACCCCCATCAACTTAAAAGGAAAATCAAAATCAACACACGTCACAAATCTTGTATGTTGCATGTGTGCAGGGAAGTGAGAGTGTGAGAGCCAATCAAAACCGTAATACAAATTTTAGCTCTGGCATGCCTGATTGAGACTGCTGTAGTCGAAACCAGCTCTTTCATCTTGAGCGCTGTAATTTTTCAGACAAAACAATCTGCTGATTTATACCGATCACAGAAACAACACAATTCTGCAGAGAACGCCAATTTCATTTCAGAAAAGAGCAGACAAAAATGTATTACACTGCCATATAGTGCTGTATCTTTCAAAGCAGGGCAGAATAGATGTGATTGGCATTCAAAACACTTGCATATTAATTTAATCCTGTAGAGTCACCCATGTTCAAATGATTTCAAATGGCAAAAAAAGTTGGCCCTTGTTACAATAAACATCCATTAGGGATCTGTCACCAGTAGTCTACGATGTTTTTCACAGGAAGTATCTTCACTTTGCTACCTTTCGGTTCGGTTTCCTCTCATTCAGTTACTGAACACTTCAAATACCATTGAAATGGCTCATTCAACACTGTATGCAACAATATTAGATTATCAATGTATAGGAAAATGGTAAAAGGGCTGTTGTTTAAAACATGTAGAAAGAGACATTAAAAATTCCTTCAGATCAGGCCAACAGTTTCACACTTTCGAACTCAAATCTTGTAAGCTAATGAACTATATTATTACTATTAATAAACGTATATGTATATTGTTGACATAATGGCATCATTATTAGTTATTTAATTATTTATTTAATCTTGGCAATAGATATTGTGACCCCTGCCGGTACTGTTCATGTGTTTGATGCCCTGGTAGGAAGTTCTAGTAACAGACCCGGTTATCTGTGTCTCAGTGTGAAAGAGCTAGTTTCCTCTGACAGCATGCTCCTGAAACCTCACCAACCTTCCCACTAAACTGAACAGAGGCCAGCGGTCGTAAAAGGGGTCCTGGCCATCGCTGACACCTGGGCAGTGCTCCCCCACACCATCCTCCTCCTCTCTCCCAAGCTCTGAGCCAGGGTCCTCCAAAAAGATCTCATCGTCCAGGTCCTCCAACTCCTCATCCTCCACCTCGACTTTCCCATAATGCCGCTCATCGGCAAGCTCGGTTATGTCAGAGTCAGAGTCGGGGTCGGAGAGGGTGGGGGAAAGGGTAAGGCCACTCATGCGCTCGGTCATGCACGTGTTGAGAATGGGAGTGCTGGTGCAGCCGGAGACACGGGAACTGGGTTAGTACAACACCACACGCGCACACGCTGTCGCACACGTGCACACACTCGCTCACATGTACAAGGCATTGTTATATGCCAGCATAAACCCAGTCATGAGCCTCCAAATCTGTGTTCGGCTAATGATCTAGTGTGTTTGGTAAGGAGTGTCCAAGCTTAGGTTAAGCATTTGGATTGTCTGAATATTGAAAAATCTGTGCAAAATTGCTCACTTGAACGAAGGCTGCACATAGCTTGCCATTCCACTCAAAAGTGAAGGAATAATGCAAATCATAGGCAGTTTCAGGTCATGTACAGTGGAAAAACCAGCATCCACTTGGCACTTTAGAGTTGCACAGCATACAGTATGAGCCTGACTTATTGATTACTCACCGACCAACCAGGCGGAACCATGGAAAGCGGTCATAGAAGGGGTCACCACCGGACATCATATGATCACAGTCCTCGACTGCCATACTGGGCACCTCTGCTGCTCGGTCATACATTTCTCTCATCAAATCCAGTCTTTGTCTGCAGAGACAATAGTAATGCATCAGCAAAAGCAACAAAACATACTCTGTAATGTTTATCTGTTATGTTTTCTTTATTTGCTCACTTTTTAAGCAAAAACCAAAAGGAAAAGATAAGTCTGAAAGTGCTTTTAAACCCATTAGCTTTAGCCTATTAGCTTTGAGATCATCAATATGCTAGTCTACCCCTAAAAGGTGAAATTAACTTTTAGTAGCTATAAGCATTTAAAATGTACAATATTTCTCTTCTAGGAAAACAGCAAAAATATTGATGACATGCACATTTTTGTCTAATCAAATGCTTTTTAGCAACCTGCCTCTGATTAGCAATACAAAATAATGGTTCATAGCTATCACACAAATTCATGGGTGTAAGCATTGATAGACCAGAAAATGAGATCTTGTTTGAAATCTTGAGTGCTGAGGATGTTAACAAGCTACAGGCCAGTCTTTATTTTAAGTAGTTTAACTACAGCCAAGCTAATTAATTGAAAGAATTTAGACACTACTAGCTACTAACAAAAAATAGCCAATTAATTTTTTTTTAATATGACAATGCCTTTTTAATGCATATGCAGATGACATATCATTTAATCAGATCAGTATTTAGCTAGTGCAAATACAATTAGAGTTGTTAAACTCAAAGACGCATCAGAAATCAGTTTATTTACATAAACCGTATAACTAATCGATTCACTGATGGATCACACAAAATGGACTTCCCGATACAATATCGATGAAGAATTTTCTTCATATTACACATCTTCTGGTGTAAAAAAGTAGCTCAATACCAGAAAAGCAACACCATTTTCAAAACAGCTGAGCTACATAGTTAGTAGCAAAGTCACTGCTTTAATTGGACACTACTCCTGATCCATAACTACAGGGCTAGATTCACTCTTGTGGGCATATTATGTATATTTTATCACACTGCACCTGAGTTTGTCTAGGGTCCAGTAGTGTGTGGCACCATTTTTCTGGTCCTGAACCTCTACTGCTACAATGGTGCGAGGGAATAGCCTTTTCTCCCTGTCTTTGGCTATGCTGGGGGGCAGGAGGTCAGGGGGCAGCGGGGAGTACAGTGTGTCCGTTAACAGCACAAACTGAAACTGAACCTGCAATGAAAAAGAGGGGAAAAATATCATATTTATTTTTTAAGAGTGGGACTGTAACTTATCTAAAAATTAAATAAATAAATAACTTTTATATAATGATCATTAGGCTGACCTAAAATGATTTCAATGTACCTTTTTCTTCAGCTCCACACTAATGGCATTAGCCTCCTTGAGGAAAATTGCATTTCCCCAGAGCAGGTCTCTGAGAGAGGTGAACTGATAGAATCGCCATTTCCGGAAAGCCCAGAGGGCCAGTTCCGTCTCCCGTTTTGTCCACGGCACTGCAGGATCAAAATATGAGCCCATTTCAAATGAGATGTCTCAGAAACATCTAAACTTTTTCTACATTTTTTAGTGATTGAGAACTTTGAGTTTGCTAACTTGTTACTGTATTTGATATATCTTAATCAGATCATACCCATGTCATTCAAACTGTTACCCACCTTCCTCTTCTGGTTCCTCCTCTTCCTCAGTGGTTTCTGGGTAATATCTGGAGTTGACCTGCCTCTGAAGAGCTTCCAGCTTACTCTCATAGTCCTAAACAAAAATAAATGTTACATTTGGTTTAACTGCCAGCTTCTTCCGGTTTTTACCACTTATAGACTAATTAAGTTCTTACTAGACTGAAATGGCTTACCAGTCTCTGCTGTTCCAGAAGGTTGCTTGCTTCTTCTCTCTCCTTGCGGTACTGGTCCTCCAGCTCCTGTAACCTGTAAATGATGTAAGCATCAGAACAAAGTCACAAAAACTAGATATTGTAGCTGGTACTAATCATATATTGGTTGGTTTGCTTGTTTATCTGGTGTTTTTAGATGGGCTGTTTATGCCTATTGATATAATTGTCATGGATGATAAAAAAAAATGTAGGATTCATGCTGTTTTAGAACCACAGAAGTGACAAAAGTGCTACCTTTGCTCCATCTCTTGTTTCATGTCAATGCCTTGTTTCTCCAATAGCTCTCTCTGGGCAAAGGCCCAGTCCACCGGCTCCACAGGTGTGTCTGCACACGGGGTCCTCTCCCTCTCTTGCCGTGCTTGCTCTGGGTCATTGAAACGGAACACGTGGCTCTTGCCCATAATGATACGGTTACCTAAGATTACAGACGGGGTCACAATCTGGGTCTTACAGGCACCAAAAAAAGTGTTGTTCATCAGACTGGGCCTGTTTTTAGCCTGGAAACTGACAAGCTACCTGATCTGAGAACAGTGGGCTCTGTCACTCTCTTGCCATTAACGTAAGTCTCTGCTCCTTCACAAGGTTCCAGGACAACTGTACCCTCTCCTGAGGCATTTGTACTACTTGTAAATATACAGTGTTCATCTTTAATGAAATGGCCGCTCAGAACAATGTCCTGCCGACTGCTGGCATCTTCACGGCCGACCCTGCAAAGGAAAATATGAAGGCCATATGTCATGATAAAGGGAAACAGATACAGACAGAGAAATGCTGTGGAAAAATACAAAATAGATATTGTGAATTATGAATGAGAGCGTTAGCTTTTGTGTCAAATCATGATTCGGATCGCGTGTCAAACTGCCAAAATGCTGAAATCACATGACTTTGGCGCTCCGAACCGCTGATTCGACATAAAAGATTCATAATGCTCTGAAGCAGTGTTTTGAAATTGGCCATCACTATATAAGTCGTTATTTATTTATTTTTTTTGGTGCACAAAAAATATTCTTGTCGCCTTATAATATTAATATTGAACCACTGTACTCAAATGAACTGATTTAAATATGTTTTTAGTACATTTATGGATCTTGAGAGGCCTCACTGAGCCATTGGATTCAACAAAAATATCTTAATTTGCGTTCCGAAGATAAACAAAGGTCTGTGTGGAACGGCATGAGAGTAATAAATGACATTATTTTCATTTTTGGGTGAACACCAGTAGTTAATGATTAACTGAACATATAGTAAAGTAATATTAGCCATTATTTATGTGGTAGTTAAGCATGAAGACACAAGAAATTGTCTTTAGTAGTACTGGCAACTTAGCCATAATTACTGGCTTATTCTGGTGAATAAACTTGAACATCACTCATTTTATACTCATTTATCACACTTCATTACACAATTTTAGCAATGTATTATTAAAAATTGTAAAACCAACACTAATTAGACAATGATTCATATTGACAATGATATCAGTTTACTTAATATATGGTAAATCACAGAAATATAACAATCACATACTACATACAAAAAAAATGTTTAAGTTGTAAATAATAGTTGACATGTATGGCAAAGTTACTTATAGTTAGTAGAATGTAAAGTCTAAAGTGGACAATCAGAATCAAGTGTAACCCTAAAAGGCATTTACCGTACATTCAGTTAACCATTAATTATTGGCTTATTTCTGGTTATTTATCCTTCAAAAGTTGTAAATAATGCTAATATGTCCTTAATATACGTTCTATATGTTCAGTTAATCATCAGCTAGCTGCGGGTTAATGCTTCACAACAGCATAATTATGGACCCTTAAAATAAAGAAAATATTATTTTTTCCCCCATAAATTTAAAAAGAGCCATTTACCCTGACTATTTTCATGGCAAGTAAAGTTAAAAAAACTATTAACTTTAGTTAATGTATTAACATAAACAATTAGCATTATATTTGACAGCATTTATTAACCTTTGTTAATGTTAGTTAATAAAAATGTTCATGTTAGTTCACAGTGCATTCATTCATTTTAACATACAACTTTTGATTTTAAAAATGTATTTGTAAATGCTGTATTAAGTGTTGATCATTGTTAGTTCATGTTAACTGATGTTGTTAACCAATGTTAACAAATGAAACCATATTATAAGGCGTTACTGAAAATTCTTTGTTCATATATCTGTCCACAGACACTGTGCAATGTCTGTGCAGAACCCCAGCGGTCAATGGTCATAAATAAACAACATTCTTACTTGGTGATTCCATCTTTAATGTAGTACAATAAGCACTCAGACATCAGTGGATCTTCATTGAGGTTGACCAGGTGTGGAGTCTGAAACATTAAAAAGAGCTAGTTGAAGCATGTGACTTGACTAGCTTCCTTTTAGAATACACTAAACGATCCTCTAACCTTCTTTGGTGAAAAGACTCCAACGGTTCCTCCATCTTCCCTCATCGCCACACCCATTTCAGCTAAAAGTGCCTCCCTTAATGACAATACATACTTTTTTTTTTTACAAAGGAACTAAGAAACTTGAATAATTTCAGACACATAATTTCAGACACATTTCAAGATAAGAGCCCGGGGCCTCCAACCTTTCCATTCGAATGGCTTCGGTGCGGCGAAGCTTCTCTTCCCAAGTCTCGTTGAGTTCAGCGATTATCTTTTCAGTTTCCTAGTTGAAAAAGAGGTCGACATTAAAAAGATCAGCACTGGCCCTTATTCATTTATCAAACCATCCATCCAGCCATCCCATCATCCTCTCGCTCACCTTCAGCCTCTCAATGGCTTCCTCGCTTCCTGGGCTGAACATGATCCGGTCATGCAGGCTGCTGATGGAGCCAGCTCGGCTGGACAGGGCAGAGAGTGAGGGGGAGGGGCTCATCCCTGTCATGGCATTGGTCACTGTGGAGAAATCACCCCTTTGATTGATAGCCTGGATGCTATTGATATTAGTCTTGTAACTGGACAAGTCTGGGCAACAAGTGGGAACGACAGGTCGGAGAGTCAAAGGAGAAATTTGTGGTAAGAGAAAAAGGAAAACCATGGAAACAGAAAAGAAGGGGAAGGAGGAAGAGTAAAAAGTGTCAAACATAAAGCTCAACAGCTAATTAAACAGGTTATAAAGCTGCAGGGCGCAGGGCAGACAGCATCAATTTGAGGACTTCGGACGATGTTGTGTGTATGTGTGTGTTTTTAAGTAATTCAGAATATCAAAAACATGATTATAATTTGATTTTCCCCTCATGCCTCAAATTCATTGTACCATGCTTGAGATAATGAGCATGGAGATGAACCGAACACTCAATGTAATACTGATCTGTGACTGCACAGACCGCATGGATGACTACATGCCTGTGCTTTACATAAGAGGCAAATTCCAAGCAAAACTCTAGAGCGCCTCTGGACCATCAGAGCAGCAGTGTACAATTGAGTCAGAATAATAAGTTTAATTTAAACTGATTAGATGAATCCACACAGCATAGACTTTGGTGGTCCAGAGATTCCTGCTTTGGTTATCGCAGGGGTCGGCAACATTACGAAAGGTCAATATTGGCAGACACATGAAAAGGACAGAGGATTTATGATTGTTTTATGATTGCAATATTATTTAGTTGTTTATGTTGAAGTCACAGTCCAAAATTAATACTCGTCAAGCAGCAAATATGAGTAAAAAATAGCCTTTGGAGAGTAAATGTTGTATGATCTGAATCTGAATTGCAAAACAAAATAATATTTCAATATTTAAATAATACACTCATTGATATGTGATGTGCACAATTCAAATTAAAAGGCATGCTAATCTCCTATAAACCTCAGTTCATCAAGTTTATCCAAAAATCTAAGTGGCAACATATTCATCATACTAAAGGTTCAGCCAAAAATAAAAATTCTGTCATTGTTTACTCGTCCTCATGTCGCTCCAAACCTGTACGACTTTCTTTCTTCTATAGAGCACAAAGGGAGATAATTTGTTGGTAACCAGTCAACACTGGACCCCATTGACTTTCAAAATATCTTCTTTTATGTTCAGCAGAAGAAAGTAAGTCATATGGGTTTGGAATGACATGTGGGTCAAATAATGAAATCAAATATTGATCTCTTTAAGCCACCAAAGCAAAAATATAAGAAAAATCATGATGAATCAGACAGTGCAGCTCAAACCAAAAACTGACCTGTACAACCCTAATAAATGTCTATCCTATGAGCTGCACAGTCCAGTTCACAGTGCTGCATGGTTGATACACTTTGGCACTGCTTTGTTTATTTTTGCTCTCAAAAAATATGGCTTCATTACAAAAAAATAAATAAAATGGATTTCATGTAAAAAAGAAAAAAAGTTGCCGACCCCTGGGTTATTGCAAGCTGTGAAGCATTTAGAGTGCCAAAATACACACATTTGAGAGCAGATATCCCAGGAGCTTGTGCCCGATATGCTGAGAGAAACAGAGAGAGAAGACAAATCCTTCAGACACATTCCTAGAGCTTTCTGACCCTCAGGTTTCTGATCATGTAATTGTAGAGAATGTTTGCTTTACTAGGATTATTGTCTTGGCAGCATATGCATTTGAGATTAAATTTTAAGTAGAGTGAAATGTTGTAACTCCTTAGTTAGAAATATATCAAAAGTGACTCACTCTCAATGATGTCTCCAAGACCCTGAGCATAAAGCAGATCCTTCAGACGAGCCACCTCGTCCTTCAACTCACGCACCAGGCGGTTGTTGGGGTCTTCATTGATGACGGCGTTGCAACGGATCTGCTTGGCTCGGTCAGCATACCTGTGACAGTGATATTGCTATTAACTATCCAAAACAGCATCAGAATGTCCCAAATAGTTCAATATTCAGAACCTACATCAACTTCTAAGGCATCTAATGACATACTGTAAATAAATTCTTTATACTAATCACAACTGAACGCCTACATCAGCGCAGAAGAATGGCTTTTTAGCCCGAAGAAAAATACCCTCTGCCGTAGCTCAAATTCATGTTAATTTTTATATTCAATTATAGATCATCAAGATGTGTCACACTATGTTTGATGTCAGTGATTTCAAATGTCATGTCCCGAGCACAGGACTTCAAGAAGAAAATATGAAAAAACAGGCAAAGGGCACAAACTCTACCGCACACTTCTAGTGGACCATAAGTAATAATTGAGCTGCATTATTTTTGTATGAATCCATCTATCCTTTTTTTTTTTTAAATTTAGTGCACCACAGTCTGTTCCTCACATAAAGCTATTGCATAACTTCCTACAACTTGGATTGGATTACAGTGCACAAGTTACTTTCATTTACTTTCGCCATTTACTTTCATTAAATGGAAAAAAGAGCAGCATCAACAACACTCAGCTAAACTTTTCTTTTTGCCTTTCACAAACAAAAGTAATTTGAGTTTGGAACAACATGAGGGTAATGATCATTGTTTTCTATAAAGTGCAACACATGCATATCTTTTAACATACCAAAAAAGTGTATTAATTTGTGACCCTAGGTTATTAGTCTAATATTCAGTAATGCCTTTATGGCATCATGAGGTTCTTACCTGAGTGTGCTGAGAGTCTCATCATAGTTAATATCAGCAGGGCTTAGAGCTGCTACCATGGCAGTGCGGGAGTTACCTCCTGATAAATGAAAAACATTTTGACCTTCAGAAATGTTTTTGGACCATACCACAGTTAAACGGACCATGTTGACTGCAATATGAAATGCTTTAACTGATGGAGAGCAATGATAATTGTTAATGTGTGCAAGGTGCATAAAGCCTCGTACCGAGGTTTTCCCTCAGCAGCCATGTCAGAACTGAATCTCTGTATGGAATAAAGCTCTCAACTTTCTTCTTCTTCTTGTTCTGTAGGGAGAACAGTTGTCAAAGCTACAGCCATAATGATTCATTTTTAATGAAAGATTAAACCGATCCTCACCTTGTTTGGTGCAGAGTCCTACAAAACAATAAAAGAAAACATTTTTTAAGTGTTTATCAATTTTCACTTTTCTTTTAAGAACATTCCTATTTAAATTGAAAGGCTTCTTACCACCTCAGCCAACGCAGAGATAACTTTGCCCAGTGTTGTTAAAGATTTGTTGATATTAGCTCCTTCCTAGAAAAAGAACAAAGCATGCACATTTAATGGATGCACTCATCTGAAATGACACATTTCATCAAACTCTGTCGAACTCAAAGTGACCCACCTTGAGCCTAGTGCCTTTAGCTCCAGTAGAATCCGCACGCTCACTCCCTGCCAAGTCTACCAAGCTGATTTTGCTGACCTGTTTGAAATCGGAAATGTTGTGTCTCAGAACGGTAAAGTGCTCTAATTCACATACCAGCAACTTCAGCAACTGCCAAACTGCGAACATCCATCAGTGATGTTCGAACTGCAGAGAGTCTACTCACCTACTTTTGCATTCTAGTCTATTTCTGAACAGGCAGTCAGATTTTCACATATAGAACAATGCTAAACACTGCCATACATGGAGGCTAGGTGGAAAAGGCTGAAGGAGAGGATGCGGTACCTTTTCAGATGTGTTCTCTGTCTCACCATCATGTCGTTTCTGTGTGAAGATGATGTTGAATACAGCATGGGAGCGGCTGCTGGTCTCATTCATGTTGGTGGCCGCCACAGTCCTGAGAACAAACAGCATGGTAAGCAAAAGTTATGCAGTGGCGAAATGATTTGTTCAATTTCAGTACCAAATTTAAATACATTCTCTTGCCAAAAAGTAAGGATTTATACTTCTTTTTAGATAAACTTCCTGAGAAATCATGAGCAAGGATACACAAGTGTATCCTTCTCTCGCATCCTAAGGGGGTGAAGCTGGGATGCGAAGAAAGGACATGAGGATGCGCAAATAAGAAATGAGAAGCACCCATAAAGATCAATGCTTTCCACTAACACTTTACGAAGTCTTACCTGCCATACTTAGCATTCTTTCCATTGCCATTATGACTGCTTCTTATTATGACCTTTTGCCTGTTTCTTGGATATCACGTTTATTGGATTACTGTTTTTGCCTTGGTTGCATCTTTGGACTGTCTATTTTGTTCACTGAACCTAGCCTGTATCTTTGACCATCTCTTTACCTGTTGATTTGGATATATTGCTTCAATAAAACTTGGATTCAAAACCAAGCCTGGGTCTGTTACAATCATGGTAACATTGATAATAATAAATGTTTTTTGAGCAGCAAATCAGCATATTAGAATGATTTCTGAAGGATCATGTGACACTGAAGAAGTGATGTTATGATGCTGAAAATGTGAAGTAATGTTATGATGCTGAAAATTCAGCTTTGCCACCACAGGAATAAATTACATTTGAAATATATTAAAATAGAAAGCAGTTCTTTTAAATTGCAATATTACTGTTGTAACTGTATTTTTTTATCAAATTGGTGAGCATATGAGACTTCTTTCAAAAACATTAAAAACTAGCGGCAGTGTAATTCAGAGATGCCCAATACAACACTTAAATTTTTCACCTGGCTTTGTTTCCAGAGTCCATTAGGTCCTGAATGTCATTGTAGGAAGTAACAGCCAGTTTTGATAGGTCCTCCACGTATGGCCCCATCAGAGGATGCTCTCGCACACGCAGATTCCCTTTGTTCTTTGGGTTCAGAAGGTCCCGCACACGCTCACAGTAGATCTCCATGTAACTTACCTGAAAAAAACAGAACCATTTTCTCTTGCTATACAGTTTCAATGGTAAGAATGCAATTTATGATGGTGTTGTTCTTACCTCAACCGAGTATGACATGCTGTTGTCATTATTGTCACTGATCTTGGTAAACAAGTCCTCACATAGCTGTCACAGAGAGATTTATCATTAAGAATGTGTTTCTACAAACATGGCAGCATCTAAGCCATTTGCTACAATATCAAAAACAGCGATTATGTCAATAACAAATGGTATTGTAGTATACTACCAGTGGGATGATGCCTTCTTGGTCCTTCTCTTGCTTGCCCATCATGGTATATGACTTTCCAGCCCCAGTTTGCCCATAGGCAAAGATACAGACGTTATATCCCTCAAAGGCATGCAGAAGCATTTCCTCCCCTATGTCTTTATAAACCTGCTTTTGGCATGCATAGTTCACATCTTCTGGCTGTTGAAGACAGAAACACACAGAGCACCAAAGAAAATCATGTTTTTAAACCATCATCATGATCATAGTAGAATTAAAAATAGCAGCAGTGAGTTGCATAAGAGGCAGATTCACCAGTTAATGTGTCAAGAAACTCACCGTTGTATGTGACCAATAGGAATAGTCAAAGTTGAAGCTCTTGTTCTCTTTTGGCTGTTTTGGATTTATAATTGCTAGAAAGCAAACAGAACATGTCTATGAGAATAAATCTACAATCTAATGGACAAAACAACAAACTACCATACATCATTAAACTATTTCCCTATTTTCATTTCATTTCATTCATGATCAGACCTGAAATCTCTTATGGCAAAAAATGGTGCTAAAAACCTCATAATGAGGATAAAAATACATAACTAACATAATTTTAAGAAATAATATTTAAATTGATTACATTAAATTGATCAAAGTGACAATAAAGAGATAATAGTTTCCACAAAATGTTTAAATGTTCAAAATATTAAGCAGCTGTTAACATTGATAATAATAATAATAAATGTTTCTTGAACAGCAAATCAGCATATTAGAATGATTTCTGAAGGATCATGTGACACTGAAGACTGGAGTAATGATGCTGAAAATTCAGCTTTGACATCACAGGAATAAATGACATTTTAAAATATATTCAAATAGAAAACAGTTATTTCAGTTTGTAATAACATTTCACAATATTACTGTTTTACTGTATTTTTGATCAAATAAATGAGAATAACAGACAAAAATAATAAGAATCAATCAATATCTCGATGTAGTCATTAGGGATGCACCGATACCAAAGACCTATACCTCACGTGACATAACTGATTTTCCGTACACAGAGACACCAACGACAGCAGCAGAAACAATGTCAGCATCAGAGGTGTGGAAATACTTAAAAATTAATGATGACAACCCACACATTGCGAACTGCATGCTTTCAATCACAATTCGTTATCGATTAGTGAAGGCGGGATAGGCGGAATCGCGCTGAATGACATAGACCAGAAGCGCGCTCTCTCTCTTTCTTGCGCGCGATCCCAGTTCTCACAGCGCGAGATCAGTTCTCCTCGCGCCTGAATGGTCAAATGCACACATAGTTGTCAAAATGTCCATCGTGTGGAGTATCTCACGTAAATACAGTCGGTTACAGCTTAAGTGGACTTAAACATTTGGGTGAAAACAGAATGTGTGTAAGTATCCATGGATTCGGTCTTAAAGTGACCATAGCCTATATTTGTCAATGTTAATAAAACAACAAAACATGTTAAATAAATGTATACATGGTAAATAAACCTACTGTATCTGAAAAACAAGTTTATTTAATTTGTATCTCTATAGTATTTGTTGTATTGTTTGTAAATTTCTTTTTATATAACAATTATATATATTGGTAATTATGCCCTTTGAAGGTTATTGGACACTGAAAGTAATAAGAGTAATAATAAAGAAGCTGTCCTACATTCATTAGTTTCATTGTGTTGTGCTTGAAAAACTGCAACATCACCAAAAAAAAAAGAGAGAGAGAAGGAAATTAATAAATGTATAGGTATCGGTATCGATGAGTACTAGAAAAAAAGTATCGGTACTCGTATTCGGTCCTTAAAAAATGGTATCGGTGCATCCCTAGTAGTCATCATAACAACATACTGGTAATATACTCTATAAGGCTATATATGCATAATGTAGGCATGTTTCAAGACAGATGAGTCTAATAAGGAAGCGTGAATCATGCCGTCCCTTAGGTTCTGGGAATGAGGTCATGAACCTCCCTGCATCCTCTCACCAGCACAAAGCCATGCAGTGTGTCTGACCTCACACTCTGCATCAGCTGACTCTGTTTTCCCACTCACACTGCAGGCAGAACAACAGGACGGTTTACAGTTTTTGGATCTGCTCTAGAAACGGGGGCTGGAAATGCTACAGAACTGGCCTGAAATGGACACTGTTCCTGAACATTTACAGGATTAGGAAAACCTAACCGAGACAAATATTTCTTACTGTCCATGAAATAGTATTTTTACCATTGCACATTTTTTATTATTATGGAAAAATTATCTTGCTGTTTTTCTTGCATATTAGTGACAAATAATTAATGTTATTGTGGCACTCTCAGCATCATACTGTATATGCAGTAGTGCACATAACTTTTTTTCTGGTTCTGAAGGGAGCACCTGGAGATGTTGCTTGGTACTCACACTTTACGCGACACACTTATCTTAAAAGCTGTCCTCATCACTTTCCTCCTGACTGCTCTCCTCAATATCTTCTTTTCTCTCGAACATGGTAGATTATGATAATGATTTTTTTTATTATTATTATTATTTTACTAACATTAATGACACCGACAACAGCAAGAATATTAGGCTGCTGTCACTTTAAGAAGGAAAGCACGGACCGAATAACTGACACACATTCGGTTTCTTTCTCGACTGTTCACTTATGACATAACCGAGAGAATACTTGCCGAGACAGGTATTTTGACATAATTTCGTGTGTGTGTCCGTTCAAGCGCAAGTAAACGCGGAAGAGGAATTAATTCGATGTCCGAGCGCTGTCTGACTGTCTCTCTCTCTGTGTGCGCGCGTTTCGGGGGGTGTGAGGCTGTGCGCACAGATAACAGCTCACGGGTCCCGATTTTAGCCTCTTCTTCCGCTTTTAAAATCGTTTAAATGTGTTAATTGACGAGACAAAACAAGTCCAAATGATAAACTTTCACTCTATGATGATTACATTTAGCAGTTAATCCGCGAATCACATGCGTGCTAAACTGTTGGACCTTATCCGTACGGATCACAGATTAACTGCGATCCGTTTCACACCTAATAGTTAAAGAACATCATCTTATCATCATGATTGCTATCTTACCAGAGATGAAGAAAAATCCTACTCCAGTAAGTAAACGTGTCCCTGTGAACCGGTCCTCAAAAATGTCAGTACTCAAAAGCGCTTCCCTCCATGTTCTGGTGCGCATCGTTTGTTTTTACTGCGCATGCGCACCTGCGTATATGACATGAACCAGTCTCCAGCTCTTTTTGTTACTCATATTTTTTCTTTCATGGATTAATGCAAGAATTACATATAAATTTATACAATTTTAAAAGTCTGACTTTTTTTTTTTTTTTTTTTTTTTTAAGAGTTTTGTTACTGAGAACCAAACAGTAAACCTGAAGTCAACAAATCTGGTCAGGTGGGGACGGCACACCTAATCAATTAAAGCTAACCTTTACCGAAAACAATAGCATGACCCCTTTGACATTTTCAAACCCATAAGCCTAGAGATGCAATATTTCCTCTCATGGGGGTGTTGATGAGAGACCATGGGAATAAATATTTCATTACAATCATAAATAATTACTACAGCAGACTGACACCCATCTCTTACCCAAATGAGTTCAAATAATCATTGGAAGCAAGTGAAAACAGATGTTTTGAAAGAGCACTCACTGGTTGTGTTGCCTGACATCTGGATAATACACTTGCTATCTTTTCCAATCTCTCGTGAATTGAAGGGACGGACCCTCACTGCTACCTTCACCGAGGCACCTGCCATGGTGTCTGAGTGCTGGGGCTTTGCTACTGCACAGGATCTGATGCAATGAAGCCCAGCCAGGAATCAGAGGCCACCTGCCACCTGTAGAGAGAAACACTGTCATGCTATGTGTTGCGATCTCAAAAGAAAAGAGTAGGAACAATTCTATCCTTTATACATGTGAAACTTACTTCACTATAGAATTAAGAATACAGTAAAGATGCATAAATGTGTTAAGGCCTACACTTTAGATTTAGTACCTCAGCAATTCACTTCAAGAGATAATTAAGGAAAATCCCCATATATCTTTTCAGGATACTGTACTGGCTGAGTTACGCTATTGATAATCTAATTTAGGTAATGGAGCTCTCTTAGATCCAGACCCATGACTCACCAAGACTATCACATTCAGTATATTACTGTTCACTTGATATGGCTATGTGAATTCATAACCTCTAAAACTAGCTGTAGCAAAAACAGGCTTACATGGTTTAGGATGCATATGTGCACATTTATTAAATGAACTAACAAACAGCCTATTCAAAAACAAATGTTACAATGACCTATACATGCTGTAAATCAAACTCTGGGTTAGTGACATTTAATTTTAACAACTCTGTACAAGAGACTATGACATCTCACATATCCCATTTAATATCTGCCCAACTGTGGATATAGTCTTTTAATCCATTTAAAAGACTGACAAAAAAGTGTGTCAGAGTTATAGCCTAAATTATTTCATACTACAATATATATTAGGCTACAAATCATGGTTTAAATCTAAATCATAATGATGGATTAGAAAAACTGTCCAAACAACCATATTAAACCATACCAAAGAACCAAATTTACTTCAGGTGCCTTGATGGGGGTAAAAAGATTAGAAATAAACTGAAAAAATAGACTGAAAATGATGCCTATCCCAACATTTAATGCAGAAAATTGTCCTATTCATTTACAGTTGATACTTTCTTCGTTTTATTGGCAACTTCATGTATATAGCCTACCTATATCCCTTGCCAAAAATAAGTGAAATACTGAAAATGAAAAATAAAATGTACTAAAAACAAGCTGTGGGTACATTTGTACAAGATTTGTCCACAGACTGTTCTCTATCCAGAAAAAGACTGGGCTAGGTGCCATCCTTCGAGTGGAAAATCATAGTTATGTTTGTACACAATACGGCGCATTGAGCAAATGTTATTCGCACATATAATCCTCGTAGAATCTACTGAAAATGGCTGCCCTGACTGTCAGCCAATAGTCATGAATCAGCTGTGATGGACGGGCATTTGCGTCAGCTTTAGCCCACCCGGCAAAACAAACGCAATGAAGCCGTTTCAACGGACACTGAGCAAACCACGGATGACAAACAGATATCCTAAACAAGGTTATCATATACAAATATGTATTATATCTGTTTATATTTAGAGCAGCCTCTGCGTAGATGCTGTGATGCGGCAGTAACACCCCATATACACTGCTAGAGACGCAACATAAGAACGCTCCCAGTATAATCAACGAAACTATCTACACAATTATAATCGAAATCACTAGTTTGCATTGTATAATCGAGAACTACAATAGGAGCGTGTCAGCGTGTGTCGTCGCGGTAGACTTGAGGTGTTAAAGAAGTGTGACGCCTCTGTTACTATGGCAATATTTTCTCGGAATCTTTGGTTCAGAGCAGAATACAGGGGAATATACAGAATTTCTGATATTAAATATGTAAATCGTTTCACATACACATACTGTATGTAGCCTACCCTCCCTAACGCACCTCAAAATAAAAAAAATAATTCGCTACGTCGTTACATATAGGCCTATTTATACAGAAGGCATTTCACTCAGTAATTATCCGTTCAGTCTGACCGAGCTTTGATATTGACAACATCTGAATGATGAAAAAGGCCCAGCTTTCATGACATGGCCTCACCCACAACATAAACAGCATCCTTCAGCACTGTGGCCAATCTCAGAACTGTCAATACATGTAGGCCTAAATACGACTGAATAAAGCATTTAGCCTACACATTAAATGTTCTTTGATATCCGATAATAATAATGCTATTTATGAGTATACATGCTAAAATAGTATCATTTTAGTACAAGATCAAATTTGAACACATAATTCTAAATCTATCTTGTCTGTGAAGACAGTTCCCCTTTCCGTTTCCTAAAAACATCTATCTCCAGATTTTTTTTCTTTTTCTTTCTTTCTTTCATTTTTTGCTGACTATTTTGTATTTCAACATCCTCTGTGTGGCTTTCCAGACAAAACAAGAGTGGAATAGGGCACCACCCTCTTTATTTTCATGAGAGACATGAAAAACACTGGTTATAAAAAATACACAAATCACACAGACAATAATTAAGACTTCACTTAACTGATTCCTGATGGCAATATCCTGTTGAGATTACGGACAGCAGTGGGTTATTCCATCAAGTCTGCTTCCATCCGCCGTCTTCTTCCTCACCCTGTTTTTTTATTTTTTCCTATAGGCTTTCAGCCTCTCCCTAGTTCAGCAACATCAATGCAGGTGGAGCCCCCCCTGGTAAGACCATCAGACTGAAGGTTTTGCAGGGCCTGGTACGCAGTGGTGCATCAAGAAGGGGCCAAGCAGAGGGAGGGGTTAATGGATGTGGGGATGTGTTGAGAGAGAGCGTTTCTTCAGACTAACACAAAATGGCTCTTATGGTGGAGCCAAGGATGCTGATCAGCCGTGAGTCGCTGATGACATCATCAGTGTGGGAGCTAGCGGCATTGATGCAGCACAGGGAGTGGGAGGGAGGAACGGAGGGGGAGAGAGAGAGAGAGAGAGAGGGAGGGAAATGAGAGGCTGAGAGCCACAGACAGAAAAGAAGGGTGTGATAATAACATCACAGGAGGCTGTAAAAAAAAAGACCATGGTCATGGATTTGCTTCCGTGTCCTCGAATATAAACCACAGTGTTAAAAGCACAAAGAGCTCATTTTAAATTCCAGGCCCAGCCGGCAGAATGTGTGTCTCAGCATGCACAGCAGACTCCTCTCAATGAACTCATTATGAAGGGTAGAGGGTGCCAGATAACCTTATGCAAGGAGACAAACAAGTTGGATTTACTTAAAAAATGACTAATAATATTGTAGGAATAAATTTTCTGGTAAATCACAAAAAAATCATGTCTGCTCTTCACACAAGCAATAGCTTTCTGTCTTTTTTACCATTAAGAAACTCTTTACACATCAGTAGGTGAAAGCTGTGATGGCAATAACCAGAAATTACCTTTAAAGTCGGCATGAAACGGAAGTTGTGAAGTATTTTCTTCCCTACTGTGACTATATCCGAGTTAAATGGCTTCTTAAACAAGAAATAATATAGGGAGGGACTTGATTTTGTCCATCAGGAATTGATTGGATCATTGTGGATCTCATGTCAATTACAAGTTGTGAGACATAAGGTTACTGTGAGATATAAAGTCAATGAAGTTGCAATTGTGAGATATGAGGTCACATAAAATCAAAATGAGTAATAAATTGTAAGACATAAGGTCAGATTGTGAGATATAAACTAAAATTATGAGAAATAAAGTTGCCATTGTGACATATAAAGCCAACATTCTCAGAAATAAAGTTGCAATCATGAAATATAAGGTTGTATTGTGAGATTTAAAGTCAAAATTGTTAGAAATAAAGTTGTAATTATGAGATATAAAGTCACATTATGAGATGGGAAGTATTTTTTTATACTCCAGAGCAGAAATGGGCTTCCATAAGCAAGAGCCCATCAGCTCATGCCATTATCTGCATACAAAGAATATTGTCATCATTAGAAAAGTAACTTTTTAAAATCTGAATTTTAAAAAAATGGGGTACAATTTTTTTTTCTTTTTTTTTTTCTTTTTTTTCCAGCAAGGATGCATTAAATTGATCAAAAGTGACAGTAAAGACATTTATGTTACAGAAAAATTTATATTTTTAATAAAGCTTTTGAACTTTCAACCATCAAATAATCCTGAAAATAATAAACTATTTTCAACATTGATGATAATAAGAAATGTTTGAAGTAAGAAGAAATAAGAAAAGACTGAAATAATGGCTGACGAAAATTCAGCTTTGCCATCACAGGAATAAATTATATTTTACTATATTTTTGTCAAATAAATGACATCTTGGTGAGCATATAGAAGACTTTTCTCAAAAACAATAAAAAAAAATCATACATTCAAAAGTTTGGGTTCAGTGTGTACATAAACTATATTTTTATAGTTCAAACTTCTTTGATAGCTGTACAAAGGAATACCAGGGGCAATATATCAATTTTTTACTCTGATGCAAACATAAGCAAGCAAATACGTTTTTTAATTTCTTTTGAAGATAAATCTATTGTACTAAAGTCAAATAAAAATGACTGAAATAGTTTTAGCAGAACAGCCCCATCTACTGGGCAGCTGACATCATTCTGCTCACTACATTACACAAGTGAATGTCAATTTAAATGGCACCTGACAAATATATACTCATTTTTTTAAATTAGCTTTTGAGTTGTAGCTGAATAGGGTCAAGGTCATCCATGTCTCCATTAGTCAAAAAGCATTACATCAAGGTACATGTCTTGTCTTTCACAAAAGCATTGCAAGAGAATCTTACTTACTCTGGCCAGTCAAGTGGGTGTTGAGCCCCACCACAGTGCAAAGGGCACACAAGGGTAAACATTGCGTTTCCACTTATTTACTGTGTGGACTAATTATTTACTGCAGGATAAGTGATGGGGACCAGTACTCTGGTCAAAGTCCCTGCTCTGACATCAGCATCTGCTTCCTATGACACACGACTGGTGTGTTTTTGGAGAATCACTGTGTTCTGATCAGGTCGTTTTGTACAGAGTAAGCATTTTAGTATGGGAACAGCACAATCTATTCATGTTAATGCTTTGCTCGTACATAGTTATATAAATATTGTCAAATATAGCTTAATATTAAATATATTAATCATGTACAAAATTAAAATAATAAAATTAGCATTTAGCTACTGGATGCATTAGAAATTAATGATTCAAATGCAAATAATGTGAAAAAAACAAACAAACGTGTTTGCAGTAATATCAGTTAGCTGAATAGATATTCAGCTGTGAAATTTCTAAGTACTTCACAGACATTTGTTAAAACAATTTTGACACTTTTTAATAGCTTCTTTTAAACACTGAAATAAAACCACATTACAAAAAATACAATTTGAATTAAATAACAATAACAAAATTGCTTTTGTAAACTGAAATATCTGAATTACAATTAATATGTGCACCAGCCATGTCTACATTAACATGCTCTGTAGATCTGATAGCACGTGCTGCACTGACTATATGAGGGACAAATGAAATGTGAGTTGGATGTATAGGTGTGTTCATGCGTTTGTTTATATCAACCAATCGACTGTACTGAGAAGTGTACACTCCTCCACTGAGCTGGTAAACAAGTGGACAATGAATGAATCAATAGAGCACCTTGTATACTAGGATGTAAACAAAAACTCACTTTTAACTCTGTTTGATAAAACATTTATTCAAATATAGGCCTTCGTATATCGTACCTCTACATATTTCTCTTTACATGAAGTGGGCAGACATTACTATAGTTTCCAGCTAAACCAGCATCAAACTCACTCTAAAAATATGAATAAATATAGACTAGATATTAATTCAAAATATAGGCCTACAGTACTGCATTTAAATCCATATCAACCCATTGACTAATCGACTGAAACATTTTCTTCTCTCAATACAGGGCCGTTTAACTGTGTGAAAAAGTTCAGATAAACACCTGTGCTCTGTTTACGTATTTTTGTGAGGTCTCAGGAAACTAACTAAGGGTTAAAATATTGAATCAAAGAACGAAATAAACATACAGCCTTACATAATACGGGACAGCTTCTCGATCATTAGGATTCTACCACCCTTTTTAGTTTTGTTATGCTGTTCAGAACAGTCCTCATATCTACCTCTGGACCGTTATACCTTGTTTGGAAGATGAAGGGCGGGGGCATTTTGTGCCAAAAGCATGACGCACGTTGCTCTGTGTTCCAGGGGTCAAAGACCCGTTTGTTTAAAATGTTGGACAAACGCAAAGCTTTGTCCTTCTAACGAACTGCAGCGAGAAGAAACATGATGCCGAGGACTGTCCTATCCAGATGCGCGCGCTTGGCGAAGCAGGTGCCTTTGGAATGCGCGCGGTCCACCAAACACAGCGTCCACCGCGGGATGTCCTCTGTGACCATCCCTCCACCGGCGTGCATGCTCCGGCCGCTCGAGGCTCCATTCCGGTACCTGTTCGGACCAGGGCCATCTAATGTGCCGCCTCGTATTTTAGCGGCAGGAGGGAGACCTATAATAGGTCATATGCACTCAGAAATGTTTGAGGTAAATTTTACGCTGCGTTTTTGCACCAACGCATTTTACAACTTTGATATGGGTAGATGGCAAATAAGGTCCATTTTAAAACACGTACAAAATTCTTTGGAAATGTAATTGGACTTTTGGTTGCAGTTTATTTTACAGTACCCAAGAAAGTACTGGTTAATATAAGGTAACTTCTTGGGTTAAGGTTGGGGTAGGTTCACTGTATAGTATAAGTACATTTGTGATTAAAATATTTAATGACCATAAAAATGCAAATTTCAGGTGGTAACAATTTAAATATTATTTTCAAAAACGATTTCAAATATTTTAAGGTAAAAAAAAAAAAAAAAAAACCCTTCAAATATTCATATTAAAATGTCTTTATATTAAAATCTCAAAATGGGATGTTTAGTTAATATATTTAATATTTTATAAATAAAATATTTTAAATACTATAAATATTTAATAATATTTAAAAAAAAATAGAAAAAATAAAATAAAATGAAACATGCCAAACTACTTACTATTTTTTTTTTTTTTTTTTTATAATGTCAGCCTGAAAATACTTTTGGACAGAATGCTTCACTGCTTCACCACCCACACATTATTTACTTTTGTTTGAATTTTATTTAAAGAAATATCAAAATATTCAAGTCTTTTTAATTTTTAATGTATTTTAAAATAATTGATGCATAGATCTGAGCTGACTTTGTGGAAACTATTAAACTCAGATGTTTTGAAGAATCTAACAGTCAGTTCAATATTTGTTGTAGATTATGAATGATATCAAGAGAGGAATCCAGTACGCTTTTCAGACCAGTAACAACATGACTCTGGCCATGAGTGGCTCTGGCCACACGGCGATGGAATGCGCCGTGTTCAACATCGTGGAACCTGGAGAAAGTGTTCTCGTTGCCGTCAATGGAATCTGGGGAGAACGAGTCGCAGAAATCGCTGAGAGAATGGGTATGAATCGAATAATAATGTCAGCACATCGTTCTGTAAAAATTCTTTATCTGTTAATGTGAGCACACTTTAAACATCTTTCTTTCCCCAGGTGCAAAGGTTCACACCTTAGTAAAAACACCTGGAGGATATTTTACTAATGCAGAAATTGAACAGGCAAAACATTTACTTCTTTTATAAATGATGCTGAGACAAGTTTCCTTTGCATATTGTTTCTATTATGGCCACTAAGTTTTATGACGTTCAAAGCAAATCCCTGCTTTATAACCAACATTTGTCATTCTACAGGCTCTGGCTAAACATAAGCCAGTTCTCTTCTTTCTCGCACATGGAGAGTCATCATCTGGTCTGGTGCACCCAGTGGACGGCGTTGGGGAAATGTGTCACAAGTAAGAAAATTCTACAATCATTTATCTTAATGTGTGACTTTCATTGACATTTTTTTTCACATTCTTTCATAATTCTGTTTGACCCCAAGTACAAAAACATTAATAAATGCAATTTATTTTTATTATTATTATTTTTTTTTTTTTTACACATTTTATGATTGGTGTGCACACTGTAGAGATTCACAAATGATCCACTGTCAGGAGTGTAGAACACCATAAAAATGTAATATCTGGCTACTGGGTTTAAATGAGGTCAGAGGAATATGTTAAAAGAATGTAAAGGCAAAATAAAAGGTTCATTCAAAACATGATAGTAGTTTTGGTAAAAAATGAGTTTAAGAATTTTTAAAAATAAATGTCTGTATTGTCCACCAATGTGCTCTTGCATGGTTTTGTCTATACAGATACAACTGTTTGCTCTTAGTGGATTCAGTGGCATCACTGGGGGCTACACCACTTTTAATGGACCAACAAAGTGAGTGGAGGATAATTAGATCATGTGCATATTCTAAATCTGTGTAAAAGCCTGTGGATTAAATTCAACCATGTGTGTTCTACACAATGATTCCTCTTTTTCTTTGTAGATATTGATATTCTATATACTGGATCCCAGAAAGCATTGAATGCTCCACCTGGCACAGCACCAATTTCATTTAGCGAAAGAGCATGGTGAGGAGAGACTTGTGAATAAATACGAACATGTTTTTGCACACAAAGAATCGTTCTAACTAAATGTTACTTATTTTACCTCAAATGTGATATAGCCACAAGATGTTCAACAGGAAAACAAAGCCAGTATCCTACCTCCTTGATATGACCCATTTATCCAATTACTGGGGGAATGATGGCAAGCCAGATAGAATGTAAGCATAGCAAACACAAACTGTTGCTCTCGCAAGGGTCAGTAGAGGACTGAGTTAAGGATTGCGTAAAACGAACTAAACTATGTTTCAGATATCATCACACAGGACCTGTATCTGGGTTTTTTGCCCTGAGAGAAAGTCTAGCCATCCTTGCTGAAACGGTAAGGGCTGGATTTTTTTTTTTTTTTTTCTCTCAAAGTAAAAATTTAACACCTGGTCATAATAATCTTAGATGTTGCTTAACCTCTTAGTCCCTATTGCTTGTTTTCTCAACTACGTATATTTGTTTAAACTATAACAGGCTGGGTGCTTAGACTTATGAATTACATGCACTGCCATTCAGAAGTTTGGGGTTGGTAAGATTTCTTTAACCTTTTTTTTTTTTCTAATGCTCCCCAAGGATACATTTATTTGATCAAAAATTGAGAGTAAAACAGTAATATTGTGATATTACAATTTAAAATAATTTATATTTGAATCTATTTTAAAATGTAATTTATTCCTGTGATGTCAAAGCTGAATTTTCACATCATTACTCCAGTTTTTAGTGTCACATGATCCTTCAGAAATCTTTCTAATATGATTTCCATTTATAAATCCTTACCAGGATTATTTGATGAATAGAAACAGAAATCTTTGTAATATAGATTTCTTTACTATTACTTTTGATCAATTTAATGTGTCCTTGCTGAATAAAAGGATTATTTTCTTTAAAAAAAAAAAAAAATCATCTTACTGAGACCAAACTTTTGAATGGTAGTGTATATCTGTTACAAAACATGTCTGCATAGGCAGAAAACAGTAAATACATTTGGTTTTTAATGAGTAGTATGTGATACCATGGGGTTAATAATTCTAAAATCCCTGCTCAAGGGTCTTGAGAACTCTTGGAGGCATCATAAAGAAGTTGCAGAGTATCTCTGGAAAGGCTTGGAAGACCTGGACTTAAAGCTGTTCATCAAGGACAGGGTAACCTTATTGTTGAATTCACTTACTAATTCTGAAAATGATAATACACCCTAAAAGAGAAAGCAGTTAAACTATATTCCCATATCCAAAGGATCTGAGATTACCCTCAGTCACCACCATTGCCATCCCTGAGGGATATAATTGGAAGGAATTGCTGGCTTACATCATGAAGCATCACCAAATAGAGTTCACAGGGGGTCTAGGGCCCTCTGTTGGCATGGTGAGTATAAGTTAGTCAACACAAGTGCATGAAAACGCGTTCATCTACATGGCTGAATAATTATCCGCTGAACTGATTTCTAGGTATTGCGGATTGGACTCATGGGATACAACTGCAACAAGGCCAATGCTGCGATGGCTCTTGCAGCTCTGGAAGATGGTTTAAAGCAGTGTCGAAAGACCAAAGCCTAAAGGCCAACTGTTTTTACTTTTGCAATTTCTTATGGTGATGCTTGTAGTGTGGATATTACACAATGTAAATGAAGAGCTATTATATATAATGTTTTCATAACGGCTGGTATAATGGAGAAGAATTTTAGCGGATTAGAAATTGTGCCTCCATATCAATCAAAACTGTTTTTCAAAAGCTGTTTTGAACAGTTTCTCTCAATGTCCTTTTTAAAGTTTCAACAAGCATCACTCCAGCACTTGAATAACCTTCATAACAACATTATTGAGAAATAAATAATTCATATAAATTCAACATTTGAGTTTACAATGTGAGTTTAGTTACACAGTAAACAGGATGTTCACACCATTTTGTTACTGACTGTCTTAACTGAATTTACTCTCCTTTATGAAAGTGAGAAACATAATGCCAAAAATGAACAACTTTTACCAAATTTAAACTGGTGATAAAAATAAAAGTAATGCTCTGGCATTTCCAGACTAAACAATAGTCTCTGAAACTCAACAACAACAAAATGTCAGACATTTACATTATTAAAATGACAAAAAGCATAACATTTTCATGAACAAGAAATAAGCTTGAGGAAAATAAAAATATTCCAAAATCATCTTTGGATATTTACAACTCAAAGCACTGCCAGAACAATCAGAATCAACTTTTCTAAACGTAAACCAACCAGATACGGCAACATTTTCAAGATTCTCCCCCAAAGTGCCTTTTCACTTTGGCTGCTGGGAATGCAGTACTTAACTGCACCAAAAAGTACTGCTGAAGCATCTCCATCCACACAAAGGTCATTTTGACCTTTCCCTCCACATCCTCGTACACGATGATGAACTGCTCACCTTCGTATTCCAAGTCTACTGCTCTAAGTTTATTGGACATCTTGACAGGAGAACTCACACACCAGAAGGGACGCTGAGCCTCATCCAGAACTGTCAGAGTCATCATACAGCAACGCTTGAGGGGTGGAGCAAGTAAATACTGTTACTTTTCGCATCCCAATTTCTCGATATAGAAGGAATGTTTAAGATATGCAAAATACATAATAAACGGTGCACACTTGTCTATTACAATGCATACAGTAAGTCTTAAGCATTTTGCTTTGTCTATGTTCTCCATTCACACAGCATGATACCTGCCCATCTATTTATAGACAGTATCCTAAGAATAGCATGCCAGCACTGACTAACCAGTCAGTTCCAGGGAGAAATGAAGTCTAAATAAAGTGGCCAATGAGTGCAAGAATTAGGAATGAATCATAGGTACCTCAACATCTCCCTGCACTCCTTCTGCTTGCCATGGGAGACTGATCTTTGCCACAGGCTTGTGCTTAGGCACATCAGCCAAATTAATGGCGATTAACTGCACATAGTCCTCTTGAAATGGCACTGTAAAGCACAAAAACAATGTGAAAACACTCATATTATTCATATTTTATTTAAATATCAAAAAGTTGATCATAATTTGTTGAAAATAAATGTTTCAAGAAGTTTTCAGAAAGTAAAATGAGGCAATATATGCTTTGGGAAATAAATTAAAAGAAACAAATGTGTGACCATATAGATAATAAAAAATGGCATGTACATATACAAATATTTAAAATGTAAAAATATTATTCAAAATATTTAATGATACATTTTAGTGGTAACCATGATGATTATAATATGATATTGATCATAAGATGTTGAAAATTAATTAGTTTAGTGAAGGTTTCAGTTTTAGCACACAATTATATATTTACCTCTGCTGGTGTAGAGTGGGGAAAAATGCTGACACATGATTCGCCGAACTGGATTGTGAAGCACAATGTGCAGAGTGTATCCATGGCGTCCACAGTCAGGGTCCGCAGCAGTGCCACCCGTGGGTATGTAGGGACTATTGATGTGAACGAAGATACTTTACATGTTAAGGGACTATGCGTTATCAACTTCAGCAGCATACTAAATAACCGTAATGCTCATTAAGAGTTCAGTACCAAAATCTTGACCCAAGGAGACTTCTTTCAATCAGTTTGTGGAAGTGTAGGTTGACCATGATAAAGGCAATTTTCCAATTGCCCTGCAAACACCACAGATGAACATAAAAGAAAAAAAAAAAGAAGAAAAAAAAAAAACATACATAAAACATCCATATAGATGTGATGTTGAATAATGTTTGATATAATATAAAGTCTATTTTATAAAAAAAAAAAACTACATTTATATTAGGTATGCACTAATAAGCCAATATAGAGTATTATTTTCATGTTATGGCTGATAATGATTAAATGGCTGATATTAAAATTCTACACTATTTTGTCAAAATTAAAACTAAAATCAGTCACTTTAAATGTTGCAAGTAAAGGCATCACAACATTAAAAGGTACAATCTGCGGGGAAAAAAAAAAAGGGACATTCATTTTTAGATTTGCAACATTATATTTAACATTGTTATTAAATTATCAGTTAGAGCTATATGATTCTGGAAATTGAGAATCAAGAGAATTTTTGTTTAAAATAGAGATCTTGATTCTCCCACAATTCTAAATAGACAACTACACAAAACAACATGTAGTTTACTAGAGGTTCTGACAAAATGTTAATGTCTATTAAAAAAAAAAAAAAGAATTAATTTGAATCGATTTTTTTTTCTTTTTCTTCAAAACAATAACAAAAGCAGTGTTCTCTATGTGCTTTCTTCCATATCCGATAAGCCACCACTAGGGCTGGACTATTATGACCTAAAATCAAAACCTCAATTAATTGAACATTTTACCTTAATTACGATTAATGAATGATTATTTTGTTTCTGGTGTGTTTTTTCTTTTGCCCTCATAGTTCACTTACAAGGTTTATACTATAAATATGCTTGACTATTAAAGGCGGGATATTTTTTCCTATTGAAAGAGTGCTCTGACATAGCTCACTTTCAGCAGTTATTTTATCTATGGTTCGTAACATTTCTTACATATTTCTGCTCGTTGTAAATCAGATAAAGATAAATTATCACAGTACTAGTATGTAATGAGAGCGATTGCGTGTGTGAATACCATCTCTCTATTAAATGTGAAGCTGTGGGTTGTGAGTAGTTACTTCAAAAGTAGAAAAATATACTGTATGCTATAATAAGTTTTGAGTTTCTAAGCTACTTAAGTGATAAATCACAGGACAGCGCTGACAACTACTTTCTGCGTTCCTCTCTGTTCGCCCGATCTTCACGTGAAGTACAGCTACTGTTTGAGTGTTCATGCCACAATGCAGCTACGTGAGCACGGTAGCTTGATATAATACACATCCGATCGTCTAAAATTGCTTTAATGTCCAAACTGGCAAACCTAAAAATACAACTGACAAAGTTTAGTGAACACGCAAGAGAAAGTAATCTCACAGCTTGCCGACTCTGTGTGTTGACTCGGCGTTCACCTCCGTGTTGCTTTCCACTGACTGGACAGGGCGGAGTCATGTGGCTACACACGCGGTAGTATGTTTTTAAGGGGGAAGTATTAACAGGATTAAAAAAACGAAATAACCAACATGGGAAAATTATGTCGGTTAGAGGTTCTGAATTTCGGTTTCAATCACTTTGATTAATCGTCCAGCCCTAGCCACCACTGTAGTTTTCACTGCATCATCTTTTATTTTCTCTTTGAAAAGCCTGCATCTTGTCTTTCGTCACACTATGACGTAATAAAGTGACAAAATACGAAATAAGTGGTTTTCTGAGTTTAGTTTCAATAACAGCTGTTTTTGGACTAATGAGGATGTTTTGAGTTCTGAAACTTACAGATATTTTTCTAGTACAAAGATCAAGGAAAATTTGATTTCTAAATTCATGACCCCTTATTTACAATCTTAAGCCGCTTTTCCAACGAAACTACCAGAAACAATTTGTCCCAGCAACTTTTTTTCTCCCCCAGACCTGTTGCTGTCTGCGTTTTCATTGTGGTCTAAAGTACCATAAAGATCAAGTCTGGACTGCGCGCAACTTTCCAGTTCCCGCTGGATTTCATCCTCCATGTATAGCTTAATGAAGCCTGAACCTCGAATAGCAAACAACTCTTACTGCATGCACCGCAACGGACTTGTAAAAATGGTGGTTGAAATGAAATGCTGCGTGAACTCAACCAATCTGCATTTTCAATGCCCAAGTCTCACACCCGAAAGTTCCTGAACTTTGAAAAAGTAGCCTACTACCTCACGAGCAGGTACTTTCTGAGGGGGACATTTTTTACCCGGAACTTCATTTAGACCATAGTTCCTGCAGTCAGAACACAGAGTACCACCCCAAAGTCCCTAATTCATGGGCAAGGTTCCTTCAGTGGAAACGCGGCTTTAATTTTTGTTAAGTGATGCAATCTTTATATGAAGCATCAAGTCACTATAAAAACCTGATTTGCTCTATTTTGATCGCTACTGTAGACATCAGTGTTTATATCTGAACTATAAACTTTTATCCCAGTATATCCCTTATACTGTGTGGTTGAAAAGTTATTTGTGAAGCCGTTTCATACCTATACATGACAACTGCTTACTCTGGCTCAGCGGCAGTGCCAACACAGATCTGAATGTTTGCTGTGATCATACTTGTCAGTGGTTTAATAGACACATGCAAATTATTGTCATTTAGGAATTAGATTGCGTGGGCATCTGAATCAAGATCTTGTGCATTAATCGAACATCTAAATGTAAAATGGGAAATGCACAACTAAATATCAACCAATCTGATACCAACCAGTAAAAATCCAAAAAAAAAAAAAACAACCAACCAATATGGTACAGAAACACTGTACAGAATTGTGCATCCCTAATATATTGAAATTATTTAAACTTGGCTAAATAGATCAACATACCCGCCAGACTCCGACAATGATGCCCTTATTCAAATTCAGCAATTTCACAAGCTTGTCAGCACCAAGGAATGACCAGGGTATACTTCTACTTAAACTTGTCTTGTGAATCAGAGAGCGCCACCTTGGCCTACACATTAAAGGCATTAGTCAGATAAGTCTGTAAAAGTATGAGCGTATGTTTGCTTCAGATTTTTCAGCTGTTTCTTACTTGTCTCCTGGACCTGGCAGGGCTGGACACATTATTCCATGAAGCTGCAGGCCCTCAAGACTGCTCATGTATGGCCAGACACCACGGCTCCAGCACACTGTAACCGAGGAATCTTCAAAGAAAATGTGCGACTGCTTATGGACACTTTCACGTCCATTCTTTTTTGTGAGTGTGATCTCCCACTGAATGTGTAACCTCCTGTAAAACAAAGTAACAAAAGATGTAGTTCCTCATTTGAACTATGGACATGTTCCACTTACATCTGACAGATGCTTTAAACTTGACTAATAATTTAATAATTTTTTTTTTTTAACTTGTATTCACCCTTTTCTTACTTTTTCTACTAAATTTAAAAATGCATTTGCTTTTTATCCGTCTCTCATATAACAAGAGCAATATAGCATAGCAAGACATATCTCAAAACACATGCCTTGCTATGATATATATGAGGCATCCCAAAACAAAGGAAGTAAATGAAAGGAAACAATGAAACTAAATGTTTGACCATTTAGACTATAAAATCGCAGAAATACAATGGCATGTGTACAGTAGTTGCCAAAAATGATGTCCGGAGGGGATACACTACAAGTTCAATTAAATGATCAAAGTAAAAGGACAATATTTTATATATTTTAAATGTGAAGGAAAAACAAAACACTAAACTTGGTTAAGGTATTTATCTGACAAAATTACACTGCATGCAGAATTATTAGGAAAGTTGATTTTCTGATCATACTCTTTTAAGTATAAGCACATTTTACCAATTCTAAACCACATCAATCTTAATAACTACTATTAATTTTGTATTTAATCATTTATAATAGATATATAATTGTTCATGAAGGCTGGAAATGAAAAACACCTCATATTCAGGTGTGCATAATTATTAGGCAGGTTTTCTTTTACAGGCAAAATGAGCCAAAAAATGGATTTAACTCAGACTGAAAAGTCAAAAATTATTAAATGCTCATGAGAAGGATGCAATACTAATGCAATACTAGAAATTGCAAAGTTAAAGCATGACCAATGGACAGCAAAACGCTCATTGGATCAGCAAAGTCATACAATAACAGGTGGAAAAAAAAAAAAAAAAAAGACATGTTAACTGCAAAAGAATTAAAAAATTAAGGTGAAGACAATTAAGTGTGAAACCATCAGGAACCCTTTAATCTCCAGCGCCACCATTTTCCAGAACTGCAACCTACCTGGAGTCTCCTGAAGTGCAAGGCGTCAGGATCTCAGAGACTTAGGTTAGGTAAAGAATCCTAAAAATGACTCCCACTTAACAAGAATCACAAGCTAAAGTGTTGTAAAATACATGAATACTGTTTTTTTTAAATAGGCTTTACAGACAGACAGATTGAGAGTGACTCTCGAAGGACCAGCACCACATCCTCTTGTACCACTGTTTGAAGAATTTATCTTCCAGAATCTGGCAGTAAGGTGTGGGAGTTCATTTTTAGTCCATCTCTTATCCTGAAATGACCGTCTTGCAGATATGGAATAAAAATGATCTTCCAAAACTTACTGCCAGATTCTGGAAGATAAATTCTTCAAACAGTGGTACAAGAGTATGTGGTGCTGGTCCTTCAAGAGTCACTCTCAATCTGTCTGTCTATAAAGCCTATAAAAACCCAGTCTTCATGTATTTTACAACACTTCAGCTTGTGATTCTTATTAAGTGCGGGTCATTTTTTAGGATTCTTTAGGTCTTTCACCTGTTTTTGTATGACCCTGCTGACCCAATGAGCGTTTTGCTGTCCATTGGTCATGCTTTAACTTTGCATTTTCTAGTATTGCATCTTTTTCATGGGCATTTAATAATTTCAGTCTGAGTTAAACCTCTTTTTGGCTCATTTTGCCTGTAAAAGAAAACCTGCCTAATAATTATGCACACCTGAATATAAGGCATTTTTCATTTACAGCCTTCATGAACAATTATATAGCACATATAAATGATTAAATACAATATTAATAGTAGTTATTAAAATTGATGTGGTTTGGAATTGGTAGAATGTGCTTGGAAAAAAAATATGATCAGAAAATCAACTTGCCTAATAATTCTGCACAGTGTATTTGGCAAAAAAATCATAGAAAAACAAAAAGTTAACAGGAAAAAGCATACATTGACTACAACAAAATCAGTTATTAATATTTCGTTGGTTTTCCAGGGTTCCCACTCGAAGCCAAATGTCAAATTCCCTCACTTTTTCCTGACTTTCACTGACTAAAAAGCTGAATTTCCATGACCTATAATGAACGGAAAAACAGGCCGCTGTTGTGCTGAGCACTGAGCTGACAAAAATCAGCCATAGACAGTATTTCATCCATTTGCAAGTTTTATTGTAAGCTTTATTTACTTGTTCACAGACATTTTTAGTACAAAACTAAAAAAAGTTAAACTCTCATACGCTCTACTTTTTTTTTTTCTTTTCTGTGCGCTTTTACCTGTTAAATGCACTTTGGTATTTTTCTGTACTATTTCTACAGAAATTAATTTATAGTTTTTATGCTTTCAGGGGTTAAACACTCTAGAAGATTTTATGTTTGTCATCAAGTTCGTCATTCAATCTTTTTATTTCTTCACATTTAGTTTTTGCAGATCATCTTAGACTGTTTGACACAGTGACTGACAATCTTTGTCATGAAATACACTTGTTTGAAATTGAAAATCATTTTGCATGACTTTATTAGCCACTATGAGAGCAACAATTTAAATTAAAGCAAACAAACGTTCAAACCGTAAGCAATAAATACTTTTCATTGTGCATTTATGTCCCTGTTCCCTCTCTATGACCTGAACTATTAGCTGCAAAATACCAGAAATATAGAAACCATTTCAAAAATAGAATCCTTTGTCATGTCACGGCTGGTTAGGACAGTCTTTAAAGTGGTCATTTTGTAGCCAAAGCTCTTGAAATTTGCATTTTCCTGGCATGTTTGCCTTAGTTAACAGGTACAGGTGACTGCATTTGACTTAAGTGATTGCCAGTTGACGAGTGGGAAGGGAACAAAATGCCGCTGAAAAATAGCTTAACTATAACAATATGTAAAATGCTTGACAACGCGATAAAAATAAATAAATACATTTAAAAAAAATGGTATAGAAAGATTACATTTTGATAAATGGAAACTAAAATTTAAAAATCCCTGATATTCCATGACTTGGACAAAAAAAAAAAAAAAAAAAAAAAAATAATAATAATAATAATAATAATATTATATATATATATATATATATATATATATATATATATATATATATATATATATATATATAAAAATTCCCTGACTTTTTAATGTCTGGAATAGATCTTTTAAAATTCCATGATATTCCAGAAATTCCATGGGAATTCCGTGGGAATCCTGGTTTTCTCTTGTTTTTGCATGTGTTCATAGTTTCTTTGTATGACAGCCTGGCCAAAAATTATGTCCACACAAACTGGCATTTTTCAGTGCGTAAATTATGATTTTTTGCGCAAACAAAGCACTCACGTCACTTCATAAAATTGAGGTTAAACCACTGGAGTCACATGGAGTACTTTAATGGTGTCTGTCCTACCTTTCTGGACCTTGAAAGTAGTAGTTGCATTGTCTCTCTATGGAGGGACAGAAAACTCTCCGATTTCATTAAAAATATCTTTATTTGTATTCCGAAGATGAACGAAGGTCTATGGATGTGGAATGACACGAGGGTGTGTAATTAATGAAATTTTCATTTTTATGTGAACCTTTTAATCAATCTCTACTAAATTTTATATAACATAATTTGTTGTTTCGTAATTTTTTTTTAAAAAATGTTCCCACTTTTTGAGTGGGTTGATATTTTGAGGCATTCATACATTTGAGGTGTGGCTCAAGAAGTGCTTTTGGGGTCTGCTTTAGTTCTAGGTAATATAAAATACACATTACGCAGGTAATGAAATGTGCATTTGTGTACCCAAGAGATTTTTTTCTGCCCTGTTCAAAGAAAAGTGATGAGTACTCATGTCATACCTGAGAACTTGCTCTGTTAGAGCTGGCATGCCCGTGTGAGGATTCATGTGTCTTAGCTCTGTTTTCCACATTGTGTCCTTGTAGCCAGCCATCTCCTTGAGTAGCAGCTTCTTCCAGTATCCCGCAGGTTTCTCTTCCACACATGTGCTGCTGACAGCTTCTGTCATAATTCTTACTCGGGGTCTCCACTTTTTCTTCTCAAACTCAGAAGCATACAACACAGACCACAGAGCACTGGACATCTCTGTTAAAATATATTATTCCTTATTCAGATTCTTTATATCATGAACTCACTTGCTGTTGGCCAGATCATGAAACCGCTTGTTGACAAAGCTGATATTGAACAGAGACGATGCATCCAGAAAAGAGCAAATCTTCAGGATGATCTCAGAAGGCAACCTAGACAGACAAGACAATGGCACGCAATAAAATACATCTTAAAAACTTAAAATGTCTAAAATATTGATTAACTTGCCTCTCCAAGTAATTTCTATGACTGTCCCCACCGCACTGTTCTGACACAGACAAAGTTTTACACTGTTCAGGTTGCAAAGACGTCGAGGAAGTGTCATGATCTCTCCGCCTATGCCAAATGGAAAATAGGCCCAAGCATTCAGTAGCCATTAGCAAATTAGTAGCACAAAAAAGGTTTGGAAATAACTCAACGGCCTACCTTCTTGCAGTTTCCCCTTTCTGAGCCTCTCCACGAATAGTTTCTCCAGCTTTCACGAGGCCTTGTCTTAAATTACGCAGAAACTCACCAAGCCCAGTAGCCATGATGAATTCGAGGCGTTGGAACTCACTCTCATTACTGATAACCCGACTGACCAATGAACTCACTCACAAGATAACTTAACACTAATTATATCACTAGAGGGCAATATAATGTGTTGAAGAGACTCACAGATGAATATCAGATCAGATCTAATATGAACAAAAACAATGTATCTGCGGTAGAACCTAATATAATAAAAGTGCCATATAAGGCAGAAAATTCTCTAATACGTATAATATCAAATCTTTTTATAAGTAATGCAGCAATTTAGCTTAAGTAATGCCGTTAAACCATAGCAAATTAGGCACACTCTGATATATGTCTACACTTACCCCAACTCTACTCTACACCCATTTGCAACAATGCAAATGCAGACATTTTGTGTTATTTATCATGACAAAAATGATGTAATATTGATGTGCGCACGCGCAGTAAGCCCAGGTAGGACAATCTGACAGGTAGGATGAAATGTCAGCACACCTGCTCAGCCTTGACAGCTCTATTTATGTGGGTTTTATTAGTCTTTTCATTCATTAAGTCATTATTTTTTACCATTTCAGCTATTTGCAGACGAGCCTGTATTAAATTGTACCACCTTTATATAATATCTAAATATACATTAATTTTTATTGTGCTATATGAAATGTGTAGTGGAGGAAAAGTGTTCACCAGTCCTTCGGCTTGATTCCGAGTCAAGTGAATATCGTCAGAACGCCTAATAACTACATCTCCCAGAGTTCTGAGTGCCTAATCAGGAAGTAGATACGCACCGTGATGGCAAACAGATAGTAGTTCAGCAGCCGCAGTGAGCAATACATTTAGTGTCAATTATACAGTTAAAATTTAAAGATATTTGAAAATATTCAAGCGGAATGTCATGCCCATTCAGTCACTCTGGTAGGACAACATAACGATTCCATCTAAATTCATAGACACCTGATTTTTCTTATTTCTAATGGCTTATAATTTTCGAGCTGTCGTCTGTAGGTCAAACGTCAAATAATGTATTATCATTAAAATGAAACAAGCATTAAATAAACTGCAGGTGCAGCAGAATGTGACCGTGTCCGTGAACATATTTTATATCACGGATTTCCGTGTTTCTGCAGCGGAGCTGAACCCCGCAGTGCTGCCGCTGGACTGGCTCCTGGGAACCTGGCAGTCCGATGAGCCAGGAGAGGGCTCCTTCCCCTCCATCGCTCCTTTTCGTTACACAGAGACTCTACATTTCTCACATGTAGGGCAGCCCGTGGTCAATTTTATGTAAGTAACAAAATAACTTAATATTGCAATATTTTTATTTATTTATTTATTTTTTGTTTGTTTGTTTGTTTAGCCTGCTTCTGACCCACACTCATAAAGTTGTGAACGCTTATATAACTTGTTCTTTTTTTCTTTTTTTTTCAGGTTTAATGCGTTCCATGCTGAGAGCAAAAAGCCACTTCACAGGGAGTGTGGATTCATCAGGCTTCAGCCAGGCACCAACAGGGTGGCCTTTATCATTGCCCAGAACTCAGGTGTTTGATTTGTAAAAAATGCTTCTGTCAGAATAATATAGATAGGTAAATCTATATTACTGCATTTCTTTCTTTCTTTAAAAAAAAAAAAAAAAAAAAAAACTGTTTATACCTCTTTTATTAGGTCTTGTGGAGATTGAGGAGGGGGAACTCACTGGACAGCAGTTGACTCTACACACTACTGCCCTGGCTAGAACTTCTTTTGCCAAGCAGCCTCATGTTCAACAGGTCTCGTAAAACAAACTAATTGAATGAAACAAACTCTAATGTAGCAATATTTTCATATAGAAAATGTGGCATGAATTGTGCTGAAATAGTGTATTTATTATAACAAATGTTCCACTAAGAATTTTGATGTTTGATCAGATCTCCAGGCACATCCAGTTGAAGCCGGATGGAAGGCTGGAACAGACCGTCTCTATGGCACTGGAAGGACAGCCTCTGACGCAGCATTTGCACATCACTTACCGCAGGACTGATTAACAAGCTGTCACATTGGAGGAAGATGTGTTTCTGAAAAGCACTTGAAGTAATGTACTCACCTAAAATAATGATAGTTTATATATAGCAACCTGCAGGTGATGATGATGGCAATATATTGTGACTGTTATCTAAAGTAATAGATGTGATCTGACCTGCCTTTTCCTAACAAACAAACAAACAAACAAACAAAAAAACATTGCAAATATTGTTACAATGAATAAAGGGGTCAATTTATATAATGTAGAGACACTACAATAAAAGTATGAAAATCTCTTTGTAAATGTATATTGTTTAGAGTTAAAAGTCTGTCTCTGAAGAAAATTTTCACACATCTATTTCCATAAGATTAAGTTTACAAATTAAATATTAATCAAAATATGTCACATCACATACATTTTCTCTCCAGTAAAACTTAACACTAAACAGCTTCCTTCATATGTTTAATGGTAATTCAGGGGGATACATTAATAGACTCCTTACCTTTTGATAAATTAATTGTCATGGTATTTCCAGTAATCATGAAAAAATTTAGAATATTTGAATTTTTTTAAAAAAAAGTCCACTATAATACTGTTCAAAAGTTTTGGGGTTATTAACATTTTTTTAAAAGAAATGAATACTATTATTCAGCAGGGCTGCATTAAATTAATCAAAAGTGAAAGTAAAGACATTTATAATGTTACAAAATGTCTATTCACATAACTGCTGTTCTGTTAAACTTTATTTTCATCAAAGAATACTAAAAAAAAAGTGTATCATAGTGTCCACAAACATTTTAAGGTGCACAATGGTTTTAAACATTGATAATAAGAAGAAATGTTTCTCGGGCAGCAAAACATCATATTAGAATGATTTCTGAATCATTTGACACTGAAGACTGGAGTAATTATGCTGAAAATTCAGCTTTGCCATCACAAATAAATTACTTTTTAAAATCTAATAAAATAGAAAAGATTTTTTTATTACATTACTGTTTTTACTGTATGATCAAATGCAGCCTTGGTGAGAGACTTCTTTCAAAAAAAAAAAAAAAAAAATTATTACCAACCCCAAACTTTTGAATGGTATATATTCACCATAGAAATTTTAAATTCTAAAATTTTATTTTGTGACTTTATTAGTTTTGAGCTTTTTCCTGGACACAAAAATATAAGTTTCCCTTATACTTTCAGGTTTTCTATGACTGCTGGAACCCACTCTGTGTAAAAATGTTGAATTTCTCTCTCAATACCCACATTAAAATCTTTATTTAAAGATGTATACAGCTGGTGAAAACTGTGTTACACACACCACACAAACTGTACAAATTGAAAGTGCAAAGTGACACTCCAAACATCATATTAAGCAATTTTGTAAAAATAACAATCTGAACATTGTCAAACATTAAAATGTCCCACTCATGCCACAGTTATTCAGTAAAAAATCTCTGTAGAATGAAACCATACCATGCATCATCATCAGCACGAAAGGAGCTCCTTTAGCTGCAGACCTTATTTCTGGGTCAATTTAAACTAAGGAAGACAGACATTATGTAGCTCCAGCAATGAATATAGCCGTATTCCCTCATAGTACCATCCCCTCCACAAAATGTCAGTTCATAGTATTTGTTTCACACTATGTTTAGTATATTTTAAAGAAATAATAAAAGGTAAAAGATGATTAAGGTGCAGTTGAACCTGGATGATGTGCTGTAACTTTTGTGAGGGGCTATCTGCTCCACAAACAGTACAATGGACCATTCAAATAGTTCTGGGAGGGAAAGATTCAGTTCTCAGTCAAGAGGATGACTTCTGCACAAGGCTACTTCGTCAGGTAGATGTACATGGTCTTTATGAATTCCCTCCATGATAACAAAGCTGTTGATAACCAATGGGCATGAACTCTAGAGTCTATGTTCACCACACATTTTGAAATGTCCCCCTGGAAGAAAGATGAAAAGAAAACATTGAAATGCTATCAAATACAATACCATTCAAAAGTTAAGTCTCTTATGCTCTTTAAAAAAAAAAAAAAGTATTTTAATACATCTTAAAATGCAATTTATTCCTGTGATGGTAAAGCTGAATTTTCAGCATCATTACTCTAGTCTTCAGTGTCACATGATCCTTCAGAAAGCATTCTTATATGCTGATTTGCTGCTCAAGTAACATTTCATATTAATTTCAATAATCAGTTGTTCTGCTTAATACTTTTATGGAAACCACAACAATCTTTAAGAACAGCATTTATTTAAAAACAATTCTTCAATCAGTCTTGCTGAATAAAAAAGGTATTAATTATTAATTAAGTATTAATTTTTAAAAGTATTAAAAAAAAAAAAAACTTACTGACCCCAAACTTTTGAACAGTTGTGTGTAGTATGCTCTTAAATGTATATTATGAAATTAAAGAAAATAGTTAGATGTGTTAACACAGAATGGCTACAGGTGGGTAACAATACTTAATTTCCTCATTTGGCCTCTAGAGGTCAGGACCAATCTTGGTTCATGCAGAAGGCAGTAAAGAGAATGACCACTTGCCCATCCTCCTCTCTTTTTGAGCCATGGGACCAGGCTCCTACGCGCAAATTCTCCCAGACTGTCCACAATGGTGTGCACCATGACTGGATGGCCCTGTCGCACACAGTCCACAGCCAGCCCAGCAGCTACAGCATAGATGGCAACCACTTTGCCCCATGTGATCCCTTGAAAGTAAAAGCAATTCTGTGAGCAGAACTAGAAAGCTACTGAGCTATCCATTTTGAGCACCTCAAACTCTCTCTTGCTTTTGCATTAATCATCATCAAATAATATTAAAAACGGCTTATAATGAGAATCCAGTTAGGGCTGCAAGTCCTAGATTTGCCCATATCTTATGCAAATTAAATGTAAATGTATCACAAAAGATTCAAAAGATTTATTCCTGTGACAGCAAATCTGAATTTTCAGCAGCCATTACGCCACTCTTCAGTGTCACATGATCCTTCAGAAATCATTCTGATATGCTGAATTTTAGTTCAAAAGAACAGCATTAATTTGAAATAGAATTTTGCCTATTGAAATAAAATTGGCTTTACTGTCAGTGCATCCTTGCTGAATAAAAGTATTAATTTCTATCAACAAAAATAATCTTACTATCCCCAAACATTTGAAAAGTAGTGTATGTGTGTGATGTACAAATGTATATTTGACTGTATACGATCCCTTACCTTTTAGGTTCGCCATTATTTTGCCAAGTAAGACGTTTCCTCAACTTTTGTTGACCCTGGAACAACATTCCTGTCCAAAAACATAGTCCTAACCTTCTCCCTAAACCTAACCCTACCCATAAGTTATCCCTAAAATCAGAGGGAAATAATAGCTGAAAAAGAATGGTGTAGAAGCCCCTAACCCTTGTTGTAAGACTGAACTTGACATTAACTATAAACCTATCCCTCAAATCTGATTGGTTGATTGGAATGTTGTTCCATTATCAACAAGGATGTTCTGCCAACAAGTCACTTGTTTTGTTCAAGAAAGAATCACTCTCTTTGAATGAATCTGTTGAGTGAATGATTCACTCCTAAAGACAGTCACTTGTCGCCACCTACTGGTGATACAATATAACCTGCAGAAAGAGTCATTGTCACTACTTACTTGTGCAAACACAGACAAGCAGAGTGAATCAAACAGTGAACTGATCCAGCAAACAATTTTTCTTCACAAAACATTCATATTTCTTCATGCTCTTTCAATCAAGAATGTCTTCAAAGGTCATTTAAATGAATAAATAGTTAAACTACTGTACAGCATTTTGTAGTCATTTTAGAAATGGCAACCTCTATCTACAACACAGACTTTCCGTCATGAAAAATATTCTAAGTATAAAACAGGGCCAGATCTAAGACAACATCTAACAGTTAAGATTAGTAAACCTATTCAGCTACATAGAGGCGCAGCTCTGCTGTGCTTATGATGTAACAGGAAGGCTAACACCATTAATTCTCAGCATTAACAACTGCCATGCTTCACTAATGACGAGCCAAGAGTCAGGGACTATGCCAATTGTTTACATTCCTTCATCTTTAGGATTCATGCAAGATAAAATCGTCACAGATCTATACCTTACTACTGAAGATGGAATGGTTGTGAGAAGATTGTCGGGCAGAGTAGAACAATGTTGACATGGTTTTGGACTCCATCACAACCACCATGTACATCAAGAAGAAGCAGAACCAAGATAAAATATGTGACCAAATATGTACAAAGAGAAGAATGTGGGTATGACCTTTTTAGGGTTTTTTCCATGTTCCGAAAAAAGACCACTGAAGAACTTAAATTAAACCACTAGAGATGGTGATCAAAGTGCCCCTCTCAAACACACTACTGAAATCCAATAATAGGTTCAAGTCAATAGCTCTTCCAGTATAGACAATTTTAATGTAATTTAATAAAAAACATAAACATATGAATTGAATGACCTAAACTGTTTTTTTTAAAAGCTCAATCCCTGTGCAGGCTAACATCGCTTCATTCACATTTGGAACAAATCCCACAATCTCCAAGTTCCCTCCATTTATAGTAAAGATACCCTCATGTGCAGTGCTGCATTTTTCAAATGCCTCAAATGCCAATTATGTACAGAATATAATAATAGTAACAACAAAAAGATAATAATAAAAGAAAATAAAAAATAATAAAATACTTTAAAGTCACCATGAAATCAAAATAGTTTATGGAATATTGCAGTATTTATTATAAATTATTTACTCATGCACACATTATTATTATTATTTTAATTCACGTGCCCTCGTAAACTTTAATCAAAATAACTTCCTCTTCCACTTGAAACAACGTGTTCTCTGATGACGTGTTTCTTGGCACAAAATTTCATGCCGACTTTAAAAGCACTAAATATTTTAAAAAACAAAAATACTTTAATGCAGGGCCAATAAGATCTATGAAACATCTGTTATATTGTTTTCAAGCTCACTTACCCATGGCTAGGATCTCTGTTGCTACAGAGAGAAAGGCATCTGACACCACAGCCTCCACTGCTACACTGATGTTCAGCTGCTTTGCAATATTACGATACATATATGGGCGCATACACTCCAGTTCATCACCTGTAAAACAAAGCAAAACCTGTAAAATGGTTTAAATATACACTCAATAGACAATGAGAGGGATATGTCCCCCACCCAGACCTCCCAATAATAGGAATAGTGGTTAACCAAAATAGGTTTTTCTATTTTTCTATGGCTGAATCAACATTTTATTCCCCCACATACACAATATGTGGTTACAGCCTTGATACACACTTGTTATAAATCACAGTATAAAAGAAAGAAAGAAAGAAAGAAAGAAAGAAAGAAAGAAAGAAAGAAAGAAAGAAAGAAAGAAAGAAAGAAAGAAAGAAAGAAAGAAAGAAAGAAAGAAAGAAAGAAAGAAAGAAAGAAAGAAAGAAAGAGAAAACTTTTGATTTTCACATATTGATGTTATGTCAGATGATAAATGCTGAAATATCATCACACCTATTACGAGCATCAATTCACACTCACTCCTGGTTCTCTTACCCAGTTTAAGAAGCACCACAGACACATCTGCAAGAGCACCGTGTGGCTCGGATAGATCTGGCTCAACTTTTGACCAGCTGAATCCTTCCCTTATGATTCTGGAGTGAATGAAGTCTCTACAAAGTTCCTTGGACTGAGAGACGAGCTCTTTTTCCGTGGGAGTCCGGTCAAACACCTCCATCATCTCCGCGGCGAACACGGTCACGGGGGATCGCTCAAACACGGTCATGTCCCGCATGTTTGTTTGGCACGAGCTAAAACTACAGCAACTTCACTGGTTGTGTTTACTGGACAGGTAGCCTACATAAACACCCCACAGACTCCACTGACAACACGAAGCGCATTTCCACGACGAACGTTTAGACAAATTATATGTGAAACAGGTTCGCCGTAACGTAAATAGCCAATTAGGGAAAGCAACTACAACAGCCCAAACTAAATTCCCTCGCTAGCAAATTGATTTACGCTGATCGATCGACCCACTTCCGCTCCGCTGCCAGATTTGATCATTTCTCATCTTCAATGTCCCTTGTTCCATGTTTCGCATAAGAACATACAATGCTGAAATGGACTTTCTGTCACATTTCCATCAGTCTGAGGTCGCTGTTCGCTTGTGCCCTGGATCTGACCACTTGGAAGCGATTTTTCTCGCTACCTGGAACGCTTAGGTAACCACTAATCAACCAAGTGAACGGCTTAGTCCAAATATAAACAGTCTCTGGCATCCTGGCACGGCTCACAATACCTTTAGTCCATGAAACTGCTCATATCAAATCATCTCAACTCCTTCAAATCCAAGGTTATTTATCAAATTAATACAACAGGCTATATAGCATGCAACATTAATATTAATTTCGTAAAAATCACTCTCATATTAAAAGAGGAGGCTTTTATCAAACTGACCCAGACGTGAAGGCTTCATATAAAATGCTTATTTCATATAATGATTCTTACCCAAGGATCAGTGGGAAGTTCATTCATGCTTTGCTCTAGTGGTGACCGCGTAAGTTATTATCTGTCTATGTTTAGCGAGCTAATCCTCTCATTACAAACCAACACAACAGTTTAAAGTCCTGTGTTTGACTCGTGAATAGACCTCAGTGTGGGAATGTGCATGTCTTTATCTGACATATCATCATATTTCACACAATGGTCACCGTGGTAATCCCAGAAAACAGTGTAAAAGGTATGACAGTTCACTTGCAAGTCAAGTGTACAGGGATGCCACTTTCATTCATTACATCCATCAAGTGCTAATAGACCTTTATATAGCAGTTAAAGTCCCCCTGAAATCAAAATTTAAGTTTTTTAGCTTTTAGTATGAATATGTTAGCCTTAAAGTTATGTATAAGCTGGTGTGTTCCAAAACAATGACAAAATTCGCATTTTTATGAGCATTCAAAACTCTCACTTCCCCTAAAATGGATCACGGATTTTCATGACATCACATCGCACTCCAGCTTCTCATCAAATCTTCTGTCCAATCAAATGCTGTCTAGAATCTAAAGTCCCTCCCCCTCTTACACTCTTACAGACGCTGAAGCCTCGGCTGAAATCGGTCATTTGCTCACACATTTACTAGTTTCTACATGGTGAATGGTACATAGTGCACTATACAGAGAATAGGGAACGATTCAGACCGTGTAAATATGCTTTCCTTTGACGCGAATGAAGTCAGTTTTCGCGTTAGTGTCACATAAACCGCCGCAACGCGAACACAGTCTGCTCCGGTCCAGAGATACGAGAGCACAGAGCGGATCATATGCGCGAGTCGGCACAGACCACAAAAGGTATCGGACCCATTTGAATTCTGCACAGAATGCTGTGTATTAAATCGATATGAAAGACATTAGGAGGAGAAACGGTTAGAAATTGGCCTGGCCGACCTGTAACATAAACAAAACGCTATTGGCTATTTTAAAAAAGGGGCGGGGCTGTTCAATATATCGCCCTGTCTTCCTGTTTCAGTTGAAATGACGTCAACGCATTGAATAATGCTGCACGTTCCAATGCTCTTCAGTGGGCCTTTAAATTCATGTTTACTGGTGCGAGGGCGGGAAAAACTGTCACTCACATGAGATCACAGCAAACCACAACCATCAAACGATCCAATCAATTCCCGATAGACAAATTCAAGTACCGTACCGCCCTACATTTTTTCTTGTTTGAGAAGCCATTTCCCTCAGATTTACATCACAATAGGGAAGAAAAGACTATCGCAGCTTCCATTTCATGCCAACTTTAAAGTCACAATGAAATCAAAGGGACAACTCTTGTTTTTTATGGAATATTGCAGTATTTATAGTAAATAATTCATCCGTTAACATCATTCATTTTTAAAAATTCATGTTCCCTGTAATCTTTAATCAAAATAACTTCCCCTCCCTCTTGCAGCAACTTCTCTGATGACATGTTTACTGACATGAGGGCAGGACAATCTGTCACTCTCATGAGATCTGACCAGTAGCAAACCACAACCATCCAATCAATTCTAAATGGACAAAATCAAGTCCCGCCATACATTTTTCTTGTTCGAAAAGCTGTTTCAGTCAGATATATACGTCACAACAAGGAAGGAAAGAATAATTGTAACTTCCATTTCATGCCAACTTTTATGCTGGGATCCTTCTGAAGGATTTGCTTATTACAACATCGTGATTGGGTGGGCCATTTCTCCTCACCCAATAATAGGTATCACTAAATTTCATTCTAAATAATTTTTGCAGCTTGTTGTACATAAATGCTCTATTGTTTTTTACTGGGAGAATGTATTGTGTTCTGTAATTTTTATTATGTTAAATTCTGTCCCTCCTGCTAATATAACTACAACACCCACAATTCCCCGTTCCTTGAATCAGAAGCTGCGCATGCGCTGTGGCTCCTATTATTTTGTTCTCCCGCAAGCAATAAATGAAGAGCCGCCCGAACGTGCGTTGATCAATACAACACAATTACAAGCGGAAAGCGATTTTTTCGTACGCAGATACTTTTATACATGGAGTCACACGACACCTAACTGTCATTCTCGCCAGGCTGCGGGGTCCGCCATCAGGGGATTGGAGGCCGAAAACACGGCAGACGAACAGGACATGCAGAGGTGTTTTTGTATGTAAAAGCTAGCTAGCTAAGCAAGGGATCGGAGGAGGAACAGCAAAATCTTAAAGAGTTTTACAGCACCCCTCCCTTGGCAGAAAGGGCTACATCTGCTCTCATCCACACCGACCTGCCGTTAGGATGGCGCACCTCCGCGACATGCAGAACCAGGTAAATCCGCAGCCCAGCCGAGTCTCTTCACCCTGCATGAAGTGGTATTAATCTCATAATCAGTAAAACCACAGTGATGTTTAGTGAGACTGTCATGTCATGACATTTCCCTATTTATAATAATTAAGGGCTGTCTTGACGTTATATTGTGTCTGGGTAACAGTTGTAATTGTTTTGTTTTCGTGATCAATTGCATGTCTTATCTGTTTCATTTAATTTAAATTGCATATATTATTATATATATAAATAGTTCATTTGTTGCTCAAACATATATAGTATAGCATCCCAAAGGATATGCTGTAGTCTACAAGGGTCAATAGTAAATGCTCACTGATACTCTTCTACACCTTTTTCATTGTATCTCACATAATAAATCTACTGTCTCTCTCACACAGAATTCCCGGCTTGACCCGGAGGAGTATTTCACAAAGCAGGAGCGCATTGGGAAGGGGTCTTTTGGTGAGGTCTACAAGGGCATCAACAATCGCACTAAAGAGGTAGTGGCCATCAAGATCATCGACCTGGAGGAGGCGGAAGATGAGATCGAGGACATTCAGCAGGAGATCACGGTGCTCAGCCAGTGTGACAGCCCCTATGTCACCAAATACTATGGCTCATATCTGAAGGTACACTCTCCCATTGTTTGGGATCTCAGGCGTGTACAGACAAACAATAGTAAGAGTTTTTTTTTAACGTTATTACAGCATCTTTTAAAGTCAACATGAAATGACTTTCTTACTGCATGTTGAAATGATTTATCAATGCATTATTCCAAAGAAAAATGTTATCTTTTATCAAAATGTAATATCTTCTTCTTCTGAAGTAACTTTCCTCCTTCGCTGTCACCACTTAAGCCATGGATAATGTTAACCAATGGCCAAATAGTCAGGTTTCTACAAATTGCAAGGAGTTTTGTCTAATACCTGGAGAGAGCTATCTGTTTTCCCATTCATCTCAATAGCACTTGTTTAGCTAGTGTGGGCAATTTTTAAAGGTAACCTATAATGCACCTTTTAACAAGATGTAATATATGTCTGTGGTGTCCCCAGAATGTGTCTGTGAAGTTTCAGCTCAAAATACCCCACAGATCATTTATTATAGGTTGTCAAATTTGCCCCGATTTGGTTATGAGCAAAATCAAGCCGTTTTTTTAGGGTGGGTTGCTTTAAATGCAAATGAGCTCGTGCTCCCCGCCCGCAAGCTTGCTCGTCATTCCAGTACACCGAGGCATACATAATACAGAAGCTAACAGCAAATATAACTCACAAAATGGATCATGTATTTTGTGGATGTTTGCAAAAATTCGATTCTGAATGATTTTGATAGCATGATGCACGGCTAACATGGCTAAAGCCACACACTGTTGGAGAGACTTAATAAGAATGAAGATGCGTTTATGAATTATACAGACTACACACGTTTTTGGGTTAAAAATGGAAATAACGAAATGGCTCTCGTCTCCGTGAATACAGTAAGAAACAATGGTAACTTAAGCCACATTTAACAGTACAGTACACAACTAAACACATTCAGAAAGACAATTTGCAAACATCACAAAATAAATATATATGAAATTGGATTAGTTGGTATCGATCCATCTTTGAGAATCAATTTCGGTGCAAATCCTGTGTTTTGCTGACGATCGTGTGAAGCATTTTAGTGTTAATGACTTACTGCTATATGAATTTATCTGGACACGTTTCCTTCATAAATAAAATTACACCACTGCATCCTTAGTGGCTCAGATGCCAGGAGTTTATGGAGACTCGTATGTTTGCTATTATAGCCATAACAGATCAGTGATAATGTTTACTTAGCTGAGACCTATCACAAGCTCAGGGACAGTCGTTCTTGAGTGCTGCTGTCCTGCAGAGTTTTGCTCTGACACAACTCACCTTCCCTCACGTAGCTTTAGTAATCCTGAAGACATTCAAGTGTGTTTGATCAGGGTTGTAGCTGAACTGCGGGACAGCTGCTGCTGTACTCCAGGACCAGTGTTACTCGTCACTTGCGAAAACAATGGCGGCGCTGTGGGTGGAAACATACAGATTCAGGGGGCAGTAATATTATAATAAGATCCCCTTCCTACGTCACAAGGGGAGTGAAATCAGAACGGCTTGATTTTTCACAAGCTTGTAGAGGGTAGGCTTACCAAAACAAAATTACTGGGTTGTCCTTTTTCACATTTTCTGTGCTGGTAGATGCACCAGAGACCCGATTATAGCACTTAAACACGGGAAAAGTCAGATTTTCATGATATGACCCCTTTAAATCTGCCAAATTTACTCATGGATACTCTGTTCTTCTGCCAGGTTGTTTTTAGCCAGTCACCTTAACCGAAATGTCATGTTACTAATGATGTTAGTGCTATGCTGATTTGCTGTTTGCATCACACACACACATAAAACATCCACTATAATATCTTGAAATATTTCGGATTTAATGTTGCTTGAAATTCAAGCAGTATTCAACTAATTTGAATGGCTGTCAAAAGGAAAAGATGCTCCTTGCTGCTCAATGGTGTAATAACTGCATCTGCAAGCAGGGGCTATGCCAAACATTGAGCCCATCGCAAACTTGCATTTTGTTAGTAATGTCCACTGTCTAATCAATTTCTTATGGATAATATCAGTCCCGCCCTATATTTTCTCTCATTACATATCCTGTTTCAAGTGGAATTACTTTTTTATTTTTATCTCCTTTATGTTGACATACATGAAAAATCCAGATCTGTCATGATTTCTGACAAATTCTTCCAGAAACTAAAGTCTGCTCCTTCAATTTTTAAAATGTTTTCACAGCAATGCCATAGAACAAAGATTTTGGGCTCCCCAAAAAACATTTTACTCATCAGTTAAAGGTTAAAGGACCATTTTTTTCTTACTCTGAAGAGATTTTCCACTGTTGTTCCATGGATGTTAAAGGTTCTTCATGGAACCATCAATGACAATAAAGAACCTTTATTTTAAGTCACATGATAAATACCTACTGGAGTCTCATTAAAATATGAACACTAAATATAACAAATGTCATGTGACACTTCATAAAAAATGGTGCTTGTTATTTTTGCCCTTGTCTGTAGGGAACTAAGCTGTGGATCATCATGGAGTATTTAGGAGGTGGTTCTGCTTTAGATCTTGTAAGTAGTGGCTCTGCAGTTATGTAAATGTTTTTATGTGTGTATTCATGTGATCATAAGAGCCTTCAGGTTGTGACTCAGAATTTTAATTTGTCTTCTACTTTCCTCCACACATCTCAGTTGAAACCAGGACCGCTAGAGGAGACGTACATCGCCACTATACTGAGGGAGATTCTGAAGGGACTGGAATACTTGCATTCGGAAAGGAAGATTCACCGTGATATCAAAGGTGCGATAACACGCACGTCTGCCTAATCAATCAGGGCAGCTAGGAATGGCTTCATATTTAATGCTTTGTGTGAAATCTGAACTCTGTGCTGATGATTCATGTCATGTCTTGTGGCAGCTGCCAATGTGCTGCTGTCTGAGCAGGGGGATGTGAAGCTGGCAGACTTTGGGGTGGCGGGACAGCTCACAGACACCCAGATCAAGAGAAACACTTTTGTGGGAACTCCTTTCTGGATGGCTCCAGAGGTCATCAAACAGTCTGCGTATGATTTTAAGGTGCGGAGGTCCAGATAAATTGACTTTTCTCAGCTTGCAAAGGAAGATTTGAATATTAATATGCAAATGTGTCTGCAGAGCTGTGAAAACACACGTTCAGCACTCTGGCAGAAAAGCTGGAGTGGTAAAACTGTTCCCAAGCATTCAGCTTTCTTTTTTTTTTTTAAGTGGTAGGCATGGAAACCAGTCATTAACAGAGTTTACATTTTAGCGTAGTAGCAGCTAATCTTATACATATTTGTATAATATCCAGTTGAGATCAGTGAAGACTGTTTGGTTTGCTTTTTTTTTGGCTGCAGGCGGATATTTGGTCTTTGGGAATTACAGCTATTGAACTAGCAAAGGGGGAACCCCCAAATTCTGACCTGCATCCGATGCGAGTGCTGTTCCTCATTCCCAAGAACACTCCCCCGACGCTGGAGGGCTCCTACAGCAAACCCTTCAAGGAGTTTGTGGAGGCGTGCCTCAATAAAGACCCTCGCTTTGTGAGTATTCTGCACTGAATTTCTCAGAATAACCCAATGTACACTACTGGTCAAATGTTTGAATTAGTTAAGATTTTTAAATGTTTTTAAGAGAAGTATCTTATACTTACCAAGGCTGCATTTGATTTATGGAAAACTACAGTAAACCGGTAATATTGTGAAATATAGCTACAATTTAAAAGCTGTTTTCTACTTTAATGTATTTTCAAATGTAATTTATTCCTGTGATGGCAAAGCTGAATTTTCAGCATCATAACTGTAGTCTTCATTGTCGTGGCATAATGGTTAGAGAGTCAGACTGGTAACCTGAAGGTTGCAGGTTCAATTCTCAATACCGGCAGGAAACGACTGAGGTGCCCTTGAGCAAGGCACCTAACCCCCAATAGCTTCCCAGGTGCCTCAGGAAAATGTCTGTCCACTGCTCCGTGTGTGTGTGTGTGTGTGTGTGTGTGTGTGTGTGTGTGTGTGTGTGTGTGTGTGTTCACTACTCGCTGCTCCTAATGTGTGTGCACTAACTGGATGGGTTGCAGAGGAGTATGGGTTACTGTACTTGGCCTTTACTTGTCACTTTCACATGATCCTTCAGAAATTATTCTAATATGCTAATTTGCTGCTCAATTATTAATAATTGTTCTTATTATTATCAACGTTGAAAAAGTTTTTGCCTCTTGATATATTGTGGGAGCCATGATAAAAAAATTTCAGGTTTCTTTGATTAATAGAAAGTTCAAAAGAACAGCATTTTTTTTGTAACATTATTAAAGGGTTAGTTCACCCAAAAATAAAATTTCTGTTAAAACCGTTGACATGACTACAGTGGTTCAACCTTAATGTTATGAAGCGACGAGAATACTTTTTGTGCAAAAAAACAAAAATAACGACTTTATTCAACAAATTTGTCTGTCCCGTTATACTGCTATGCTATTTTTGCACAAAAAGTATTCTCGTCGCTTCATAACATTAAGGTTGAACCACTGTAGTCATGTCGACGGTTTTAACAATGTCTTTAGTATATTTCTGGACCTCAAAAGGTGCAATGTCGTTGCTGCCTATGTGCGAATCAGATACCCTCGGATTTCATCAAAAATATCTTAATTTGTGTTCCCAAAGACAAACTAAGGTCTTACGGATTTGGGACGACATAAGGGTGATGCTGAAAATTCAGCTTTGCCATCACAGGAATAAATTACATTTAAAAAAAACTAATAAAATAGAATAGGTTCTTTTTTCTTTTTTTTTTTTTCCAATACTTTTTCACAGTATTTCATCAAATAAATAAGCAGCCTTGTTGAGCACTTGAAATTATAATTACTGCTTTTGAATGGTAATGTAGCTGTAATATAGCACACAACTTGTTAAATTAAATGATCAAACACTAATTGTAGTCTGACATCTAAAGATTTTTGACACGAGGCAGTAAAAAAATCGAGCATCCTGAGCAAGGCATTACTATTCTGGTTATGTGCAGCGGCCCACCGCCAAGGAGTTACTGAAGCACAAATTCATCACACGCTACACCAAGAAAACCTCCTATCTGACGGAGTTGATTGACCGATACCGCCGTTGGAAGTCTGAAGGCCATGGAGACGAGTCTAGCTCTGATGATTCTGACATGTATGTCATCCAGCTAGCCATTATAATGCATATACTCTACAATCAATAACAGCCCTCTAATTCATCATGATGTATTATTCATTTCCTATTACTTGAGCCCTGTCCTTTTAATTAGATCTCTGGTGAATTGATCCTCATGAGTTATATCCTCTGTTCCTCCTTGTACTCGAACAGGGATGGCGATAGTGATGATAGAGACCAGTGTCCCATGTGGACGTTCCCCACAGTCCGACCTAGCTCCATGAACAAGCTCCAGAAGGGCTACACAAACACAGACTCAGAGGTGAGGATTCCAACATTTTATATTTGTTTTCGAAACGAAATAACAGTTAGGGTTGTGCCTGTCATTGTGGATCATTTAAAAAAAAAAAAAAAAAAGTTCACAATACCAAAATTTTAGTAGTGAAATTTCACTATTCATGATACCAATTTTGATATCACAGCAAAAACAATATGAAGTTAAAAAGTTATGAAACAAAAACAATGCAATGTTTCATTTTTCAAAGAAGCAACGTTGCTTCCAAAGCTTCATGTAATTATTCAAATAATCAGTCCGAAATAAAGACAGAAATTAAGAGTAGTGTTTTTCTCCAGGGTTCCTACAGGTTTTTGAAAAGATTTGATCAAATTTAAGGTCACAAAAAGTCTATATATGGTATAACAAAAGTCTTAATCATCATTTTATGAGGTCTTACATTTGATGAAAGGAAAACTGGAATCACAATACATGGCCTAATGTGATTTATTATACTTAAAAAGGATATGATTTAATTACATAAGCGTTGCACATTTAAGGTTAAAATGTGACACTGTTGCACTGTTTTTACAGGCTCAAGGTTTCAGAGCAGTTTGCAGTCAATGAATACTGTGCATTTATGCCAAGCAATTGCTTATGTTGATGAATTATGATTATCTTTACTTTATGGTGTTTATATTGCAATATGTTGCAAATGGCTGTAAGAGTGCATATTTTGTTTCTGTCATCTGGAAGATGTAAAGCATGCCTTTCAAAATATTTTGGTCATTGTATTTTGGACTTTAAGTCCTACATTATGCTTTTTTCCCCTGGAAATTATTGGTATTTAACACAGTAAACTATATCTGCCATTTAAACTGTAAATGTAAACTGTATCTGTAAACTCTTGTGGCTTCCTGTCACAGGAAGGAAAGATTAAGAACAGTATTTAACACACTCAATCGACACATCATTTTTATTGCCTTTTTGTTTAAACACTATCATTTCAATAAATATGTCCTTAGTATTCAGTATTAATTTTATTTGTACAGGTCTTAAAGTCTAAAATTTGATTTGAAAAACTCTGCGGATACGCTGTTCTCTTTTTGTCTTTAATATTTAATATATAATAATATACTCTTTGAATAATATTAATGGCATAACAGATGGTAGCAGGTCTATTAGACTGCATTTACAGTGCAAGGCACAGTGTACACACAGATAAAATCCCTACACCAAAATATACCTACTTCCTATTATATAGTAGGCAAAAATCATTAATGAAATGAGCAGTATGTCTGAATTCAAAGTATTCATAAAACATTTTCTGTTTAAATTTGTCATTCAACTATGAAACTTAAAATAAATTCAAAGTATTAACAAAAACTATAATAGTATATTAATGATATAAAACCACACATCTGTTACACCATTTTGTTTTAGCATTGACCTTGTTTGACATCGCTACATGAAAGGTAATGTTTTACGTTTGAATTTGATTCAAAGGCAGCTGAGACGGTAAAGAGGCAGCCCAAGTCACAATGTTTGTCAGCGCTGGTCTCTCCCATCTTCAGAGAGGTAAAAGCGCACAATCTCAAACTCACCACTTATACATCCTGACTGGAGTTCCCACTGTAAGCTTTATGCTTTTTATCACAGTAGCAGCAGATAAGACAGCAGTAAAGTGTAATAAACCGTGATAAGCTCTATATGTTATAGAGTTAAGTGCAAGTCAATCTGTTCTCTAGCTGAAGGAGAAGAGAAGGGCATGTGGAGGAGGAATGGGTGCCATAGAGGAGCTGGAGAATGCCTTCAACCTGGCAGAAGAGTCCTGCCCTGGCATCTCTGACCTCCTGGTCACACATATGATGGAGAGAGTGTGCAGGTGAGCTGATCTGTATGAAGAAAGTACAGTACAGTGGTATAGAATATATGCCTCTATATAGGGCTTTTCACACTGCACTTAAAAGAGATAGTTCACCCAAAAATGAAAATTTGCTGTTAATTTACTTACCCTCAGGCAATCCAAGATTTAGGTGACTTTTTTTTTTTCTTCAGCTGAACAGTAAAGAAGATTTTTAACTGAAACTGTTGTCCTTGGTGATTTATATAATACAAGTCAATGGCTACTGTCACTTTGAAGGTTAAAAAAAAAAAAAAATATATATATATATATATATATATATATACAAAATAAAATGAATCTTATGAAGTGAAACGATCGGTCTGTGCCAGAAACTGAACATTATTTAAAACATTATTACCTGTAATCCACAGCCTCAGCAAATGGTCTTGAGTTCATTCACTGCAGTTTGAAGCACGAGCTTCCTGACTCATAATGACATATATGCGGGAGGGAAGACGCGTGTGTTGTATTGTTCATCAAAATTATACTTGCTTGTGCTTATCCTGGATGCAGTGGGTACAGAAAGTATTCAGACCCCTTTAAATTTTTCACTCTTTGTTATATTGCAGCCATTTGCTAAAATCATTTAAGTTCATTTTTTTTCCTCATTAATGTACACACAGCACCCCATATTGACAGAAAAACACAGAATTGTTGACATTTTTGCAGATTTATTAAAAAAGAAAAACTGAAATATCACATGGTCCTAAGTATTCAGACCCTTTGCTGTGACTCTCATATATTTAACTCAGGTGCTGTCCATTTCTTCTGATCATCCTTGAGATGGTTCTATACCTTCATTTGAGTCCAGCTGTGTTTGATTATACTGATTGGACTTGATTAGGAAAGCCACACACCTGTCTATATAAGACCTTACAGCTCACAGTGCATGTCAGAGCAAATGAGAATCATGAGGTCAGAGGAACTGCCTGAAGAGCTCAGAGACAGAATTGTGGCAAGGCACAGATCTGGCCAAGGTTACAAAAAAATTTCTGCTGCACTTAGGGTTCTTAAGAGCACAGTGGCCTCCATAATCCTTAAATGGAAGACGTTTGGGACGACCAGAACCCTTCCTAGAGCTGGCTGTCCGGCCAAACTGAGCTATCGGGGAAGAAGAGCCTTGGTGAAAGAGGTAAAGAAGAACCCAAAGATCACTGTGGCTGAGCTCCAGAGATGCAGTCGGGAGATGGGAGAAAGTTGTAGGAAGTCAGCCATCACTGCAGCCCTCCACCAGTCGGGGCTTTATGGCAGAGTGGCCAGACGGAAGCCTCTCCTCAGTGCAAGACACAAGAAAGCCTGCATGGAGTTTGCTAAAAAACACCTGAAGGACTCCCAAGATGGTGAGAAATAAGATTCTGTGGTCTGATGAGACCAAGATAGAACTTTTTGGCCTTAATTCTAAGCGGTATGTGTGGAGAAAACCAGGCACTGTTCATCACCTGTCCAATACAGTCCCAACAGTGAAGCATGGTGGTGGCAGCATCATGCTGTGGGGGTGTTTTTCAGCTGCAGGGACAGGACGACTGGTTGCAATCGAGGGAAAGATGAATGTGGCCAAGTACAGGGATATCCTGGACGAAGACCTTCTCCAGAGTGCTCAGGACCTCAGACTGGGCTGAAGGTTTACCTTCCAACAAGACAATGACCCTAAGCACACAGCTAAAATAATGAAGGAGTGGCTTCACAACAACTCTGTGACTGTTCTTGAATGGCCCAGCCAGAGCCCTGACTTAAACCCAATTGAGCATCTCTGGAGAGACCTAAAAATGGCTGTCCACCAATGTTTACCATCCAACCTGACAGAACTGGAGAGGATCTGCAAGGAGGAATGGCAGAGGATCCCCAAATCCAGGTGTGAAAAACTTGTTGCATCTTTCCCAAAAAGACTCATGGCTGTATTAGATCAAAAGGGTGCTTCTACTAAATACTGAGCAAAGGGTCTGAATACTTAGGACCATGTGATATTTCAGTTTTTCTTTTTTAATAAATCTGCAAAAATATCAACAATTCTGTGTTTTTCTGTCAGTATGGGGTGCTGTGTGTACATTAATGAGGAAAAAAATGAACTTAAATGATTTTAGCAAATGGCTGCAATATAACAGAGTGAAAAATTTAAGGGGGTCTGAATACTTTCCGTACCCACTGTATATGTGTGATCTAATTCAGGAAGATTGACTTTTCACAGATTCTCAACATTTGAGCTCCTGAACATGCATTATTATGTAACAGGAAGCCAGACTTGTACAGTGTGAAACGATGCAGTATTAGAATGTTACGACTAGATACTTAAAGGGATAGTTCACCCAAGAATTAAAAAATTATCCCATGATTTACTCACCCTCAAGCCATCCTAGGTGTATATGGCTTAAAGGGATGTAGGTGTATTTATTCAGACGAGCACAATCTGAGTTATATTAAAAAATATCTTTGCTTCTCCAAGCTTTATAATAGTAGTGAAGGGGGCGTGAGATTTTGAAGCCCAAAAAAGTGCATCCATCCATCATAAAACTAATCCTTACAGCTCCAAGAGGTTAATAAAGGCCTTCTGAAGTGATGGGGTTTTTGTAAGAAAAATATTCATATTCAAAACTTTATAAACTATAATAACTAGTTTCTGGCTAGAGTTGTCAAAAGTACCGACTTCGGTACTAAAATTTAAAAAATGTGATGCTTTGAGCGCTGTTGAGCGGATGCGTAAAAACCTCTGATTGGCTATTGTGTTCACGGCTCATCGGATATGTCTGTGACTGGCTACAGTGATCAACGCACAGAAGTTTTTGAAGTTGAAAGCGGGAGCATTAATGGCGAAAGAGTAACCCCAGACCTGACACAACGCAATGACGAATGCGGAAGTTCAGAGGATCGAGCAAAACAAAACACTGGTCACGAGTTAGAAGTCTAAAACGATAATTTTTAAAGAGAAATGTCAGAGGATTTCAATAGAAGGGAAGAGGAGCTTCAGTTTGTTGCCTAGACCTCACAAAAACTCATCACTTCGTTTCAGAAGGCCTTTATTAAACCCTCTGGAGCCATATGGAATTTTTTTTTTTTTTTTTTTGATGGACGGAGCACTTTTTTGGGCTTCAAAATCTCACACCCCCTTCACTACCATTATCAAGCTTGGAAGAGCCAGGATATATTTTAATATAACTCTGATTGTGTTTGTCTAAAAGATGATAGTCATATACACCTAGGATAGCTTGAGGGTGAGCAGATCATGGCATCATTTTCAATTTCGGGTGAACTATCCCTTTAACAATTGACAACTAATCGCGTGCCTCAAATTCGTCTGTCCAATCTGTGACACTGACACAGCAAATAAGGACGTTAACTCAGGATTTAGTATTGTACAGTATGAAGCAGTAGCGTATGAATACCCAGGATTAATTGTTAACCCCAGGTAGGTTATAAGCAATGTGAAACGTGAAGCAAGATAACCCAGGATTCCCCAGGATTATTTCAAATGTAAAAAGCGAGTGTGAAATGTGAGTGATTTTGAGTATAAATGTCACATTCTGCTGTTACAAAAGAAAAGTGTTTTTTTATTTATTTTTATCAGGTTTGCTCTGAATGGCAACACCACGCCATCATCACGGTGAAGCCCCGCCTCTGCTGCTCCTCCCTCATTCTGCCCGAAATCATCAGAGCCCCATCAGGACCACAATACAACTGCCCATCCTCCACCCTCTTACTCCCAGAGAACTTTTAATTAGTTATGATTAAATATTTTTACAGTTTTCTTTATAGAATGGAAAGTATTTAAGAGAAAAAGCCATGTCATGGAGCGAACTGTGTTTACCTGTTAGATCAAAATCCTATTATAAAGTGTTTATGGAAACATTGTGTTTGTGTGGTTATTTAAAGTTAAAATGAAGAAAATGTGCATCATAAAGTAAGGTTCTCACGTGACCAGGGGCATAGATAGTTATATTTATAAAAACAAATAGGGGAGTCTGTCTTATGTTTATTTATAACCAAAACTATGTATTGTTGTGGTATAATAATTATTAGTTACTATTGTGCAAAAAGCTTGCATAACAGGAAACGTTATTTAATAGTAATAATGTTATCAGACAGTTGAACATAAACATGCTCAAAGATTTATTTTAATTATGCTCAGATATTTTGTTTTTATATTCGCTCAAATTATCTTCCAGTGGTTCTAGAGCTTGGCTGCTTGTCAGTTATTCTGTTTCTTCCACATTCAAGTCTCAACAAGTCCTTCAAGTCTTTATCGGCGAGATGATTTCTATATCATGTTTCACGACCTCTAGTGGCCATCGAGAGTTACTGATTTGTAATTAGTCAGCAAGTCAAAAAAAAAAAAAAAAAAAGCCTACAATTTTGATAAGTCCTTGACCTTTATGCTATAATCACCAGCAACTAGATATCACCAAAAAAACAAAAAAAAAACAAAATTATTTTAATACAAAATTTTATTACAAGATGATAGACAATAATGGTTTAATAGAAAGTTTTCAAGTGAAACTTTAAAAGTGGAATGTGGACAACTACAGTTTTCATGACCAAATATGGAAAGTAAAACTCAATGGTTTAAAAGTTGTTTGCTTTTGTGTAAACCCTCATTTCAGATATTATTTCATTGTAACATTTGTTTCAGAAATGATTTTATTTATATGAAAATGTACTTTAACCACAGGAATAAGATAAAAGTTTTAACCATTGATCCCAAAAGAAGGTAAAAACTTAACATGCATCAAGGTCAAAGAGCACAACAGCATATTTCAAATGTGTCACTCCACTAAGGAAATTTTACATTGCACTCATACCAGAACAATGTCTGGTAGTAAATACATGACAGTATCCACTCGGGTACAAATAAAAATAAGCAAAATGAGCATTAACATCAGAGAAACGCCTATTCTCCTTCATTAGACGGCATAGGAAATGAATCATGGGTCACAGTATAATGTTTTGCATCCGTTAGGGGACCATTCAACTGAACACCAAATATATTTCAAAACTTCATGCAGGGAAGAGGAAACTATCTAAAAAAAAAAAAAAAAAAAACTCCTGAACAGCAATCTCTCTGGCAATACTTGCAAACAGTATAAAATGATTTATCCAAAAACATGGAGCAACAACTGCTACTGTGACACTGAAATTCAACAGCTGCTTGTATTTTCACAGTGTTTGTTTAGCTAGACAGGATAGAGTGTTCTATAGAGCTACACTAATACTAAAGCTGCTCTACAGTAGAATTTGGCTCTTGTAACAGAAAAAAATACTTTGTTTAATTACTGACCGTAGTTCTTCATTTTTGGTTACTGGAGCAGGGAAAAAATATGAATGAATATTAGCAACAGTATTTGAATAATATTAATAAAAATGAATACTGCTTAAAAAAAAAAAACTGGACAAAAAACCCTACAAGATTGAAAGAAACTAAAAAAAAAAAATGGCAAGCAAGATGATCCGAGGATCAGTCTCTCCTCTTTCTCCAAATTTAGCAACACTTCCTCTTCTCATCCCACGTCTGACTGGGTCAAGCTTGAATGACAAGTCAGCGTCTATAAGAAACACAAAAACAAGCACCCTAATTGCATATTTAATACCAAAAATAAATCGCCAATTTTCTCTGAAACACAAGTGACTCAATATTAAATTATATTTCAAGATATGCAACATACATAGATTTGCATACAAAAACTTTAACAAAATATTACATTTTTACAAAGTAAGAGAGACTAAAAGGCAGCAATATCAAATATAACATCATATGTTGAAGAGCAGCTCAGATCGCAGAACTGCTTGTACAATTTGTCAGAGACAGTACCATGACCACAGATTTGGTTATGTTGAACTGGAATTTTTTTTTTTTTGTTTTGTTTTTTTGCAAGACCTCAAGTTACATCTGCAACAGCAAAATCCAAGATAAGGCACGGCTTGCTTGCTTGCTTGCTTTAACGTCTGTGTTTGTAATGTGCTCTTACCGTGTTACTTACAGGTGTGGGCCGTCTCATTCATCTCCCTGCTTCTGCATCTGCGCCTGCATCTTAGCGATCATCTCCTGCATCCGCCTCAGCTGAGAGACACAAACACAATCACACACTGACCTTCACACTCAAGCAGTCTTGTTATTAGCGTTCAGCTTGTGTTTGCTTTGAGAGACCGTACCTCAGCCTCCTTCTCCTGCAAGATCATATCCTTGTCCATTTCCTCTGGCTCCGGACCCTTCCTGCTCGACACAAAGCAGGTGTAAAGAGACACATGCACAGCAGTACTTAGCAGTGAAGTTTAATAAATGATCATTTATGACACGGATCTCACAATTACTTTATCCTGTTGGCAAAACAAAATTACTAGGGCTGTCAAATGTTGAAAAATTATAATATAAGGGATAGTTCACCCAAAAATGAAAATTATCCCATGATTTACTCATCCTCAAGCCATCCTAGGTGTATATGACTATCTTCTTCGTGACCGGTGATTTGCTTTGCTCTAAGCATTTCCGCTTAAATATGCCATGCGTTGGGTCAGGGGTTACTCTTCTACCCTAACTCGATCATGCGTCGTTATTTTAGCTTTTCTGTTTTTTTATTTTAGTATACTAGTTATTTTAGTTTTAAATATGGATTTTTTCTTACAAAAATCAATCGTTCGCTTCAGAAGGCCTTTATTAACACCCTTGAGTCGTATGGATTACTTTTATGATGGATGCATGCACTTTTTTGGACTTCAAAATCAGAAGCGCCGTTAACTACCATTATAAAGCTTGGAAGAGCCAGGATATTTTTTTAATATAGCTCCGATTGTGTTCGTCGGAAAGAAGATCATATACACCTAGGATGGCTTGAGGGTGAGTAAATCATGGGATAATTTTCATTTTTGGTGAACTATCTTTTAACTCAATTATTCAGAATTAACTGCATATCAATATTTGATGAGAAAATAAATTTAGATAATACATTGAATAAAAGGTATTAAATAATTGTAGCAGGCATATAAAATAATTAAAAATATATGATCACTATCAAATATATATATGCGCATTTAAGATTTAACTGCACTGATGACAGGAAATTATAGGATAGCAGATATATTAATCACATTATCACTATAAACAAACAATTTTTCACAGAATTATGCTTTGCATTTAAGCCGATGATATGATATTAATAAAAAAATATCAGTATTATAAAAACTTTTTTTTAAAAATTCTGACTTGAACTGCAAAATTAGCAAAAATTTACATTTCATACCCCATGTTTTCATATCATCGGCTTAAATGCAAAGCATAATTCTGTGAAAAATTGTTTGTTTATAGTGTATATAAAAAAAGAAAATGTCTGGCATTTAAGATTTATGTAGATGATCGATGATAGGAAAACAGGGGGCATGAACTGTTTATTTTCTTGTGTTAAAAAAACAAATTGACAGCCCTTAAAAGAAAAAAATTGCAGATTTACATGTGCTAAATTATTGTGACTGAACAAAAACTGTATTAGTATCCACCAGTTAGCGATGCAGATTTTAGGTAAGACAAGAAAAAGACAAACCCAAGTTAACAGTGCAAGCATGTAATAAGCTGAGCAGGAAGTTACTTTGTAAGTGAGTATTTATGTGAGCGAGAGTGAAATAGAGTCTGTGTGCAGTAAGAGCTAGTGAGCAGAAACAGAGCTGGCGTCAGGCTTAACGGACAGGTGGAGCTGTTACTGAGCTCCCAGCAGTACCTCCCCCTCCTATCCTCTGATGAATACAGATCCCACAGCTCGCTGCAGATCCATGAGACTGAGTCAACACAGCACACATTAAAACTCAAGCTTTCATCTCTCTAGAGCAGGGATGTCCAAACTCAGTCCTGAAGGGCCACTGTCCTGCAGAGTTTAGCTCCAACTTGCCTCAACACACTTGACTGCAAGTTTCTAGTATGCCTAGTTGACCTTGATTAGCTGGTTCAGGTGTGTTTAATTGGGGTTGTTGCGGAATTCTGCAGGAGCAGGATTGGACACCCCTGCTCTAGAGCATATGGAAGACAGTTTATCGACTGATTCAGCTAAAACTCAACTCAGACTTAATGAGGCAAAGCAATGCTGCTCTTTTCCTTTTATTTCTGCTATCAAATTACTTTATATGTGTCTTTAGCAAAAATGAGAAGTGGCTATGTAAAGTTGTGCTATTTCAATACATCTGCTTATTTCTGCCAGTTCTGGGATATTCAAATAATCTGTGCCTACACTCACAAAGCTCTGCTGTTTCATAGAGGCTGAGGGAGGAGGTGGAGAAAGACAGGCAAAGCAGTACGTACGCAGGCGACAGAGGTAGAATGTAACCATGGGAGGACAACCTGCCGCCCCGTTTGAGGCGCTCCGAGCGGAAGTTCTCATAGTGAAGGTCCTGAGTGACTTCCTGCAAGTCCTGCATGTGGGTGCTGCACAGATGGCAATTACCATCATTAGACAATAATGACAGTGACTGATGATACAGTACATTATCTTAGAATGAAAAGGAGGCTGAGAGGGACAGAAGTACAATCTATTTAAAGGGATAGTTCACCCCAAAAAAAAGTCTGTCATTAATTATTCACCCTCATGTCATTCCAAACCTGTAAGACTCTTTTTGATGAAATCGGAGAGCTTTCTGTCCCTCCATAGAGAGCTTCGCAACTGACATATTGACAAATCAAAAAGTTTATTCAAAGATAGTAAAATTAATCCATATGAATCGAGGGGTTTAGTCCTAATTTTCTGAAGAGACTCGATCACTTTTTATGATGAACAGATTTAATTTAGGCTTTTATTCACATGTAAACACTGATCAGCAAACAAACAGAAGCTCAACCGAACCTGCGTCACACGCGAGAACCTCTTCTGGAAGCTCAAACGTGCTGCATAACACATGAAAATGAACCTTATTGGTTGTCACATGTCAAGCAAACATGCTTGAGCTTCCATTTACCACAACTGATGTGTGAGTTAATGAAATGGTTATGTAAAAGCTTAAAAATAAAATTAATTTAATAAAAGCCTAAATTCAATCTGTTCATCATAAAGCGATTGTGTCTCTTCAGAAAATTAGGACTAAACCACTCAATTCATATAGATTAGTTTTACGGATCCGTTTACGTACTTTGAAACGTCAAAGTGTCAGTTGCGTAGCTGTCTATGGAGGGACAGAAAGTTCCAGATTTCATCAAAAATATCTTCATTTGTGTTCTGAAGATGAACAAAAGTCTTACGGGTTTGGAACGACATAAGGGTTTGTAATTAATGACAGAATTTTCATGTTGGGTCAACTATCCCTTTAATGTTTTTATTGCTTAAAGGTACAACTACAGTCTTCCTCATAACCTCATTTTCATTTGTGTAAAATCAAGAATTTTAGAACATTAAACAGAAGATAAAGCTATTTACATCAGCATGGTGCGAAGTTTAAGGAAGTCGTTGTGTTCTGGGTTTTCCACCTCCACCACACCCCATGGATACAAACGCCCTCTCACTTTCTTCCCCTTAGCCTCAATCTGCTGGTTGGATCCCACCACGGCAAACGGTATGCTGGCCTACAACAGAAAGACCAAAGGAAACCTATAACAGAATGCGTCCTAGCTTGAATGCTTAGTTCTGTTTCCTACTCTTCATGAGCATAAAAAGATTACAAAAATATATACAATTTCGGTCATCATTTTCTCACCCTCATGTTGATCTAAATTAGTTTGACTTGTATTCTTCTAGAAATTCTTCCACAACATTCAGTCTGTCCCTTATGTAAAGCTACAATAAGACTTGGAATATAGTAAACAAATTATATGCAAGCGATCAAATGTTTGGGGTCAGTACAAAAAAGCTCACCAAGGCTGCATTTATTACAATAATACAATATAAACAGTAATATTGTAAAATATTATTACGAACTAATATTGTGAAATATTAAAATAAATGTTTTCTTTTTGAATACAGTTTAAACAATTTATTCCTGTGATGGAAAAGCTGAATTTTCAGCATCATAACTCCAGTCTTCAGTGTCACATGATCTTTCAGAAATCATTTGAATATGACGATTTGATGCTCAAGAAACATTTCTTATTATTATCAATTTTAAAAACAGTTTTGTTTTTGTGGAAATGGTGATACATTTTTTTCAGGACACTTAAATGAATAGAAAGTTCAGAAGAACAGCATTTATTTAAAATAGAAATCTTTTCTAACATTAATTGATACTTTTATTCAACAAATATTTGATCAAATTGATCAAAAGTGAGTTGTAAAGACATTTTTACTTTTGAAAAAATCTTGACCCCAAACTTTTGAATGGTAGTGTATATACATGGTGCTCTTCTGTTTTTTGAAGTTTCAAATAAAAAAAATAAATTTCTGCCTTTGTGTTCCATAGAAAAAATTTTCTTCAAAATTGTCATCATTTTCTCATAATTTCTCTCATCATTTTGTTCCAGTCTCTTTAAATTAAATGAGAAAAATAAGGCCCACATACCTTGAGAATCCTGGTCTGCTCTTTGAAATCTTCATCCTCATCAGACTCAGCATCAGGAAGGTGATAGATCTTAATGCCGTGTTCATCGATTTCATCCAGAATCTAGAGTACGTAAAAAGATGCATGTAGCCAACAAGCCAAACTTATGTTCAGTCTATGTTTGGAAAGAAATCTGAATGCTTACTCTGCGCTTGAGTCTCTCTCTCTCCCTCAGCGTAAGCGTATCTGCTTTAGCAATAACAGGAACAACATTCACTTTGTTGTGAATGGCCTTCATGAATTGGACATCTAGAGGCTTCAGTCTACAAAATTGGAGCATGAGACAAGAAAATCCAGACAAGTGTGAACACTTAACTCAACTAAGACCTTTCACTGTCATAGGTGTGAGTGTAAGTACAAGATCTCACCCGTGACCCAGAGGGGAAATAAAGTAGAAGCAGCAGTGCACACGGTTGTCCACAATGTGCCTGCGGTTGAGTCCGCTCTCATCATGTAAGTAGCGCTCAAACTGGTCATCGATGTATGAGATAATGGTGTTAAAACTGTCCAGGAAAAGACAGAGCATCTCTTTAAACACTTACAGGCACTGTTGCGCTCTATGTAAAAACAACAAAACATGAAAAAGGCCTCCAAGTAAAAAGGCTGAAGTGATTTTAATACACAATCTAGTGATATATTTTTTATTGACTGTTACAAAACCAGGGCATTAAAATGTCAAGTTTCACTTTAATAAAAGTTATGTGAGGGCATACATTTCCCTTTTCAGACATGAGCACTCGAATATCCTCTTTGCTGTTTTTGCGCTCAAGTGGGTCAGGGAGCAGTCAGGAAGAGGTCACACATGTTTCCTGTCTCACCACTTCCACTAGCAGAACAGCATTCCCAGAGCTCAAAAAAAAAAACAAAAAAAAACCTCTTCCTCCATTCCTCCAACGCACTCTCTAGTCTTCATGTCTCCTACCACAGACCATCTCCAATTACACTATCAAGTGTCTCTTTCAACCAAATTTCTCTTAAAGAGAAACCTCTAATCCACTCACCCTTCCAGATGTTTAGAACGTTATTCAGTTGAACACAAAAAAGAGGATTTCAATAAAACAATCTAACCATCTATCTCTGTGAATACACTACTGTTCAAAAGATTTGTGTCAGTAAGATGTCAAGGATGCATTAAATTAATCAAGTGAGAGTAAAGACATTTATAATGATACAAAAGGTTTCCATTTCAAATAAACGCTTTTGAACTTTTAAAAATGTATCAAGTTTCCACAAAAATATTAAGCAGCACAACCGTTTTAACATTGACAATAATAAAAAAAAATGTTTCTTGAGCAGCAAATCAGCATATTAGAATGATTTCTGAAGGATCATGTGACTGATTTTCAATAATGCTTCAATAATTGCTTTGCATCACAGGAAAAAATTACATTTTAAAAATATATTAAACTAGAACACAGTTCTTTTAAGTTGTAATACCATTTTGCAATATTACTGTTTTACTGTTTTGATCAAATAAATGCAGCCTTGGTGAGCATAAGAGACTTAACAAAAAATCTTATCGACCCCAAAACTTTGAATGTAGCATACATATAAATGCAAGTGAATGGACTGCAAAGTGTCGAAGGCACTCCAAAAAAAGCATGTACAGTCATCTTGACTAATCATTACGACCTCAGCGAATATATCACTGTCTTCTAAAGCAAAACACTAGGTGTGTATAAGAAAAATACCAATATTTTAAACGTCAACATTTGGGAATCCGTTCTCTTGTACTACATGGACTCACAGAGGTGAGAGAATTTATTTTTGGGTAAAATGTCCCTTTAAATAAAGAGCATTAAATTGTCATCAAGCCAAAACCACATAACATACACAATATATGTATGATGACTAATTTATTTATTTTTTAATAATTTTATAACTGTATGTGAGCTGAGCATATTTTATAACCATCAAAGCAATCCTCACCAGTCCTGGCTGTTGATGGCGTCACCGTATCCAGGCGTGTCGACCACAGTGAGACGCAGCTTCACTCCACGCTCCTCGATCTCCACCGTTGAAGCCTCGATCTGCACAGTGCGCTCAATTTTCTCTGTATAACAAGAGCACATGTAAAGATACAAGACTCAAAAAACAAGGCAGAGGTCCAAACTTTTGTGCACAACTGCCTCATAAATATCAGGCCACTACTTTTACCCTTACCCATTATAATTTTTAAAAACATGAACAACATTTTAAAACATCTGATGTAATTTCATCAGTGTTGAAACTCTCACCTGCAGCACCAGGAATGACCCTCTCTGGGTAGAGATCAGTGAGGAACAAGCTGTTGATAAGCGTGGACTTTCCCAAACCCGACTCACCTGAAAACAGCAGAAGTATTAATGAAGAAGCACTAAATCATCATATCAACTACAAAAACACTCCGATAGGCAGAGTGTATTTCCCTAAACGGCATAACGTCAAAGCAAACACTACGGACTTCAGTGTTTTATGCAATCATCTGTTCCTCTAGTCAGTGTTTTTGTTTCTACGTCTCAGTCAAGCTGTCTTCCATCATTTGCTGAAGCTGTGCAGCAGTGAAAAGGCTCACGGCCGAGGTTCTGCATTCCTCTGTGATTTATTTTAAGACGATGGGATGACTGTACAATGGGCTCTGCTGAGCGGGCAGCTCCCGGCCACCCTCCCCCCACAGCAGATCTCATTTGTGTGTCAACAGCTGTACACATACACACTCAGAGCTGAGGGGAGAGTCCAGTCGCCTTAAAAAAAAAAACTAGGGTTTATCAGCACTGTACTTTTGTTCCCACAGTCACTTTCACTACACAATAACCACTCAATCATGAAATACTAAAATTTCCTTCTACTAAAATATAATGTTTTCCCGCCAGACATGGAAGCTGCTCTTCTCGAACATGACATTCCCTCACATATTGTAATAATGCTGCCTTCACGTGCTATCTGAAATTTCCTACTTCCCACTTCTGAAGTCGTGATTACGAGGTTGTCGCGGGAAAGAACGGGAATCATGGAGGGCACCAGGTTTATTCTGGCCTATTTATTGGGGAAATCTTTTAAAAGCTAAAATGATATTTAGCATCCTATTCATTGACAACCATATAAACATTCACTGTGCTACTTATATAGTCAGCTTGCTTAAGATTCTTGAATTTCAGTCAAATACAGGCTATTTTCCATATGTATTCAAGGCTCACCCTCAAGGATTTAGTGAGTGTGACTTAAGCACTTGAAAACAGCAGTCCACTATATAGCACCCACGCGCCAAACAAGTTTTTCCGTGCTCATGGCCAAAGGAGTATACTTTGAAAGGCTCGTGCGCTCAACTGTGCGCGAGATGTAGCGGAATGCAGAAAATGAAGTGTACCTAGACCTTTAAGCCGGTGGAATGGCAATCTGCTTGCCACAAGAGGCAGCATCACGTGTTCCACAACAACACTAGTTGCTCGCAGATGCGCCTGCCTATTAATTGGCCTAATTTGCAGCACAATCGGCCAATGCCAATTGATTAAAAAAAATGCCAAAAATCGGCCCAATTAATAGGCCAGCCAATCAATCAGTCGACCTCTAATATGCACTACTTTAACAAAAAGACAAGGCAATGTAGCGGTTGTGAGGAGGAAAAAAAAAAAAAAAAAAAAAGCGTACCAGTCACAGCAGCAATTCTTCTCCACCATGTTTACAGTTTATGGACCACACCAACTCGTAAACTCAGGTATCAAAATTATCTGCTTGAGAGAGCATTCATGTCCAATTTCCGACTAGGAAGCTCATATTTACGATTATTCCGATCACATGGTTTTGCATTTTTATTGCCAAAAAAACAACACCGCCACCCAAAAAAATACAAACAGAACAGTTTCTTGTGGTTAGGACATTAATCACATGAAAAAGAAAATGCTGTATTGCCTACATAGTCTTCAAAATACAAACAGCATGAGCAAAAGGCAAAGACTAATTATTAAAGAGAGATTATTCATATTTTTAAACACAGGAGAACATCAGGAAAACATTCTGCCTAATTCACAACAAGTTAACTTGATTCTAATGTTAAAGTCACAATGAAACTGTAGAAGTGACAGATATTTCATTCATAATGTGACATACATTATTTGAGTATGTGATTTTTGCGGATAAGTGGTTAAAGTTGTTCCTACATTTTGTAAATTCAAAAAAAAATTATGGGTGTTAAAGTTATGGGCGAATTACGGTTTGTTTTCAATAACATTCATACACCTTTCACACTCGGTTAGGGACTGAGAGCCACTGTATTGTGATTGACAACAACAAATAATTTGTAATATTTAGCTTAGAGGTATGATGTAGATGGCTTTTCATAAAATGAAAAACTTTTTTTATATATGAAAAAAAAGTTGTTCAAAAATCTAATTGGTGTTTCTTGCCAATATTTCCAAATTCATCAGGCACATTCAAAACATCACATCAACGCTACTTACCCACCACCATGAGAGTGAACTCAAAGCCCTTTTTCACGGATTTCCGGTGCACCTGATTTGGCAAATTCGCGAACCCCACATATCCAGGAGTCTCTGGGTTTGTAAACTGTCCCTGCTGATCACAAGAGAACAGAACAATCTATGAACACGCTCATCTGAAGTCGTACTAAACAGATCTCTAAAATTCTCTCAAATGCAATTAAATTCTGAACATCTCCCGTTTCTTTGCACATCAATCTCCACATAAAACTGAAACCCTGTGCAACATCCACCCGTCAGCTCTCATTTCCTTACCTTGAGTTTTTCAGCTTGAGACATTTTGAGCTCGAACCAAACCTGCAAAAATAATATTTTTTTGAAACCAGACTTATTTACAAAATGGATGTAACCAAATCACATAAGAGAACAAATTTAGGTGTTAATTAAAAAATGGACCATCTTTATGTCGCAGAACAAGTTGAACTTACTCTCACAAGAAAGCTGTCGACAAAGTGGAAGGTTTCACAGCTCTACAGGAACAGGAAGTAAGTTCCTGTCTGTGAGCATCAGTCTCACCACAAACCTGCACCAGCCATTTTACATTAACCATTAAGGTTACTCATTTTAATTCAAATAAAGCAATATTTTGGTGCATATATTTTTGAATGCAGTGCAAGAAAACTCATAGGGTCTTTGGGGCCTTTGAATATTATTGTGGACATTGGAGGGGTCTTGGAGTCAAAAAGGCTGAGAATTACTGATTTAGACCTTTATATCCTTGTAGAAGTGAACCATAGGTTTTGACACAGTTGGGACTCAAACATGATGAAATACCCCTGGCATAAGGATAAGAACTCGGGGACAGACAGAGACCATATAACTCAATGTAAATCACATGTGCAGACATTGATCAAGAAGATTCTTCAGATTTAGCTCAGGATCCTCCACAGAATACATATTACACCTCATTTAAGACACAAATACAATCCAGCTCACTCACCATCCAGACCTACTGGTCCAGAATCGTAGCTTAATTGAATAACATCTTAGGTTTGGCCTTGGAACCTGACCCTTTGTCTCTTCTCCTGGGTTTTCCATGTAAGCTTATTTCTAATAAGCATAAAAGACGTCTTTTTAGCCTGTTAACTTTTGCTGCCAGGAAGAATTTACTAATGTCGTGGATCAGCGATAAACCTCCCTCTATAAAGGGATAGCATTCAGTTATTAGAGAGACTATTCCTCTGGAATTTCTAACATGTTTTATTCACTCTACAACTGATACTTTTATTCGCATTTGGACACCATATTTGGACAGCATAAATGCCTCTATTTGTGATACTCTGAGGTTTGGTATGATATAGTGTATCCAGAGGTTTTTATTTGTCTTCCGTTTTCTCCTTGTTCTCTGTTGGTCCTGTTGCACATTTCTGTTCATAGTACAATGCCATGTTTTTATTATTTTATGTATTCTTTTGTGTTTATCTTTGTTGTGTGTCGGACAATTTATGTTATTATTTTGTTTTGTGTTTGTTAAAATAAAAGTAAAAAAAAAAAAGAAGAAAGATTTAATACGAAATAAAACGAAGGGCTTAGAGATAAAACAATTGTGATTTTTTTTTTTCTTTACTCTGAACAGAGTACACTTTTTTTAAATAATCCGCAGACGTACATTATAAAAACATGAAAAGGTTAGTACTGATATGATGCACTCAAAGTGTTTTACTCGTACGGTACATCGCTTTTTACAGTACATATTGTTTAAAGCAGCTTTACAAGAAAACCGCGTCTTAGTTCCTCCAGTAATCATACAGAAAACGACTTTGGCAATGGAAAAACACACTTATGTTTAACATTATCGCGGAGAAAAAATGTCAATCTGTAGTGTATAACAAAGTGCTTTTTGTCGTAGGATGATGCAGGATTGTGGTGGTTTGGTTTCTTTCTCGCGCACTAGTGACACACCTCTGTTAACGAAGCTCATTCAGAGGTTACGATTGAGTGACAAGCTAATCTTCAGAGAAGCAGAAGTCACGCATCGGATAAAACCTGACCTGTGATCTGAGGCACAGAAATTAATTGAATAAAACGCTTAGATATACCTTTCAGGCGCGAAAAATCTTGACTTCGGTACCGCAGGAGGTTGTGGAGACCAACAGCCAAATTCCTGAGATTCCGGAACTCTTACTGATGCCTACAGCAAAGCAAAATTGTGAAGTAAGAAAGTTTAAAGTCTCGATGTTTCAAAATAAAAGTCCCACCACAGCTCTGTATTGACGACACGTAAACGTTGCTTACAGTCTCAGAATTAATGCACAAAACTGTCTCATTTCAATTGTTAATAAAATTGGGTTACAGGGTATCTACTTGATTGCTACCTTCCAGATTTAATTATCACTCTAAAAAAATGCTGGGTTGTTTCAACCCACATGTTTGGGTGAAATATGGACAAACTCAACCGTTGGGTTTAAAAACTCAATTTTAAAAAATTAAACCAACAGTTGGGTTTGTCCATATTTGACCCAAACACAAGTTGAAACAACCCATCTTTTTTTTTTTTTTTTTTTTTTTAGAATTGTTTTATATGGAGTATTTTTAGTATTGTAAGATTTTAGCTCTAAATTTTGCTCTAAACCAGGGGTGTCCAAACTATGGCCCGCGGGCCAAATGCGGCCCGGGGATGAATTTCAAACGGCCCGCAGCTTATCTATTAAAACATATTAGCCATGCATAATTTACAAATCGTGCAGTTTCACAATGTCAACACAAGGTGGCAGTGCTAGATTTTAGGCCAGGGAAACAACGCGAAACGAAGCTTGTGCACACTGCGCAGCGCGCGACTCACGAGCTCACAAATGTGTTTACTTGTCTCGATCACACGAGCACTAAACAGCCAGTGAGAAGTGATCGAGTTCAGCGTAGTGATGGGCAGATCGAGGCTTCGCGAAACACTGAAACAGTTGAATGAAGCAAATGTGCCGTAATGTGTCGAGGCTTTGAAACAATCTGACACCCGTCTCCACGGTGACCCCTAGTGGTCAGAACAGTGTAAACGCAACAAAACTAAACATGCTAAACATGCATAAAAACACCTTTTTACAAATGTACTGCAAGAGTTTTATTGAAAGTAAAATCTATCAAATGCAAATAACTAATCATATAATAAGAGTGTCTGTATAATATGTGTTCTTTTATCAATTTTCAGGGCTTGTTTTCTTTGTTCCATGGCTCTAGCTAAATAGGCAAATAAGAGATTAATAACTACCATTATTCATTTTAATTATTCTAATCTTTAATTAAAACATCTACAAATGTATAAAACTGATCAGAGATCTGTTAAAACCATAGGGTAAGACCCATAGACACTTGTTCAATAGTTCTCAGTGAATTTGCATGATTCATGGGTTCACTTTATCATCGCCCTCTACCGGCGAACCATTGAAATGATGACGTAATGAAGCCTCGTTTACTGAAATCACGTGACTTTGGCAGTTCGATACACGCTCCGAATTACTGATTCGAAACAAAAGATTCATAAAGCTTCGGAGCTTCATGAAGCAGTGTTTTGAAATCGGCCATCACTAGGTCAGCGTACAGGTCTGCAAATCTCTGCACAGATTGATTTGATTTAATTTAGTTTAAAGCCAGTTGAAACAGCGCTGACTTAAACATTGGTATTTTGTCAGAAATGTAGGTTAATATCTCATTTTATTTAATTTTTAATGTAGACATGTATTAAATAAGTAATAAAGGCCAAATTACAGACTATTTTTTGTCATAAACGTGCAGTTTTGTGCATTTTTAATAAATTCCATAAAGCCATTCTAGACACAGAAACAATATTTTTACTTTTTACCATGTAGTGAGGTGCTATGTGTGGTTTTACCTGCGGTGATCTAATTGGGGTACTTTTTAATTGAAATAAGAACAGAGTTGTAACTCAGTAGCCTAATTTTTAAATTTCACCCTTTAAAAACGAGGTTGTTAAAAGTTTTACAGATATTGTTTGTGTATTAAATTTACATCTGTGTCCTATCTCAAGCTACTTTACTGTCAGCTCAAGCTTTTGTCAAATTTGTCATGTTTTCAAGAAACAAAACATGTAATATAATTATGTGTGCGTATATATATATATATATATATATATATATATATATATATATATATATAAGAAAAGGAACCGGCCCCCCAGATGTGTCCACAACATCAAATCTGGCCCACTTTTAAAAAAGTCTAGACACCCCTGTTCTAAATGTATAAAACGTTTTTCATCAACTGTTTCTTCAAGAGAACATTTATTTCAGTAAATTTGCTTAATGCAACATCAGATTTCATATCGTAAAATTTAGTATAGACTCAATAATAGTCGAAAAAATAAGACAGCCAACATACAGTCTTTTACCCATCCAGTTCATCAGATTAGATCTGATTAAATCTTCTGAAACTCACAGATACAAAATTAGCAGTGGCCTCTATGCTGATAAACAGTAGACAGTTGTTATTATGAATTTCACAGAACAATATTAATATTCATGTGTGCTGCCCTGATGAACCTGATATTGGTCCATGTATCCAGTTTATAATTAACAGTAGTCTTAACGTTCCATCCTTAAACATGCAGTGATACAGCCTGTGCTTAAAAAAGCCTACACTTGATCCACTGGTTTTAACTAATTATCGACCTATTTAAAAAAAAACGTCCTTTTCTTTCGAAGGTACAGGTTGTTTTTCATCACCTCTACTCCTTTTTATAGAAGAATGATATATTAGACAATTTTCAGTCCGGGTTCAGAGCTCAGTACAGTACAGAATCTGCTCTTTTGAAAGTACTAAATGATCTATTATTTGCTGTGGACTCTGGAAAATGTGTTGTTTGGTTCTCTTGGTTCTAAGTGCAGCCTTCAACACTATCGATCACTTTATTTCACTGAAATGTCTGAAGGAGTACGTTGGTACGTTGGTAAAGTTGTTCTCATCCTACCTTAAGGTTAGAACTTTTTCTGTAACCATTGAAAACTGTACTTCTTCCTCTGCTACCTGCACATGTGGTGTCCCACAGGGCTTCATCTTAGGCCCTGTTCAGTTCTCCCTTTATCTCCCTCCTTTAGCCAAAATCTTTGGTAAGCATTAGATCTCATTACTGTTACACAGACAACATACAGCTTTATCTTCAAATGAAACCAGATGAGAACATATCTCTTCAGTCACTGTTTAATTGTTTGAGTGATGTTAAAAGTTGAATGGTGAAAAACTTTCTTCAATTAAACAATTCCAAGACTGAAGTGTTGGTTTTTGGACGTCCTGAATGTGCTAACATCCTCTCAAAATCCCTGGGTATTATAACTAACACTGCTGGCACTTTTGCATGAAATCTGGGTTTCATTTTTGAATTTAATAAACAAATCCAGTTTTTCAGTCTTCCCTGTCAGTCTCCTATGCTGTTGATGTATAGTAAACGCAGTGCAGGGTATTCATTTTAACTGGTCTGTGCAGAACTATTAATAAAATTAATAAAACTAAACTAAAACAAGGTCTTGTCAAAGCAAGTAGCATTCCATGATTCACAGCTTTTGTTAAAGCAAAAAATGGTAGTGAAAATAAGTAAGACCTTCTGGAGTAAACATTTAATTGTAATGACATAATATGACACTGATATGTGACCACCAAAAAAAACTGCATCTCTGCATTCTGTACATCCCCCATCAACTCATACTGAGTAAGTATCGCCATGCTTACAGGGCACCTTTCACGTAAAAGCTCCGTTTAATTTGCTGTGGCACATTTGAAATCTTTAGCCTGCATTAAGTGCTTTTCGCAGAAATGCCTTATTGCAAATGTCTCTAACTGACTGCTGACTGCTGTGATTTGGGGCTTGCAGATAGGCAGGCAATAATGTCTCCCAGCTTTATCTGCAGTATTAATTTCACAGGGGCAAGAGAGTGGCTAGGGATAGATCATGACACCTCTCAGGATTTGAGCTGTCTCCTTCATTCCTCCAACACATTTTTACCACCAATATTTCCATGAAAGGCTATTAAAGCAAAGCTTGACTTCTCTCAAATATGATTAAAATAAGCACAAGATTTATCCCCCAGAGCAGAGGAAATCTGTAGGATTGCTCTGGAAGAGGTTTTCAAAATGCACCGCTTGAAGGTGTCAACTAGCTCTTAACCACACCGAAAAAGGTTATAGAGTGTTTTATTTCATGCCTAAATATCTCTGTATTTACAAATTCATGCAACATGCAGATAAAAATTTTGCAACTGCTTGAAATCATTTGGAGTGATCAAAGAATTTTGGGGCGTATTAAACTGTACAGTGGATATAAAAAGTCTACACACCCCTGAGTGTAGACACTGTGTATACATTTTACTGTATGCAGTGCATTTAATTTAACTTTCATTTCATGACTATCTCTTTTTTCTCAAGCTCTGCATTTTCCATCTAATTCTTCTAAATGTATTCCGACATTATATATATATATATATATATATATATATATATATATATATATATATATATATATGGTATTTTGAGTCCTGGGGTACAGCATCACTTTTGCTTTTCTGCACTTATTTTACTCCCTTAGAGTGTACAGAGCATCCGAATATATTCAAAACACAGCCATATTTGTATCAAAAAGGTGCTTCTACTAAATACTGAGCAAAGGGTCTGAATACTTAGGACCATGTGATATTTCAGTTTTTCTTTTTTAATAAATCTGCAAAAATGTCAACAATTCTGTGTTTTTCTGTCAATATGGGGTACTGTGTGTACATTAATGAGGAAAAAAATGAACTTAAATGATTTTAGCAAATGGCTGCAATATAACAAAGAGTGAAAAATGTAAGGGGGTCTGAATACTTTCCGTACCCACTGTATATGTATATGATAATAAATTTGACCCTTGACATTTACCTGCTTCACTGGTCAAATATTTTTAGTTAACATATCACACATACTTATTTGAAACCTAAATAAATTACATTATGTTACAATAGATAGTTTATTTTATATTTAGAGGTGTATGCTAAGCTCTTTTCATCCTACTTGTCATTTGAGGCTGTGAAAGAAGGCATAAAAAAGCAGGATATAGATTTGATAGCTCTTCCAATGGACATATTATCTCCCAGTAAAAGGCAAATAAAAAGCAATCAGCTTCACAGCATGACCAGTGCCCCCTGTGTCAGAAATCCCTCAGTGCAGAAAATATAATCTCATGCTGGACACAGCAAATCACTAACTGTCCTCTCTCTCATTTATCTGAACAATTTACACAAGCAGTGGGCTCGAGACATACATTAGGAAGGTATCTTTTCCTTGACATGGAAAGATTATTCATGGCTAACATTGTTATCCATGGCCAGCCAGGCATCTGCAGATGTTCCTTTTTGAACATAACGCAAAAACATGTCTTTAGACTTCAGTCATTCTCATGCACTTTGCAAATCACAAATCACAATAGTTTTACATGTAAAAAAAAAAAAGAAAAAAAAAAGGGTAAATTCAGGAAATTCAGGAAATATTTCGGTGTGTTTTTTTCTTTTCTTTTCTTCCAGCGCATCAATCTTAAGTTAATGATAAAAACAAAAATCTGCTGTTGATATGGAAAGTATTTTTGTTCTTTATTTTTAAATTCCTATTTGCCATACTTGTAACAGCTATGCAGATAAAAAAAAAGCAAAAACTTTTAAAAACAAAACATGGTCAGTGACTAGTTCAGCTATAGCAAAGCAGGTGGAAATTCATTTGATCAGCTGTGGCAAACATATCAACTCAGGGTATGTTTACACGACAACGATATGCTTAAAAACGGCTTAACGTGTTTTCCTTTGAGTTTTCTGCGTACAGACGTCAACATTGTCAAAACGATCCCCATTCATACGGATCCGCGAAAACGACTGAAAACGCTGTATTCCGCTGCCAGGCCATTAGATGGCGATGAAACACCATAGACTGAACATGTAATACGCATGTGCGTGACGTCGTCGTTTTCACAGATTCGCGTTTTTGTTGTTTACACGGAGACCGTTTTCAAAAGCTTGCCTTTTCAGACACCTAAAACACCTTGTCTTGTAAATGAACAGCCAAAACGCGTTGAAAACGGTGTCGTGTAAACGGCCTCTTAAAGGGTTAGTTCACACAAAAATGAAATTTCTGTCATTAATTACTCACCCTCATGTCGTTCTAAATCCGTAAGACCTTCGTTCATCTTCAGTGTTCTACATCAGAACGCCGACTCATTAATGGCCTTCTCCTGTGTCAGCATCACACACATGCGTCGTGCTGCTCACGTATATAGCATAGGCCAATAACTGAGCTGGCATTAGGACATAAACATGGAAGCACTGTGCTTACTATGTCAAGTGTAGGAGACTGACATGGAAGGGAAGAGATTGAATAAAGTCGTTATTTTTGTTTTGTTTATGCACAAAAAAGTATTCTCATTGTATTTTTTTTTTCCATAGAAAATCTAAAAACAAAACAATTCTGTTCAGACATGAATAGCAAATGCTTTAAACATGTAAAACACCATTTAATCATCAAATAATCTAAAACAGCATTTATCTTATTCTTTTATCATTGTTATGCATACAAGTTATGAGCTCAAGTCGAGAGACTAGGCTACACGAAATGTTTGTACTTTTAGAAATGCATTCACTCTGCAGGAGCGTTTTAAATGAACTGACCAAGGCAAGAAGGCGATTAAAAGAAAAAAATGGAAATGGTCACAGCATCTACAATTTACCTTATGCGTTTAAGCTAAACTGTTGATAAAAAAAAAAAGTTATGGACGTGTTATGCCTATGACAGCTTTTGTTGTAATTAATCCAGCACCAAGGACAGCATTTAATAGTGTCCTTGCAGTGTAAGATCAAGGCTGTGCGCGCACGCGCGTTTTTAAGAGAGCGGCTTACCTAAACTTTTATAGACAGCTTGAAAGTCATTTTAATTTCATTTAGTCCCCTTTTTGCAGAAATGACAGGTTTTCTGGTGTCATTGTAACTGTATTTGTCGCTCACGAGCTGATTGGGCGCGGAAGGTGATGATGTGTCAGAGCGCGCGCTCCTTGCTGCAAAGCTTTCTTTGAAACTCTCTGCACATGACAGAGATTTGAAACAAATATCTCACAAACCAAGAGGTCGTTTACACACACACACACACACACACTTCACTGTTAGTTGCAAAGAAATAATCCTGCCCTTCAAACAGGGCGTTCATTCCGCTGCATCTCCATGAAATAGACGTGCAGATCTCATCTCTTTTCACCAGAGGAGGAACCCTCTCTTTCCATAGATGATTTCAATATACTTTCAGGTGTTATAGCAACTTTTTTTTCTTCCGTGACGCAAAGCAGCAAATGAACTTGAGGAACATGGTGAAGCAACCCATGGAGCACATCAAGAGACCAATGAATGCGTTCATGGTCTGGTCGCGAGGTCAGAGAAGGCAGATGTCACTGGAGAACCCAAAGATGCACAACTCTGAGATCAGCAAGAGACTCGGTGCCGAGTGGAAGTTGCTCTCCGAGTCTGAAAAAAGACCTTACATCGACGAGGCCAAAAGACTTCGCGCCCAACACATGAGAGAGCATCCAGATTACAAATACCGACCGAGACGCAAACCCAAAGGACTTTTGAGGAAGGACACTCTGTTGTCTTTAGCGCTTCACAGCGAGCGAGACTTTCAAAGCGTCTCAACTTTGACCAAACCACGACCTCTCCATTCAGCTGCGTCCATGCAACATCCTTTCATTGAGCCGAGCCGATCCAATACCACTGCTTTCCAACATGAAAAACCTGCTTTAACCCCTGGCTCGTTGGTTTTTTCTCCAGCATTAGGCTATCAGAGTGGACACAGGTCCATCGGGGGTCTGGGATGCCCCGGTCAGTACGCGCACACTCACCTGTCACCTGCAAACCCCGGATACCTGCTGCCCTGTAACTGTTCGCCCTGGTCTTCTTCCAGTCTCACACCTCCACTTGCCTACATAGTGTTTCCAGGTATGAGCAAGACTGCAATGAACTCTTCAGCGCTGCGACTCAGTCATTAAGATGTAATTTCGCGGAAAGTTTTTAAGAGAGAAGACGACTGGTCTTTTTCCGTTTCTTACTTTAAGTTTAAGTGCAGCTTTAGTGTGTTGATTAAAAGTGGACAACACTTTGGTTAGTAGATTAGTATAATATCAATAATAATACCTACCTACCTACTATAGACCCTTTTCACAGACTGTGATGACGCGTTTTAACGGTCATCAATATCGTAAATCCTGCAAAGGTTTTTATATTTTCATTTTTAAAAATGCTAGTTTACAAAAAAAATAGTTAACGCTGCTGTGAGGGTGTTTTTACAGCAGCTATGGAAGTGACGGTAAAAATTTAATCTTTCTCTTAATCCCTCTCTATTTTTTCCTCTTTTTAAAAGTTATGAAAACATTGTTGTAGAGTTTTTCTTTTGCTATTTGTGCAAATGGAAACAAAAAATATATTTAATAAAGTCTCTCCTTCACCTCTATAAAAGTTTACCCAACTATGACGACTTCCGCTTCTGAGAAACCCGGAAATGTGAAAAGGGTCTATTTAGTTAGTTAGTTATGCTAGTTGGTTTTGGAATTTCACATTTGTTTTCGCGTTGATTTATGAAGCAGATTTGGGATTATTGTAATAATTATAAATGATAAAATTAGTTAATGCTCAGAGCCAAAGATGAATTTTAACACAATCAAATACCAGACATCACATTATGATTTAAACTGTCATTTGTGTATTGAAATTTTACCTTCACCCGATCTTTTTATATAATGAAAATGCAGTGAAAGACTCTTTCAAAGACATTTTCTACAGTCTAAAATGCCAAAACAACAACAAAAATATATATATTTTAAAAAATCAAGTGTTACTTTAATTTGGCCTGCTGATTTGTAAAAGTGTTCAGTATCTGTAAGCTATTTTTCGTAGCAAATATGCCTACAGCATAGACAGATAAAACTTGTTTTAAAAGCTGCTCTGCTGATGTAAGGTGTATGTTTGCAGAGTTCACTGTGCTCTCAGGAAGAGGTGGAGACAGAAAAACACTTCCTGCCACATTGTGATGACTATCAAAACATTAGATCTGTCCATTTCACAAAATTTCAACAACTATCACCAAATTTTATGGCGTTACCAAATTCAGAAAAATTAAGTCATATTTTGGGAGAAAACTCTGGCTTGATCACAACAGCAGCAAAATATGTAACAGCTTGCCACAAACGAAGAGAGTCACCCAGCGGACAAAACTAAATTGAGAAATATTCTCATCTTGTCTGAATGTAGTTACAAATGCACAAAGTATTTTACTATTATTTTATTTATTTATTTTTACATTGTCTTAATTATTTTCTTGTCATTTCTTGTTTATAAAAAAAAAATGTAGTCATGTAGGCTATTTATTTACTTATTGATTTATTGATTATTTGATCATTTCTTATGTAATGCTTCGGCAATACTGAACAAGTCATGCCAATAAAACTCATTTGAATTGAACTGAATTGAGTAATTTACAACAACTTTAAACGTGGCTCAACCAATCATAATCAAGGACCGGAACTATCCATTTTATAAACTCAATTATACAGCCAAGCCAACATTGGACTGGCTCATTAGAATTTTCTTGCTAATGTTTATTTATTTAATTTTAAAATGTCTTAATTTCAGTGCTGTCTTTATTTGATTATTGCTGGTTATTGATATGGTCTTGTATGATTCATGAATTATATTCAGGCAACAATCCTCTATAGTCAAAAGCTGTGATTGAAATCTTAAAAGAAAAAGACATTGTATCAATAAAAACACTTTTCAAATGTAGACAAATCGTCTTGTAAATGTTTGTTGTTTTTTGCCTTCCCTGTTTTCAACAAGTGCAGATTTGCATTTGCCATTGTTTTTTCCTCCTTCGTGTCCTGAAATCTTTTTTCACATTTTCTTCTCTCTGTCCTTCATCTGTCCTCCGCCCCTGTCCATTATAATGCGTTTATATTGATGTTCTAGTATAGACAGTATGATGTATGCATATTTAGCCTAAATAAAGTTCTGTATGGGTTATTTTGGGAACAACCCCTTATTTTTGTTAAATACAAATTTTCTACAATTCAACTGTCTATATCAAAATATGAATAATTTATAAATATATTTAATTGTAATAGGTGGAATAATACAGAGGGACAAGAGGTGGGACAGGTGAAAAATCACTGGTCTTAACCATATATGATTCTTATAGGTCTTTCTTCAGCTTTTGTGTTATAATGTCCATCTAATTGTAATATTCTTAACTTATATATATAAAATGTGAATTTCTTGTATTTACCTTTCAACAGAAAATGCTGTTTGTGTCTGGAACAAATCCAAATGATTAACTATAATAAACTAGCTACAACTGCATAATATCATGCACATTCATAAAGGTGTTGTTTTTTCATAATTTTATTGGATACTACACCTTATCACGTGCATCTTACCACACAATTAAATGCTAAAAAACATTTTTAAACTATTGCTCATTCCATTTATAATGTCTCATGTTTTGTTTTCTGTCCCAATAAATTTAATTAATCACTCATTTCTATCAGATTCTTTTAATCATCTGCTGATTCTTCATACATCAGTATTAGTAAAGTATTCAGCAGAGGAACAATCAGAGGTGAAGAAAAAATAAAGCAGACTTCATCTTGAATTAAATGTTTACTCACTCAAACAAAATGATCTAATAATTAGGTGTGCAATTTAAGACCTGTTTGAACTGATCTTAGATATTACACATCAAGTGACCTCAATTATAATTTGTGTTAGTTAATGCTCAGACAGATGCCGCTTATGATGATTAAAATCCTCCTTTTATGTTTCTTTTAGAAGTAGGTGGAACTATGACCACTCAAAGCTGATCATAAGTATCACTTCATGAGTGTGCATGTGAGCCTTCACACTTTAAAAAGCAGTCTCACCCCATCCAGCTTCAGTTAAACTCAACGCTTGACACCACCAGCTTCACCAGATCTTTAACCGAGAAACGAAGACAGAAGCAGAATGAGTGCCGACGCGCTGAAAACCACAGGTTTTGTATCAGGAGCCATTGGTATGGTTGGAGTTTTTGCAGCCACGCTTATGGATATCTGGTGCGCCAGAAACCAGCAGGAGCACAAGTTAACTTCCATCTACACTTATAAGGGCCTGTGGAAGGATTGCGAGGTGTCCAGCTCTGGATTCACAGAGTGCCAACCTCTCTACAGCCATTTGAACTACTCAGGTGGGTTGAGATAGTGATTTTTGGAGATTTACTACAAATCCAACTGGATTTTGTACAACCCCAAAATGGACATTATAGTTTATTTCTAAACCTCTCTGAACCTATAACATTGACAGTAAACTTTTATGTCAGAAGTGTTGCTCATTTTCACCAAATATTACTTATTGTGTGTACTGTTCAGGAACTGCTAGCCTAACAATAAAGGAGGATAAGCAATGTGAAATGATTTTCAATAAGAAGCTATATAAATATACACTCTTTTTTTGTCTCCAATTTTATCATCTGCTTTAGTCCACATTTAATAATACCAGGTAGAAATCAAACAAAAAGCACTGACTCAAAGGCCCTCTACTATCCTGTTTTTTTTTACTATCCTGTTTGTTTTCTTTTTCAGGACTCCTTCAGGCTGTAAGAGCTTTGATGGTAGTAGCCATTTTAGTGAGTGTGATCGCAGTGTTCATCGGATTCTTCTGCCTGAAGTGTCTCAAAATGAGAAGTATGGAGCTATTGACCAGGGCCAAACTGATGCTAAGCGCGGGGATCTTGTTTATCATTGCTGGTAAACAAAAGCTTATTCATTACTCACTGACTAAAGTAACTTAAACCCACTGATCTTTCAGTTATTCATTTCTATTAGGTTTACATACGTAATTATTACTGTTGTTATTACAATAATTCCCATTATAATACACAAGATCCATAAAAATCATTGTTCTTTTCAGGCCTTTGTGGTATTTCTGGAGCATCAGTGTATGCTGATCAAATTGTTCCTAGTTTCATGATGACCCCATACAATCAAAAGCAAGGAGACAAGGGAGGGATACAATGTGGGAATGCCATCGACATACAAGGAACTGATTCATTTGCTTCCAGGTAAGATGAAAGACCACAGATATTCCACTGGCAAATGTTCAATGGTGTTATGTGCTGATGACATCACTTTCTGTTTTCTCCATCTTTGTTTTGAATGGTCAGGTACACATTTGGCCCCGCCCTCTATATAGCCTGGGTAGGAGGAGCTTTGTTACTTCTGGGAGGAATTTTGAAATGCATCGCATTCAAAAGAATGCAAATGTAAGTCACTGCATTTGAATGTGTAACAGATCTATCTCTCTATCTAAATAGACGTTCTGTGACATTAAATTGAGAAGTACATGGGTTGTAAACTAACTAGCATGTTCTATTTTAGCAACACTGATAGGAGAGAAGGATATATTTACAACGCCCCAGCCCAGTGCAGGGTGGAAGATGAAGAGTCCCAAGTCCAGAGAGTGAGAACAGAACATTAAAAAAATAATAATGTCAGACCTATATAATGCTTTGCACTGATGACATTTTCATTTTCATAATTGCAGTGTGTTCATTGTCTTTTTAATGTCTCTATTGAAAAGTCTTAATTGTATAATTGGGTAAACTGGTCAGATAAGGTTGGAATGTCACAGGTGTTTAAGATTCAACAGCCAAACACTGTAAATCATTTGCTGTTTGGAATTATAATAAACTTTGCCACAACTGTACTTGACATGTAGCAGCTGAATTGTTTGGCCTAGCTCGAAAGAAAAAAATTCTTCAGACTGGAGATTAAAGGGAAAAAGGAGTGTCCTGACAAACTAATCTTAAAGTAGACTTTTATTGTTTTATATATAGATGATTAAAATCTATCAACTAACCCAACTGCTAAAAGACAAGTGCATTAATAGAATAAAAAACAGAGACACAAACATTTCTCATTCATTCCTGACTTTACAATTTTGACAATCCATTTACATTTCATGTGATTTCATGTGAGAGCAATCTTATAATATTTTTAGTAAAATTAAGAATTTTTAATACATTTAAGACTTAAAATATTGAACATCAAAATATAGCTAAGAGATTTTTTTCCAACATCAATATCTTTGCAATGCAAAAGAAAATAACTTTTTGTCATTCTATTTCACATTTGACTACAAATTATCCATGCAGTGAGTGCCGTTAAACCAAGAACATCTTTACGACGGAAAATCAACAAATGGCAGAGGAACTTGGATTCTTTACAACGTAGTGCTAAATATGTCAGGAATCCTTCACAACAACTTTAAAAAAGGCCGTCAAACATACCGAGAAAAACACTGGTCTCATTGCTGATTTCCTCTGTGTGATCCCTGCAATTATTAAGCAATGTTAACATAGTAAACTGGCAATATGATAACTAAAGGTAATTATTTCTTGAAATACCTGCTAATAGGAGTGTTTTCCTTCAGAGCTGCATCTGTCCTTGAAAAGAAATCAAATCTTCTTTGGACTGAAGGTGTTTTGGCTTGACTCTGGTTTGAGAGGGAGTTCATACTAACTCCTTTTAAGCACATTGCCTGTGAAACAAATTATAAAACTAGCTATTTTTGACTGAAACACAATCATTGTATGCTTTCTAAATAGTGTAACCAAAATGCATGGTACCATATTTGTCTTAAAATAAATTGAGGGAAATGTTAAAAGTATTTATGTATACTTACAGTCTGAGGTGTAACAGCCATTGGTTGGATCCTGAAAAAAGTGATCCTATTTTTAGAGGCATTAGGCCAAAAGCAAATGATAGTTCAGCAGATATCATATAGTAATGCACCCTCTGGACCCTAGTATAACTGCTCTTGAATCCCTATTAAATAAGCTTTTAGTCAGTGGGTGACTTTGTGAGTGATATTAAAAATGCCCCACAACATCTATGCCAGCTGAACTGAAACATTTGAATGAAGAGGGGGGGGAGAGAGTCTCCTTTCAGTTACCTTTGTTGCAAGACTTGCAGGGTTTGGCCTGGACATTGTGAAGCTGAAACCAAAAAAAAAAAAAACCAAGAAAATTTTAGCATTTAAAATTACCGATTTACAAAAATGTAAAATGATTTTACTAATATCTGACATACAAAAACAAACAAACCAGAATTTGTAGGTTGATCATGGTCTGTCATCAGGTTACATATTTGGGATTCACAGCACACCTCACTAGCATCAACAAGGTTACCATCATCAAAATCATCCCAATCGTTCAATCCCAGGTCAAAGGTCACATCCAGGGAACCAGACCAGCGGCCATCAATGTCGGTACTGTGGTCTGGGTTTGCATGGGTAGAATAAACACTGGCTTCTTTAGGACTGACTCTGTGCATCTGTCCATCGTTGCGTGGCTCATGCTGACTGTATATCGAAACCCCTGAAAATATGATGGAATTATTATTTTTTTATTAATAATATGAAAAATATGAGGCAAACACCACAAGTTCTAAAGTACCATACTTTGAGGTAAAGCAGAAGGTTGAGGATGTTCTAATGCTGGGTCTCCAATTTCAGAATAAAAGTCTCCCAGCTCGTCATTGAAACCTGTAGATAGTTTGCCAATTGAAACATCTGAGTTCTGAGATTTCTTATTAAACTCTAACCTCACATTCACTGTAACTGCAGTATTTTCTGACAACAAATTTTAGGATATGTGAATGAAAGTACACATACCATCATGGTATGACTCAAATGACGAATTCTCTTGTAGAGTGACAAAATCTAACTCTTTGATTTCATATGCACTTTGAGTATAACACTGACTTCCCTGAAACCTTAAAGAATAAATATGGTAACACTTTACAATAAGGTTCATTAGTTAACATTAGTTAGCTACATTAGTTAACATGAACTAATAATGAACTGCACTTATACAGCATTTATTAATCTTTGTTAATGTTAATTTCAATATTTACTAATACATTATTAAAATCGTGTTAATATTAGTTTATGCACTGTGAACTAACATGAACAAACAATGAAGAACTGTATTTTCATTAACTAACGTTAACTAAGATTAGTAAATACAGTAACAAATGTATTGCTCATGGTTAGTTCATGTTAGTTAATACATTAACTAATGTTTAACTAATTAACCTTATTGTAAAGTGTTACCATAAATATTTACTTTAGGAAATAATACAATTTCAACAATGACAACTTCAACAATCAACAATAGGACAACTTTTGTTGTCAGTAGAAAACCAAAATACTTCTTGGCAGCAGGCAGTGTGTCTTTGGGTTTATATGAGAACTGCTGCATGCTTACAGCTGCTGTCCCCTTATTCATCATCATCTAAAGGGAAAATCAAATAAAAATGGATTGAGACTTTGATACAATACAATATATCTTTAATAAATTCCAGTTATTGAAGTGTACTATTATTAGACTATACTGAATCATATTTTCTGACAGTTATGTACATGTAACCCTTGACAGTCAGAATTCTGACCTTCAAACGTTTCACAGGAGTTGCACAAAGTCTCTCATTCCTCATTTTTAGGTTGTTAAGGTATGAGGTGACACTAGACTGAGCCTTTTTTGTGACTCCAACCTTGCCTAAATAAGAGAACTAGGTGAATCATGCAGCACAGATAATGACAGCACAATCCAAGGTCATCTAGAATTTCTCATACTCACAGCACTCATGTCCACAGAGTTCCTTGTTTTTGCAGAGATGATTGCACTGTCTCTTAACTTTGTTTGGAGCAACTTGATCCATGAAGAGAATGTCTACATTAAGTTAAACATAATTTTTATTAAGTGTCAGTGTTTGAGCTAAAAGCATTCATATAGTTAATTTAGTTTCAGCAGATTTATCAGATCTTTGGTATTAACATTCATCTCAGGGAATCACAAGTGGTCACAGAATATGTCTTTGAGATGCATGTTACAACCATGCATAATTGTTAATGTGTCTCACCTACCTGCTTGTGAGATGAATGCTAATACCATGTATAAAGAAGGAAACTGATATTCTGAAGTCACAAAGTCTAGTTCACATGTATTGTATTAAAGTTACCTTTAAAAGTAATGCATTACAATATTAGGTTACTCCCTAAGTAAAGTAACTAAGTTAAAAAGTAATAAAAATGAATGCATTACATTACTTTTGCATTACTTTTTCTCAGCTGGGCTGGGCTTGCTTGTTTGTTTTTTAATAACAACAAAAAAGTTCTATTTTTGGTAAATGTTAACGCCCTTTCACACCAAAAGTGAAATAAATAAGCCTCAGGCTGAAGGAAATGCATATTTACGTCTGTACAGTAGAGGGCACAGCTCAAATAAACCTTTCAGCTGTGCTGCCATTCTGGATTAAAGAAGAACAGAATAAGGGAGAAGGAAGTTCAACACTCTTATTTCTAAATCTAATTTAAAGTAATTTTTGCATATTAGTATGGTTGAATTAGATCATTGAAGGTCAGCAGCAAAGACATGGGTTAATAAAGTGAGATTAAATACATAAAGTATATTTGTGTCATTTAATATAGTTAATTATTACAGGTTTGTGTAAAATTCTGAGATTGCATTTCACAGTTTTTATTCTCTTTGAGGAATACTTAATGTTTTTGTGCAAGTGAGATAAGTAAATGCATGTTCACATTTAGGCCACATCCACACAAAGCCAGAGCTTTCCCTCTCAGATTTTTTTTTCCTCGTTCTAAAAACAAGTTCTGTAAACACGGTGTTGTTTCAAGAAATATCTCCGTACACACAAAACAACTGAAACAGACTCAAAATGATGTAGTATACATGCTAGAGTATGTGGCGCTGTAATTCTGCGACAGAGATACACTAAAAATGGAGAACAAGACTTGGAGAATGCGCATAAACCTTAAGCATAAACCTTGCGTGCTGTACACAAACTTTAGTAAAGCTTAGTAATAAAGCTTTACTTTAGTAAAGCTAATAGGCTCAGTAGCTTCTGCAGCTCGAACACAAGCATTTAGTCCGCCATTGTTGTTGTTGCTGTTACGTGACGTAGCGGTGTCTGACTAGGGTTGAGACGTGGGGTGATGACATCATATTTTCAAAAGAATATACGAATTGGCTGTACACACGAAAATGCAAGGGTGTCGTTTTCAGATTTATCTACTCTGGGACCCGGTTTCAAAAAATAGCGGTTTCATGTGCCCAAAATGCCAGATCCATCTGGACACACTATACAATTTTTTTTTATTTCTTTGAAAAAGTAAGTTCGATATTTTGTTGTAAATTGAAAAAGTAACACGTTACTTGGGGGGGAAAGTAATCTGATTACATAACTCAAGTTACTTGTAATGCGTTACCCCCAACACTGATTGTAACTCTATCTGAGGTCTAATTAAATTGTTGTTGTTGTCAAGATGTCTGACCTGTGTTTGAAGAAGAGGGAGTTGTTGACATGGGGCCTTGTCTCTTCGCGGTGTCGAGAATCCTCTGCACTCTCCATGTAGGTCTCTCACTGATACAGGACTCAGCTCCAAACATCTTTGCGCCTGAGTAATAGGCTCTGTACTCCTGCTGTACGTCCAGACCCACTACACAATCAACAATTATTCATTATTCTAAAATATTACCAGATAGAACAGATCACTCTACATGTAGATGTTTATGCAAAACAAATATTTCATATTTTATTGAATGACACTATACTATGACTACTTACCATATTCAGAGCTGATCAAATAAATGCTGAGCTCCTCTCCCTTAGGTGTTCTTGTCACCTCGATTCTCTTTGACCAGCTCCCAGACCTCAAGAGCAATGTATCCCTGGAAAAACAAATTATGCATCTCTTACATATTTTACATTTGTTTAAAGATAACTTGCCAATGATTATTAAATCACATAGATCTTACATTATTTTCTGCTGGAAAACTACATTATTGTCACAGTCCCCAATAATGAGAGTAACATAATGATGGTCTGGTCCTGTCCGTTTCGATGCCAACTCCTTGAAATTCTGCAAGTTCACTGTGACTACAATCTCAGCTGTGGACAGACTGTATCGAGGAATCTAGAAAAAATATTTGATATAATATTTAAAATATTATAGATGAATTTGTAAAATTATGATTTTACAATGAGTTTTTTAAAACATCATAAAGATATCAGATTAAAATTGGTGTGAAAGTATATGCAAAAATATGTATTCTAGGCCCTGTAATAGGTTGCTATTTTTGTGGAGATATTTTTCACCAAATTTCATCATCTTTTTGTCTTCACTAGTTCATTGTAGTGTTACAATTGTAAGTACAAATATTTCATATATGAAATACATTACAAATATATGTCTCTGTTAGTTTTAGCTCAAAAGGCTATTTAAAATAATTTTATATGGATAATTACACGTCATCAACTTTCCACTTTCCAAAACTTTATTCCATGTCAACTTCCCAAGTAGGAGACTCCAATGTAATTATATATACACAAGTTACCTGTTCCAAACTAACTTCATATTTTGGAAGTTTGCTGACAGCTTCCTTAATCTGGTTCCCAAATGGAGGGTGTCGGTTCAGAATCTGGCAAACAAACAAAATGTGTGTCAGTACTACTACTGTAACAACAGAAAGGAACATTATGACCTCTAAACAATTATCTAGGATTTTTTGGCTTACTAGCTCTAGTTCTCTGGGACTCTTCTGCTCAATTTTGCTGAATGTTGTAAGCCCTGCATTCACCATAGCGGTAGCGAGTGTTAATCCTAGAAAAGAAGACCCCAAATATAAAAACACATACATCCGTCACAACAAATACACTACATTTTTAATCAGTAGGTTCCATTCATTCACTTTTGTCTCAATATAGAACAACACCACTTATCCTTTTTTAATGATGATATATAAACTTTTAGATGTGCTTCCTGACCTATCCTCTCAAGCTGTCTGGAGATGTAAGGCGAGTTCTCCCACAATTTAGCTCGAAAACATTTGGCAAGAATTAAAGAGTTGAGTTGAGCAGAAAAATTCGATTTGGAGTGATGACTGAGAAACTCGGTCAGATCTGGCAGAGATCAAAAGCAGCATTTTATGCTAAGTAAAAAGTTGCATGAGAAAGAATTGTACATTTGCAATTACATGGACGTCATCAGACATAATAAACACACAAAGAGAGACATTACACAAGATCACGTAAGTAACATACATCTGCTAACTCGATTTCCATTTCTGAATATTTTTCCAGTGTCCTGTATGAGTCCAAACTCCTGAATGGGGATGCAGCCAAGCTGAGCTTGAATCAGACTAGGATGAGATTATAATAAATGCATAAATAAAAAAATAAACAGATATGCAGACCATGCAATAAAAGTGGTAAAATTGTACATTCAAACAGTAATAGCAAGCAAGACCATACCAATTTACTTTCATGTCATTACTTTTGATCTTTCCTTCCATAGGAAACCTAAAAAGAAAATATTACATTTGACATGCTTTAATCCACCTGTCCACTCTACACAGTACGTTAACTATGAGAATTAGGTAGTTAAAGACAACTTTGACCTGATGGTGGTTCTGTTCTTATCCTTGTTCAGCATGTTCAAGGTTTTCTTCTCATTTACTCTTAATTGCACATCACTAAATTCCTTACCCTTCGATATCATTTCAATCTATTAAGAAAAAAAAAATTAATATACTTAAATATATTAACTATATAAACTTCCTCTCTTCTGTTTGTCCTGTGTAGTACAACCAGGTGATTGTCATTAGACTAATTAATTGTTGCTCAAAACGAACTCTCAATGTGTTTTGTTACTCACACCCTGGCGAAGGCAATACCAAGCCGCAACGCGTAGATGTGCAGTCTGTACGTATCACCTATTTTTAAGATTTAGCCCAGATGAAATAAAAGCTTTTTAAAATGTTTTTTTTTTTTACATGATTCGAGTACCTTGGATTATCCATAAGTTCACAAGCTAATAATGTGTTGTTAATGTTACACAAACCATGTTCCTATTTGCCATAATTCACCCGCTATATTGCTAAATGTACCTAATTTTTCATATCAACAGAAAAATATACCAGAATAACCTGGCTTCTCTTGAGACCCCCCTGCTTCGCAGCATAGTTAATGACATGCTAAAGCCCGCCCCACACATAGACTAGATTGGTTACATGTTTGAGACATAGAGAACAAGGGCGATTTCAAACCGCGTTTTTGGTAAACTGCAGTTTTAAGGAGAAAATACTCAGCAATTTTGTTGACTGATGAATTTGCACATGGTTTGTCTTCAAGCACATTAAAACAGACATATAAACACTAAAAACTTGATTTTCACCAGAGGGGGTCTGTAAGATATGTCAGTGGAAGTTGCTTTCAGTTAAAACAGCTCTAACATGCATTTTAGTCTGGGACTAGAACTTGTCTGTGAAATCAGGGGTATATGTTGTTCTGAAGAAGTAAATAACAATGGATCAGGAAATGCTGGAAGAACAACAATGCTTTTCTTACCAACTCGGGTAATGTCTCTGTTCCAGTCACCAGACTGAACTGCCTCACAGTGTCAAAGGCAACACAGTACCTGGCCATGAGTTTTCCAGTCTCTGTGTGTGAACATTCCATTTATATGGCCAAATCAAAGTCAAGATTGGTCATTAAAATACTCATTAAAAAGAGAAAAGGAGAACTATATAAACTTTTATATATTTTAATAGGAAAAAGAGTATTATCAGTAACCTGTGGGCTTGATGTTAATGTCTTCATCCATGGTAATCAGGTTAAAAGAGGCCAAAGAGTTGAGGTTCTTCAAGCACAGTTCTGAAACACACATGTAAATCGTATTTCAAATGAATGATTATCAACGGATTCACTGATTTAAATAACTTTTTTCATACCTTGTAATTTAGTCTCAATTCCACATTTGTCAAGCTCAGGGGGAAAACCTATGACAAAATATGAGACTAATAAAAAACAGCTAGTAGCACTTGATGTTTATAACTTTAGAGTGGTCAATGTTTAGGATTTACCGTAGTGGTTGGGGTTTTTCAGAGCACGGATGTACAGGAACGTGGAGCGGATCCAGTCTAGAGCCATGTTCACATCAGATATGGTGTGGAGAACTATCTCTGCATTCAAGTGCTCCACCAAGTTTGTATGCAAGCTGAAAATAGTCATTCTTTTGTACTCATCACATACATAGATAACACATAAATCAACTAGCCTATATCACGTGTTTAAGGAATATAAAAATTCCTCTAAGACTGAACAAAATGTGTTTTAGGTAGTATATACCTGCTCTCTATGCTGTCTACACCACTTAAGAAATGTGTGTATTTGTCCTTTGTCTGAGCTCGGGTCATGATCACTGCAGTCGCTGTCGTATCAAACTAAACAAAAACCAAAGCCAGCATGTGCTGTAGTCTCAATCTTAATACTGTAACAGCTCTATGTTTGCATTGCCAGTTGAGATTTAGCCAAAGTGTTTGACTAATATACATTTTTGTAGATTGTTGTGATGGGTACTTGTCTTCCAATTGAGTAAAATATAGTTAATTTATTTTTTAGATTATTATTACAGCCTGTACACATAAAGACTTCAGAGCCAGAAGAGACCTCCTGAAGTCATGCTCTAAATTTTGTTAGCCATACCTGTGGTCTGCCAGCTCTCCCAATCATCTGTAGCAGGTCAGCTTCACTGTACTCTTCACATGCACCACCAACATAGTGCAATGTGGATTTGATTATCACAAGGTGGGCTGGCAAATTCACACCCATGGCTAGGGTGCTGGTTGTGACTAGATAAGAGAAAAAAAAGGTGTTCCTACATATGCTTTTCTTTAATAATAATACATTAGGTACTGAATAATAAACAATCTAAAGCAAATGACTGAAAATATATTTGCAGAACTTACATAACACTGGCAAGTCACCCACTGTAAATGCTTCTTCAATCAATTTCCTGTCTGAAACATCCATGCCAGCATGATGATATCCAATCCCACAAATAAACAGATCTGGAAAATTGTTTAGTTTACCTTGATAAAACAGTGACCAATGTATTCATCAATGTCGTACAGCAGAAGAAATCTCATTAACGTACACACCTCTGAGTTTGGCATCAAGCAGAGAGTTTGCATATTTCATCAGTCTATGAAAAAGATAACGAGTTAAACTAAGAGCTGTACACATCTCAAGAGTAATCTTAAAAGTACAGTTAATATCTGGTAAAACATCGGTGGTAGTTTAACAACAATATGCTCAAATATGCATTCATATCAGGGGTGTCCAAACTCAGTCCTGAAGGTCCACTGTCCTGCAGAGTTTAGCTCCAACTTGCCTCAACACGACTGCCTGGAAGTTTCTAGTATGCCTAGCAAGACCTTGATTAGCTGGTTCAGGTGTGTTTAATTGGGGTTGGAGCTAAACTCTGCAGGACAGTGCATGAATCTCAAGGAGCAGGATTGGACACTCCTGATTTATACAGATGTATATGTAAGCTTTAATCTCCAGACCAAAATTGATATATGATATAAGCGGCAATGTTTCATTCATTTCAAAATGGAAATGTATATTTACGGCCTATGTAATGTGACTATAGTACCTTTGTTTGTGGTCAATACTCATAATGAACCTGGCATCCTTGGCAAGCACAGCAGCAGACTGTTGAACTCCTTTTCTTGTGGAGCAAAACTGTTAATTTCAAACAAAAGTATTATATCAAATTGTTATTTTAAAATGCACAACCCAACACATTTGCATTCACAAACTTCCCTTACCACAAGGGTTGGTTTTTGATCAGAGTAGGTCTGAATAATGTTGGAAATTTTGTAGTTGAGAGAAAGATCAAACTTAAATTCATTCTGATTAATTCCGCAGGGGAACCCAAGCACCACTTTCCTTAGTTTCACTGGCCTGTGACTATCATCCATCTCCAGACAAGTGGCAGGCCCTGACTCATCCAAAAGCCATTCAGATAGCTTCAAAATTGTAGAGAACAGCACAGGAATAATCAAAATTAACCTGAACACAGATAAAGAGATTCATTTGAACGACTTTGGTACTTCATGAAACTACATACGTCGCGGATGTTTGGGATGGTAGCTGAGACAGCCACAAATCTCACGGATGCTTTTGATTCTGTATTTACAGCCAGGTGATACGAGTGCATGGTTTTCATTCTGCTGACCACAACCTCAAGAGTGGCTCCACGGGTTTTGTCTTTCACCACATGTACCTAGAGAGGGTATATAGACAAAAATGTAATTGATTATTGAACAAAACACTACCATCTATTTTCAAATATTGGTATTAACGATCATGTGGGAGTAAATAAATCAGACCTCATCAATGAGGAAGAGACGAATAGATGGCAATAAACAGTTATCCTTCCACCTCCTTGTCATGCTGTCCCATTTTTCCTTTGAAGGGAAAAAAACTTTCAGACTTGTTGGAAAGATGTTTAGACTGTACCATAAGCGCCAACTTACTGGTGTTGTAAAAATTAGATTAGCATCCTGGATTTCAAAAATGTCATCAATCTCTGTGTCTCCAGTTAACTCCTTGCAGTTTAGTCCAAGAGGTCCAAACTTCTGTTTCCAGTTTTCATATCTTTGACCGCAAAGAGCCTTAATTGGTGCCACTAAAGCATAAACCAAAAAATACCAAACAGTATTTGTTATAAATTACTGAATAAAATGTCTCAAAAAATGCTTAGTTTATAATCCTATTAATCTTAAATAATAATAATTATAGGTTGTAACTCACTGTACACAGCTCTGACATTGTGCCAGGGCTCCAAAGACTCAATCAGCAGTCGAACAATGGCCAGCTCGAAAAGCACAGTTTTCCCAGAGCCCGTGGGAGCACAGGCAACAAAATTTTTATCGGTGTACAGGACCTGAAATAGAGCAATAATCTGCCACATACTGTGTTTATGAACTTTACATTATATAGATATAAATGCTTGAGACTTACATCATCCAATGCCTGGGACTGCACATAGTTAAAGTAAGGGAATTCTTTAAACACACTTCTGAATTTAGCAGCTACGCATATATCAAGGAAAACAATGAACATGACAATAAATACATCATTCACAGTCCATAGATATAAATGTGCATTAAAGAAGACTTACAGGAATGATTTAAAGGGATAGTTCCCCCAAAAATGAAAATTCTGTCATTATTTACTCACCCTCAAGTTCAAAAATATATATCTTCAAAATATCTTCTTTTGTGTTCAGCAGAAGAAAGAAATTCATACAGGTTTGGAACAACTTGAGGGTGAGAATTTTCATATCTGGGTGAACTGTTCCTTTAAAGTCCCCATGAAATCAGAGTTTTCCTTCCTGTGTTAATAAAATTCCTATTGAAACAGGAACTTTGGGTGGGACGTATCAAATAACTTATTATGGTTAACTGGACAAAAATCTGTGTAGTGCAACATGAATCATCAGTTTTTTTTATCTGTATGCCCAGATGAAAATCCTTTTTTATGTGAATATCATCTAAAAGTGAATTTTGTCAGCGTTTAGGAGTATGCTAGCACATAGCTCAACGCTAATGAACATGGACTAAAAGCCACAAAACTCTGATTTTGGGTCCTAAATAGAATTAAAATGTATTTCTTATTAGCTGGGTTGAATGGAGGAGGATACGAATTTCAGAGACTGAGCGAAGTGTTCCTCTTCCAGACGACCCTTTAAAAACAGCATCAATATTAGAAACCGGACCAATATTCAGTCTAACACTGATTGCTATCTATGTATGGCATTTTTTTTTTTTAATAGTTTTTACATATGCCCTAAAAGACTGCATATTTTACTCTATTATACCCTACAAAGATTTAACTTCAGATAGAATAGCTGGTTAATGTAGTACATCTGTAGCAACATGGACTGCTCCACATGAACTAACTCTACGTCATGGCATTACAGTTAACTAATAGAGCTATAGTATTATATTACCTTCAAATTCTGCAGGTTTGAAACCAAGATGGAGATTATGGTTTATTTTTGCAGGTACATCACACTTTTGTTCCGTTTGGTCCAAGCCAATAAAGGGACTACAGGTAGCAACAGCATGTATAGTCTGTGGGCTGCTGGTTGTCATAGCAACCTGACCAAGGAAACCAGTGTCATTTGTTGTTGACATCATATGATTTGAGATACCGTCTTCACCATTGCCTGAGATCCTTCTTGTGGGAGCTCTGAACAACCTAGGTTAACAACAGAGATAAATGCACTTTGTTTACCCACTTATTGTTCTTCTGCCATGCCAATATCCATTTTAAACACAAAGAACTGCTTGTTACGTCAGCAAATTTTGTTAACTCAATTAAGATGTAACAAAGAGTACCGAGTCTTGAAGGGAGGAGCACTGGCAGTAGGTAAAGGCCTCGATTCCACAAAACCTGTCATGCTGACAGTCTGATTTCTTTCTTTAGAGGGTTCATGTGTCCACAAAACAGATTCCTCCAGCTCATGTGATTTCACAGTCTGCCCTTGGACACTTTTGTTAGGATTGTGAAACGGTTTTTGAGCTGGAGCCAGAAATTTATTTGATTTCTGCGAGTAACCTTCATAAATAAGGAATGAAACAAAAATGTAACAGTCTTTTTGTCACTTGAGTCTCTAATTAGATTTTATTTACTTTTTATGTACCAAAAACATGGAAGTGATTAAATTTGTGCACTAAACTGGCAGTGAAATTCATTGTAAAATTTGTAGAAATAACATACCTGTACCAACAGATGTAGAGAGATGCGGGTTACTAGTCATGAACATAATAACCAGTTTCTTTACATGTATTTATTAATTTGTGTGTGTGTGTATATATATATATATATATATATATATATATATATATATATGGGCATTAAAAAAAATGGACATGATATGGTTCAACTACAAAACCTTATTTTAGCCTCAATCCAAACACTCACTAAATGAGGAAACGTTTGCTGCCTCTCCCTGGATGTCTTGTGTTGCAGGTATTTGCGATAATGAGGGTGGAGCATTAAAGATCCACGCGCCTTGTCCTTGACATAATGGTTTTCTAAACAGAGTCATATAGACAAATGCTGTCATAAAAATAATAACCAGTTTTTCGACATGTATTAATTCATTCTCGGATATTTGGCGTGTCTCTGATCAGGTATCATGTGTAAAGGCCTACTCACACTTTATGAATTACTGGCCCGTCATAAAACAGGTTGTCCAGCGACAAGACGGCTTCTTCAGAGTCTAACATCTTGTGGGTGCCATTGACATCATAAAAGAACAACTGTAATACAGATCATTGACATATAAAGCAAGTTATTTACTGTAAACCCTCGAGTTTAGCTGTTAGCCGGCTAGCTAACGTTTCTCGGAGTTAAAAATTATTAGCTGAGCGAGGTATGCGATGGAAGGTCTGTTGGTAAACTTTGCGTGAACATAAATAGTAAAGTGAGTATAAAAAGTCTAAACACATAACATATATTTCCTAGATTGTATCTAATAAAACAGCATTTTGTGAGGAATACTTTGGAACTGTCGCTCTCTTCATGGCGGCAATCGACCCGGCGAGCTGTGAACCGTGTGTGAATCGCGCGCAAGGTCATGCAAATCATTATTACGGCATTAAACATGGTCGTTTTATAACAGAAACCAGATAATATAAACGGGAGTGTCCCTTATAAGGTTATACACGCGGCATTTTACAGAATTAAAGAACACAAAACCACCATATTTTAATTAAATTAATATATGTAACGCCTTTATGTTCTTATGTATGATACTGATAGCTGTCTGACTAGACTTATTTTGGGGAAACACCTTTGAAGGAATTTGTTTCCCTAGTTCAAACTTGATGTGCATATGCATTCACGACTTAACATTAAACATTTTACTCTGATATACCGTGCTATGAGCGTTATTTTATTCAGAATAACTGGTTGGGAGTGCCTTTGTCATTCTTTCTGCTTATCTTCTTCTGTTCACTTTACCGTCAGTACTTCTACTTGCCACCTATTTGGAATAGTCCACTTTTTGTTTGGGGGGCATTATTAACATGACTCATACAAATGGTTATTTTTTTCCCGATTAAACGTATCCAATATGTTTTTCTTGTGTAAAGTTGTATCATAATTAAGTAGTTGCCGTTAGTCGATGATAATATCAACAATTTTTTTAATACATTTTGTCAAGTTTTTGGAGTCCCCCTCAATGAGGTGCAATGCCTTTGTCTGTGGACCATCGAGCAAATATGGCGGCTTCGCAATAGATGGAAAGCTTGAGCGAGCAAAAATGAAATGATTTCACTTCAGTTTTATTGTCCACAATCGCATCTGCAGAAAGGTAGGCTAAAATGCATTTGCCAACAACACTGAAAGGTGAAACCATCAAAGTGTCCCCAACATTCTGCTAGGGGCAAGTGTTTTTAAGCTTGATGTTGAACATAATGGGCTTGATTGCTACCTTGCTAGCACACTCTCATAGTATGTAGTAACAGCAATGCCTAAACAGAAAGATGTCAGAAATATATTTCAAGTTATTAATGCACGTAATTCTTGGTCTGCACTGACAGTTTGAATTATTAAAATGACTTGTTTCTGAGTAAATTGGTTGCAGGCATTTGATGTTTTGTGAACCACTACTTATGCAATATATAGAACTTGATCCACAAAGATATAATGTGCTATTCCGGAATTGCATTACAACAATTATATATCATGACAACTGTTAATACTTTTAACATGATATTTAAACGGTTAATGTGTTATTTATACATTTAGGCATAGATGTTTTCTTTTCTGAGAGCATGTGATTTACATACCGTGGTCACATGAAGAGAAGAGATTTCCCCTGCTATCTGTTGATGATTCTTTGTACAGTATTATCAGGTGTTTTATATTTTATTCGTACAGTCACAGTGTCATAATGCACATAAGCAATTTGAAATCCTTCCTTTATCTTGCATGCAAAGTGTAGTGCCTATAATTGGTGTCCCTGTTCCTGCTCACTATCAGTCATAATATTTAATGCTTACTCTCTAAAGCTATTATAGTATTATTAAGCTAAAACTCTGCCTAGTTGTATGTGTCGTTTCCACTATCACTTTAAGTATGCAAGACCAACTAGTTAGGGTGCTTACCAAAAATTTGCATGTACATTAGGAATGGATTATCATACTAAATTTATACATGTTAAAACTTGCTTTGAATTTTAATGTTGTTGTTAACCAGCAATAGTCAGGTGCATTATTTTTTTACTACTAATAATAGCAGTATTTTTGTAGTAACCTGGTGGTGCACTTATATAATAACAAAAAAAAGTTAAATACAGTTATGACTAAGTCACAGTTATATATACTCAAGAGGTAAGTATGACTATCACCCATGAGCAAAACTATCATATGTACAAATGTGAATGGCAAAGTCCATATGAAAGATTTACATTGAATTCAGTTTGCATTTCCTGTATGGTTAATTATAGAAATTCTATTTAGTTATAGAAATGTAGAATCTGTTTATTTTTAAACTATTTACAATATCAAATTCAATTTTATCCAAGTGACTTTGAGAATAATACAAGCAGATGTTATTATTTAGTTTAATATTGCTTTGTGTGGTTTGTGAAATGTTATTAGAGGAGAATGTATCATTGTATTGTTAAGAAGACGAAAGTGTGAGTGAGCAAACAGTACTAGTGTAGAAATTTACCTTTGTCCAGCTACAAAAATAAGCCTAATCACTATTAAATGTTTGCTTGAAAGCAATCATTTAAACACAAGTTAAGAGAGAAAAATAAAAAATGCATGCATTACATATATATCTTTTCAGGACTTTTCAACATTTTTGAAAATAATCAATCTGAACTTATTCTATTGGTTTATTATTAGTGGTATTTAGTGTTGTCAAAAGTACAGACCGCGATACCAAGTCGGTACTGAAATTTTAAAAATGTGACGCGTTGAGCGGATTCGTAAACACCTCTGATTGGCCTTTGTGTTCACTCACTCATCGGATATGTCTGTGATTGGCTATAATGATCAATGCACATGAGCATTTTAAAAGCACACGGAACTGTTTGAATTTGAAAGCGGGAGTGTTTGAAAGCAGGCATCTATCAGCGGGTGGTCTGCTGATAAGACGCCTGCTTTCAGACATTCCCATGTGTATCGGTGTAAGCGCTCGGTTAAGAGCGTCATTGATGTCTATTTACAACTTGTTTTTAAAGCGTTGATCATTGTAGCCAATCAAAGACATATATGTTGAGCATGTGAACACAATAGCCAATCGGAGGTGTTTACGAATCCGCTCAACAGCGCTCAAAGCGTCACATTTTTAAAATTTCTCTACTGACTTGGTATCGCGGTCGGTACTTCTGACAACACAAGTGGTATTTGATAGGCACAAAGCAGAGTTAACATGTTTATGGTTGTCAGGTAACTTCACAGCTTGACAATATTAACATTAACATGAATTCATTTATATATTGATTTTCATGCTCATTATGTTTTTTTTTTTGTTTGTTTGTTTGTTTTTGTTTTGTTTTTTTTCCCAGAAACGGTCCTTAGGACTCTTAGGAATGTCTGGTTTGAAGGAGAGTGCCAAAGTAGAGGAGAATGACACCTCAATGTCAAAAATCTCTCAGGACCTTTTGAACAGCGAGACATTCTCTGCAGAGGGGGCTACACCAGGACCATCAGCGCATTATCCACAAGAGACCATGGCACTACTCGATGACCAAGGAGACCTCCTGACCAGTGTCGGTTTTATGGACTCCATTTGCTCAGATGGACCAGCCAAGGCTGCTTACGTCAATGGATCCACCTCACCCCATATATCAGATGAAATCTTGCTGGATATTTCAAAAAACGTACCAGTATTCCTTCCCAAATCATTACAAGCTCAGAATTCTGTCACAACCAACGTCCACTTTGAAGGACCCGATCCACTCAGAAAAGAGGGGGAAATAACAATCAGGCAAACGTTGACTGCGGAGGATGTGGAGAATAGGGGCATATGGGGCTTTGATACAGAATCTCCAGAAAGTTCATTAGATAATTATGATGATGGAAACGACCTTAGCTGGAATCCCCAAAGGGAATTCATGAAGTTTCTGTGGGATGATGATAATGGACTTGAAATGGAGGAAAAACTGTCCCCCGTTCCTTCACCTATCAACCATAAAAGAAGAGTTCCGTCACCACTCTGCCATAAAAGAAGAAAACGTAAAGAAAAATTGGTGTTAAAAGTCGATCCTTCAGAGGACCTATACTCTGATTTGAATTTTGATTCAAAAAAAGATCATCCAGGTGAAGGAAGCCGGACAGAGTGCAGTCCTGTTAAGAAGAAACGTTCCCCAAGAAAACCATCCAAATTACAGTCACCCATTGTAAAACATACCAAGTATTTAAATGGAGCTGCTAAGGCAGTCAAACACCTGTTTCCCAAACCAGCCAAAAAACCTATTAGCAAGACACAAAAGATGGGATTGATTAGAGAAACTTTGCCATCAGACTCATGTTCTAGGGAGGAACCTTCTTTTTTTCAACGTAATAGCAGTTTTAAAGAGAAATCACAAGAAAACAGACAAATTACATTACGTTACAATAAAGATACAACTACTTCAAAGCCATTCATATGTAAGGAATGTGGACAGTGTTATCATGATCATAGTTCGATGTTGCATCACATAAGTGTTCATCGGGACAAGCGACAGAAAATTATGGAAGAAAAAAATGAGTTGCATCAAATTAAAGATGAAGGTAAAGATGCAAAGTTGCAGTGCCCCCAATGTACCTTTGGAACGAACTGTCCAAACACCTTTGTGCAACATGCTAAGACCCATGAGAAGGACAAGCGGTACTATAGTTGTAACAAGTGTGATTTTGTTGAAATGAATGAAGTTGAACTGAGACGCCATTTGCTTCATAAACATGGCATCAGTGGTGCTGATCTGACTGTTTGGAAATCAGATGGATTTCAAGAGCGCAAAGTCAATAAATCAACATGTCCAAATTCCTACTCCTGTTCTGTTGAAAGAAAAACTAAAAACATAATTGGAAATCATGTTAAGGCTTCCTGTCAACCTCAGTTTAATGAAGAACAGGCATCCTCACATTCCCTTGACAGCAGTGATGAAGAATTATCACTGACTGAACAGCCGACTTCTGTTCTTTCATCATGTGCAAAACCAACAGCAAAGTCACCAAAATTATCTGTGAAGCTCCGGGCACCAGACAAAAACGAGAGCTTGTCATCTGATCAGAAGTGCGGTCTATCACGAAAGAAAAAAACGTGGATGCACAAAAGTGTTCAAAGCCAATCAAGACTTGACAAATCAATTCACACGCTTTTATCTAGAAAGAAACGTAATGACCAGAGTGCCTCAGAATGCAACACTCATCAGGAGCCTGATGGAAGCAGTACAACAGAGTTTCTTGACAATTATGAAACCGCATTCTCTGGAACAGGAACTAGTTTGTCCCCCTCAAAGTGTCTGAAAAGATCAGCTCATTCTAAAGAAGGGAACACTAAAAGAACTTTTAAGTCTGATGGAAACGTTACTTGCTCAGAAGATGTTGGAAACACCAACTGTACACATTTAAGTTTGGAAAAGCAAACACTGAAGAAGTCCCCTTCCAAAAGGAAAATGTCAACTCCATTCCACAATATGCAGGGCCAAGATATTCTTTTAGATTTCCCAAAATCTCGTCAAAATTTCAAGAAAACTGAAACATCCAAGAGGAAAAAGGACTTTATTAACAATGGTGACTTTATGTGTGATTCTAATGATGATCTTGGACCTGAAGAATGTGAAATCAATAAGAATGCTAATGCACGTTTTGTAAGAAAACAGACTTCACCTGCAAAGGCAAGTCTTGTTGCCTCATCTAGTCACTTTGAGAGAAATCACGGTTCCCAGAGGAAGTTTTCTGTCAAAGACGAATACAAGGAAGAAGAGATCTCAGAGTCGAACTCCACTGTAAAGCGTGAACAGAGCTCAGATGTTGAGACAGATCTGAAGGCTTGTCCGTACTGTCCTGCTGTATTTGAGTCAGGAATTAGCCTCTCTAATCATATAAGAGGACATTTGCACAGAGTGGGCCTAAAAGTACGCCATGCTGTATCTGCAGCTAAGGTGACTTCTCCTGACAAAGTACCTCCAGTTCGACGACGAACATTGCAACAAATCAAAACAGGTGATGCTTCTCTTGTGCTTGATAGACTTTCTTACATCTATACAGAGTTTTTAGTAAACCAATTAAGGTAGTATTTATGCAGCAAAATCTTTATTTATGAGACTTTCCTTTTTTTAAGGTTTAAAGGGTTAGTTCACCCAAAATTAAAATTATGTAATTTATTACTCACCCTCATGTCGTTCCACACCCGAAAATTATGAACATAATTTTCATTTTTGGGTGAACTAAAAGAAATGGTAGGAAAAAGACAACTTAGGCTAGGGATTTTATTTAGTAGCTGGTTCTACCATTTAGCAACCATAAGATGACAATTATCAGTATAGGTCTGAATTTTTATTTTGGAGTATTTCTACAATATTTTGTGTATACTGCTAGGCATATAGCTGAGCTTGACAAACGCTACTCATTTGATGTTTAGTTGTTTAAATGGTTAGTTTACCCAAAAATTAAAATTCTGTCATTAATTACTCACCCTCATGTCGTTACAAACCCATAAGACTTTTGTTCATCTTAAGAACACAAATTAAGATCTTTTTCATGAAATCTGAGAGCTTTCTGTCCCTCCATAGAGAGCTTAGCGACTACAACTTTGATGCTTGAAGAAGTTAATAAAGAAATCTTAAAACTAATCCATATGAATTGAGTGGTTTAGTCCAAATTTTCTGAAGAGATTAGATTGATTTGATGAACAGATTTAATTTAGGCTTTTACTCACATGTAAACATTGATCAGTGAACATAAGCAGAAGCTCAACCGAACCTGAATGACACGCGAGAACAAACCTCTCAATGTGAAACTCAAATGTGATGCGTAACGCACGAGAATGAACCTCATTGGTTCTTGCACGCGTCAAGCAAACATGCTTGAGCTTCTGTTAGCCACAACTGATGTGTGAGTTGATGAATGTTTATATGTGAATAAAAGCCTAAATCTAATCTGTTCATCATATAAAGTGATTGTCTCTTCAGGAAATTTGGGATCAATTCATATAGATTAGTTTTACGATCTCTTTATGAACCTTTTGAAGCGTCAAAGTGGTAGTCGTCTATGGCTGTCTATGGAGGGACAGAAAGCTCATGGATTTCATAAAAAATATCTTAATTTGTGTTCCGAAGAAGAACGAAGGTCTTGCGGGTTTGGAAGGACATGAGGGTGAGTAATTAATGACAGAATTATCATTTTTGGGTGAACTTGGGTCATTTAGCAGGTACAACCCAATGCATTTTTCAGTTGTGGTCCAAATTTACTAATTGACCTGTATTTTTTCCAAAGTCCAAACTTTGGACTATCATCATGATATTTGGTATATATACACAGTTTGTCTACAGGAAGCAGTGGACCAACTTTTCTGATAATTGGCCAGATAGCAGTGCTACACTGAGGGAATTCTCTGCAGTGTTTTTTTCATACTCCTCATAGACTCTTATGCCAATTTGCCTGAAATTGGTTGTGTATTTGGTAAATTATAATTTTATTAAAAAATGTATAACAAATTGATCTATTTATCGTGTGTGCATTGTTCAATTTTTTTTTTTTTGCAAAAATGTGCACACCATTCACAACAAATTTAGAATAATAATACCACCCTCATGTATGGTGTGAAGTGCTCTAATCAGACATACTCATCATTAAGATTTTATAACAATTAAAATTAAAGGATATAATCATTTATAATTTAAAAGGCATTAGTATATACACTGTAAATGGAAACATTGGAGATTCACTGAGAATAGAATGTAGAAGAGTTGGCAAATACAATTTTTCTTCAAGGTGTTCTTGTGATAGCAATTTCTGATGTTTCTCTTCTTCAAGCTGTTTTTCGGTCCCCCCTTGATTTGTTTACAGTCAGAAAAGGTTGTGGTTTAAGTTCCCACACAGCTGGTGTGGTGTAAGTTAGCAGACCTGCAGGCTGGTTAGTGTAGATGCTTTCAGTTTTAGTTTAATTTACATAATTTTTAATTTTACAAATCTTTTTTTTTTTTTTTTTTTTTTACAAATTTCATGTGGTTTCCCTTTTGCTTTCTGATCCCAACAGAGGAGGACACATCCCAGACTGATCATTCTGCAGAGATGCCAACTAACTGCCAACAGATGACACAC